>JARQAB010000016.1:2400000-3000000 GCA_036172955.1 Meloidogyne arenaria | reverse complement strand
ATGATTAATAAAAATATTTTTTAGGTTCTTCATAAACAAGCAGATAAATTGTATACTGGACTTCAAGAAGTTGTTAGAGAACATTTACAGACTATGGTTTTTAAAGAGTATTTAAAATAAAATTTCTATTTTTTAGGTTAGAGATGTCGTTCTTGACTCGATAAATGGACGTTTTTTGGAAACTTTGAATCGAATTTGGACTGATCATACTACTTCTATGGTATTTTAATTTTGATTCATACGTGGTTCCTGAGGTGGGGGAAATCATTTTTCGCCGAAGTCATCAAAAATTTGCCCCCACCATGCCAACTGGCTAGAGGGGTCTATTATTATTTTGGGGACTTTTTTAAGTTTGTAAATTTTATAACAAAAGTAAGAATTATTCCAACTTTTCAGTTCTAAGACTAGGTACCTACAACATTATGTTTGCGGGATTCCGCTTTCGTGATTTTTCTAGAAATTTTTAGGGCAGGATTTTGCTAGATAAATCCTCCGAATCATGGAAAAGTGCGTCGCGGGATTCTGCAGAATCGCCAACTAAAGGATTTTCGAGCCACTTCTTAATTTCCCCTGTTCAATATTTATTTTCCACACAGGGGACACACAGTGACTCTAATCTTAATGTTAACTGTCCCTTGCTAACTTTTTATTATTTTATTTACCCCTAATTATTTTTTTCTTAAAGGTTATGATACGCGATATTCTAATGTATTTGGACCGTGTTTATGTTACTCAAACTGGAGTTGAACCTGTTTATCCGTTAGGATTGAGGATTTTTAGAACAGAAATTGTTGACTATCCGCCAATTAATGAACACTTAAAAGCAACACTTTTGGGACTTATTTCAATTGAAAGACAAAAAGAAATTATTGAATGGTTTGAATTTTTTAAATATTTTCAAAATTTTTTGTTTTTTAAAAAGGATTGATTTAAAAAATGTTTTTCAAATGTTAATAGCTTTGGGTTTAGATAACAGAAAATATTATGAACTACAATTTGAAAATCTTTTTTTGCGTGAGACTGCAGAATTTTATCGCCGTTCAAGTCAAAAATTTTTGGCAGAAAATAGTGCTTGTGTTTATATTCACAAAGTTAATGAATGTTTGGTTGAAGAAGTTCAAAGAGCTGAACGTTATCTTGACAAAATAACTGAAGCTAAAGTGATTGAGGTTTTTCTTTTAAATTTTTTTTGAGTAAATTTGGACTTAGGGTTTCTCCCCTTTTCTGTCCCCAAATTTTTCCTTTTTTACCTATGGCTTTAGATGCATAACTGACGGCCTTCTTTAAGAAATTTTGATTTTTTTTCAAAGAAAACGATTTTTTAAATATTTTTTAAAGGTTTTAAATGACGAATTAATTGCCAAAAATATGGTTACTATTGTTGAGATGGAAAATTCTGGGCTTATTTATATGTTACTTAATGAACGGATTCAAGGTATTTGGAAAATTTACAAATGTTTATCATATTAACAAGATTTTTGGCATTATTAGTTAAGTACTTCCCTAGGGTCGTGGTCTGATGGTGATAAATTTAATTAGGACAAGTTCCTTATTTTCTCTGTTATTTAACAGAAGAACACCTAAAAAATGCGTTTTTGGATCTAATACAATTTTCGACACGTTTCGTCTGAAAAAATTTTTTTTGCTTTTTGAAATGATCCATTCACTCTTGGTAACTGACTAGAGTTTTCACCTTCTAAACTTGCTTTCTAAAATATATTTTTTAATTTTTAAAAGATTTGAGATGTCTCTATAAACTTTTAAAACGAGTCCCGAATGGAACAAAAACAATGACTTCCACAATGAGTAGATATTTGAGAGATAAAGGAGCAGCAATTGTTAGTCAAAATACTGCTCAACAGCAGCAACAAGTTGAAGGAAGTGGGGAAAATATTGCTGGAGGTGGAGCTAATCCTGTTATGTTTATTCAGGTTTCCTTTAAATTTTTTAATGTTAAAAAAGATTTTAATTTTCTAGAGTCTTATCGAACTCAAGGATCAATTTGATCGATTTTTGCAAGAAGCATTCAATGATGACAGAGATTTTAAAAATTGTATACAATCAGATTTTGAACATTTTTTGAATATTAGTCAAAAGGCGCCCGAATTTTTGTCTTTATATATTGATGATAAACTCAAAAAAGGACTTAGATCGGTATACTTTTTTAAATTTTTGTTGATTTGGGGGGGGGGGGCTGTTAATTTTTGTTGAATTTCTTAGGGGTTTTTGTTTCCGTATCTCACTCATTTTGCAGGGATTTTTACAGATCAATTTTTGCTCGTATTAAGTTAATGTTTTTGTCGGGGAGGGTTTAATTCCTTACATTTTCTGAATTTCGAGTGCCGTTTCCCAGAAGTTAGTTCACAGGGTAGAGGAGAAAGTCGGGTAGGATTTCGGTTCAGGTTTGCGATTCCTGTATCTGGTATCGAATTTAGGATCAAAAATTGTCCGGGTTTGCGATACTTGTGTTAGCTTTCTTTTACGAATTCAGATAAAAGTTGATATTTAAAATAAAAAAGCTTAATATCAATCCACCTTTCTAACCCTAAAATCCATAACTATAAAAAATTACAAACGTTTTTTCAGTTAAATGAAGGAGAAGTTGAAGTTGTTTTGGATAAAGCTTTAGTATTATTCCGCTTTTTACTTGAAAAAGATGTCTTTGAAAAATATTACAAACAGCATTTGGCCAAACGTCTTTTACTACAAAAAAGTTTGTCAGATGATGCAGAGAAGTCAATGATCTCAAAATTAAAAACTGAATGTGGATGTCAATTTACTTCAAAAATTGAGGGAATGTTTAGAGATATGGAACTTTCTAGCACAATTATGAATGATTATAAAGAGAAGGATTCGGTAACTTTTCATTATTTTAAAGAAAATTTCGTAATTTTTGCGGATTACATTTGCGGACAAAAATATGTCCGCGACTTTTATCCGCAAAATTTTTTTGGTTTTTGCGGACGAAAAACTTCTGGAAGTTTTGTCCGCAACATTTATCCGCAAAAATTTTTTTTAATTTTTTGCGCACTAAATTTTTCCGAAAATCTAATTTTACTTTAATAGATTGATTTAACTGTTCGAGTACTTACAAGTGTATTTTGGCCCATTGATAACCAAGTTGCAATGTGTACTCTTCCACAATCTGCTGAACAAGTTTTTCGTCAATTTGAGCAATTTTACCTTGGAAAACATAATGGAAGAAAAATTACATTAAATCCAGGATTGGGGCATGCTGATGTTAAAGCTATATTTTTTGTTAATGGAGCGTCAAAAGGAGATTTAAATAGACGAAATACAGCAGGAGGAGATGATGATCTTGCAAGTCAACAGGTTTTCTTTTTTTTACATTGCTTGGAAAGTATTTGGTTGAGACGTTTAGGGATTGGAAATTTTCCGAGACTGCTTGCACCCCAAGACCTTTCCTGAATCAAGGTCGTATCTAGGATCGGATTTTAGAGGGGAGGGAGAGTTATAATTTAACCTTTGGCAGATTAGCCCTTTGTGGTTCTAGACCAAAGTCTCGGACGTTTCTAGAATTTCTGTTTCATTTTTAGTAATCTTGTAACAGCTTGAGTTTTCTTTAAATTCCTTTTTTTGTTTAGGAAAGTGAAACGCCCGGATCATCTTCATCAATGTTAGTCTCTTCAAGCAACAAAAACCCTCCTCAACCAACAATAGTTCGTCGTCGTGAGGAACAAAAAATATTGACAGTTACCACATATCAAATGTGCCTACTTATGCGCTTCAATATTAATGAGAAAATGACTTTTGAGGTTTTTAAAAATATTTTTTTGTTAAATTTTTTTAAATAGCAAATACTCAATGAAACACAAATTCCTGAAAAAGAGCTCAAACGTTGTCTTCAATCCCTTGCTATGGGAAAACAGTCACAAAGAATTTTATGTCGCAAAGGTGGCGGAAAAGATATAGGTTGTTTATGCTTTAAAGAATTTTTAAAAAAATATTTTTCTCATTAAGAAGCAAATGATGAGTTTAGTGTAAATGATGGATTTACTTCAAAACTTACTCGTATTAAAGTGCAAATGGTTTCTGTTCGAAGTGAGACTGAACCTGAACGAAAGGAAACTCGATCGAGGGTAATTTATTTTTGTTAAAATTTGGGGAATCTTTGGTAATTGTTTTGGTTAGTTCTTTCTCTTTATTCTCACGAGAATCCCTTCTAGTCAAGTATCAATTCGAGGAACTCTGTGTCATGTATAATCCCCAAGTTCCTAAAGTCTTGTATCAAAAACGTCGCTTGTTTGTCACTTGATTTACTCATTGTGAAATTTCCCGGTTCCTCCAAAATTATTGATTAAATTGGGGTATACAAAGATTTTTTCGACTTTCTATTCTAAAGAAAAGAAACTCCCTAAACGAAGCTATTTCCTGAAGCTTTATTTTAAACCTTATTTTTAAAGATTGATGATGATCGCAAACATGAAATTGAAGCAGCTATTGTACGCGTAATGAAGGCTAGGAAAAAATTGCTTCATAACGATCTCGTGACTGAAGTATTTATTTTTAAATTTTTTAAAAATTTATTTTCCTCTAATTTTTTAAAGGTTACCAATCAACTTAAAACTCGTTTCATGCCAGACCCAATATTAATCAAAACTCGGGTTGAATCTTTAATTGAACGTGAATATTTGGAACGAGACAAATACAATATAAAAATGTATATTTATCTCGCATAACTTTTTTTGCTTTCTTTTTTTTTGATTTATATACAATATTATCTAGTTTTAGCATCAAAACATTTTATTATATAAATTTTTGTGACTATTATTTTTTCTCGTTTTTTTCTCCATAAATTATGTTATGCTTAATTTCCTTGAGGTTGCTTTATTATATGTTTAAAAATATCAAATCCGTATATATCGTAACTAGGGTTGCCGTTTTCGGGCTAGTTTTTATCGGACCAGCCCCTATTTAATTCCTTATTTAATTGTATTGTTTTTTCACTTGAAACTCATTTCTGGTACAATAAAAATGTTTTATTCTCAACAAATTTTAATTCAAGAAAGGTCATTTTTTCTTTAATGCTGGCCCAGTTGGGGCAATAAAATTTGTTGAGGGTTGAAAATAGGTTGATGCTTTCCCAGCTTCTTTTTGGATAGGCGTCACTAATTCAAGTCCATGAATCGGCGTAAAAGAAATTGCTGAGGCCGTTCCAGCAACTGAGCCTTGTGTTGTTCCATGCCCTTTAGCTGCGATTGAAGTAACGCCTCCATGTTGTCTAGTCTTCTCTATTGTTTTTTGAAGCTTTTGAGACATTCTAAAAAATTTTTAAACGATTAAATTTTTTGTTGGAATTGGGGAAAGGATGCTAGAGCCTCATTCTTAGATACCCCAAAGACTTAAACATTCTTTAATAAATTTGACTACTTGATGAAGATCCTTAAAACATTCCCCTCATTATAAGGTCCGAGTTTTTCAATCTCAAACATAAAACTGCCCAACTTAAGCTAAACTCCCTCAAAGATACTCCTATTTTAAACCATATTTTCAATCCCAAGGGAGATGCTAGGGTCAACCTCTAGTTAATCTTCAAAATATTTTGAATACTCCCCCCTAAAACATCCCATTAAAGCCCATTCAAATATAAACTTACTTTACACGTGTTTTGTTATCAACAACAGCAGCACGGATTCTACTGCCAACTGGTAAGCTTGAACTCTTTGCTTGTCCCATAGTAAAGCCAATATGGTCCTGCATAACATCCTCTTGTAATTCACCAAAATTCATTCGATTTGCCTTCTTTCTTAGTTCAGTTGCTTTTAATAATTCTTTTTGTTTTCTAACACGTTTGCCTCCTCTTTTCTTACTAGCCTTGTCTAATGGTTTTGGTAAAGGCTTAAAAATGGGAAAAATAAGAATAAAATTAATTACCTATGTATAAGATTTAAGATAGAGGCTGGACCGAGACAAGATCCCGAACAAAAATCTCTGTTATAGAGATCAAGATTTTTCGATATATCTCGAACAATAAGTACAACACCCCCAGCCTTATGTCTATTTTAAGGCATTGGCAAGTGTCACCGCAACAATGATGAAAAATTAATTGCGGACAAGTTTGACATATTGCGGACATCTCTGTTATAGAGATCAAAATTTTTTGAGATATCCCAAACGATGAGTATGACACTCCCAGCCCTATGTCTAATTTAAGGCATTGACAAGGATGTCCGCAACAATGAAAAAAAATGAATTGCGGACAATTCTGATTTATTGCGGACCTCCAAGGCAATGACTAATCAATCCCCTCCTAAAAGTCTCCAAAAAAAGATTTTTTTCCAAATATATAAAGCCAAAAAAAGTTCATGGAAAATTGGAGGAGAGGAATTTCTTTAGAATTAATAAAAAAAGAGAAACTTTCTATTTTTAACGGGAGGAGGCTCTTGCATTTTTTCCAATTTTAATTTGACCTCCTGCATTAATTGTTCCCCAATCCTTCCATCCATGGAAGAATGAATTGAATCAATTCTTGCAGCCAATGTACATTTAGCTGCTATCAATCTTGCAGCTTTTCTTCTTAAATCAGGCTGAAGTGATTGGACTATTGGATGGTGATAAATAAATCCTGTATGGGGCAAAATAGCCGAGGAACTGAAGCCAGAAAGCGTCTTTTTTTGTTTTCCTAGAAAAATTTTTTTGGAAATATTTTAAGAAAGAGTAGGCATTTGGAAAGAATGGAGCATTGTTTTTACGGATTTTCTCTTGAATTTTTTTCTCAAAAGACCAATTCCTCTCGAAATACCAAAAAAAGCCTAATATCAAAACAATAACAAAACATTTGAGGAATAAGACAAGAAAAAAGTCCGCAGAAAACCAATTCATCTTTTTCCTTCGTATGAGGTCCCATCCAATCTACTAAAGTCTAATTTATCCTCTTATTGAGTGATTGAGTACAAAAACGAAAATTTTTTTTAGAAAAATCCGCAAATCCCCACTCTCTCCAAATTCCCCAAAAAAATAAAAAAACCTAATATCAAAACATTGCAAGCAGGCATTTTAGCTACAGGCGTAAGTCCTCCGCATTGTGAAACAATCATCGCAGCAGTCCCCGCTCCAACAATTCGACACAAATTTGGAGCAATTAAAGACATTCTTAATTCTACAAACATGTGCATCTTCATTCTTTGATCATAAAGTTCTTCAGCCATAGAACAGGCTTCCATTATTATATCTAACTATAAAAAAATAAATTTTTTAAGAAATAAAGTTTAAAATTGAAGAAGAAACCTCATTTTGTTCAAGTCTTGTTCCCTGAGAAGTAGAAGCAGTGACACTAACGACCTTAAATTATTTAATTTAAAATTTTTAAAATTCAAAATTGTTTCTTAAAAGTAAAATGTGGACATCGACTGAACAAATGCAAAAGGCAACCCAAAATAAAATAATCGAAATGTCCGCAAAAATAAAAAAAATTATAAGTAGAAGTCCTAATTAGAGTTGCCGTTTTCGAACCAGCCCAACGTTCAAGAGATTCTTTTGATCCCCATTTTTATCGAGCCGGACCAGACGAGTCTTTTTCGGGCCAAAATTCGATAACCGGCTAGATCTAGCGAACCGAACCGCCAAACCTAGTCCTAATATAATAAAAAATATTCGTTTTCTGACCTTTTCCAAGCTAAAATAAAAATCAAAAAATTAAAGAAACTAACAATACACGTAGCAGCAGGCAAAATAGTATGAATAACTTCTTTTCGGCTATTTGTGTCAATATCATTTCCCAAAAGTTTAACTGTATTGATGTAATCCAACGGCATTTGAACGAGAGATTCTAATTCAGGAAAACGTTTTTCATATTTGTCCCTCACAAATTTGTGTATAACATTCATTTCTTGATCTATTTCGGTTGCTAACTAAAATTTTGGAGAATTTTAAAAACTCAAAAAATTTCAAAAAAACCTCAGAAAATCGAACAACTAGAATATATTGAGGATCAGATTCGATAGGAATGGTGATTTTTGGTACTTGTTCCATTTCTACATATTTATTAAGCTCTGCTTTTAATTCCATATAACTTTAAAAATTTTTTATTAATTTATTTGTTGCTTGGACCGCAAAATCGAAGTATCTAGATTAGAGATCGAACTTTTTGAAATGCCTGGGCCTGTTCCTGGGTTCCGGGTTGATTTATTTCTTGGTTTCTGGGTTCCGGGAAAAAATCCAAATCTCTAATCTGGATTTTATAAAAGAAAAACCCATACCCAGAAAAACCCAAGGAAGGTTAAAAAATGCCTGGAGCTGGTCTCTGGGTTCAGTAAAAACCCAGGCAATGGCCCAGGCCGATCTCTAATCTGGATTTTATAATGTTTCTTATATCCAATTCTTATAGGTCGTAATAAACTAAAATTTTAATTGAAAACTAACTTTGCAGAATTTGTCAATTTAGCAACATCCGTAACCCTCTCATACTTTGTAGTATCTATTAGAGGTTTTTCTTCAGTAATTTCATCAATAAAATCATCCTCCTCTTCTTTTTTAACTCCAATATCATCCAATTCATCATCTCCCTCTTCTTCTAAATCAGCCAGTAATTCTTGGGCTAAAGACATTATTTAAACGTTTCTCTTAAAATTAAATCAAATTAATTGAAAATTTCCAAAGGACAAATAGGAAAACTTAAAAAATCAAAGAAAAATGCCGAAAATTGAGAAAAAACGGGCGGGGGATCATTGAGTCCCGCCGATTGAGTCCCGCCGGTTGAGTCCCGCCGGTTGAGTCCCTGGCCGGTTGAGTCCCGGCCGATTGAGTCCCGCCGGTTGAGTCCCCACCCAAAGGGGGACGTTTGAGTCCCAGTGTTTATTTTTAGAATTTGGAGGGATTAAAGAGGATATTTTTTCATCTAGAGTAATTAAGGGAGATGATCGAGAGATTCTGGCGTGATACTGAGTCAATACGACATTCTGGGACCGAGTTACAGACCCCTGAAAATCCAAAAAAGGGGTCAAATTCAATTTTGGGTAAAAAAATTCTTAATATACAAATGATAGTTCATCGAAAGGACTCGATGAGGTGAGTCGAATGACACCAAGATCATCACGAATTGATGATTCTGAAAAAATTGCGACCAACTGAATCTTCTCTGGGAAAACTTTTTGTGCTGCTACTCCAGTAAAAACTACTATTACCTAATACCCGACTCCGGCAGAATTTACCCGGATACGGGAAAAAATCAAAATGTGAAAAAAGAAAAATATTTTTTTTAAATTTTATCAAAAAAAATCTTAAAAACCATTGTCTTGTCTCGCTTCACTTATTAAATTTGTGGCCCTAATGAGGGCCGTTTGGGTTCGTTTTTGTTGTCGACGTTCTTCTAATTTTACCACCTTCATTCTTCGACGATCACGTGCTTGAAAATCGCCAGTTAGAAACTGACGGAAATCAACTAAAAAATTTAAAAAATAAAAACTTGAAAAACAAAATAAAAATTCCAAACCTTTTCGAATTTCCCATCGTTGTAGCCGTGGAATGAAGTCCAGCACGTGGCGAGCAAAGTTAGGCCATCTTTTTTTATTAGGCCATCTTTAAAAAAGAAAATCTAAAATTAAAAAATAAAATTTAAATTTTTACTTACACAAGATTTTCATCCTCCTTGAGAAAGTTCAGTGCCCAGATGGAATGTAAAAGTTATCGGTCAACTACTAATTAACAAAATTAGTTGACAAAAACTAGGGAAAACCTAAATAAAATGAACAAAATAATGAAAAATTCTAAAAATAAACACTGGGACTCAAACGTCCCCCTTTGGGTGGGGACTCAACCGGCGGGACTCAATCGGCCGGGACTCAACCGGCCAGGGACTCAACCGGCGGGACTCAACCGGCGGGACTCAAACGGCGGGACTCAAACGGCGGGACTCAATGATCCTGTTCCGGAAAAAACGACAAAAGAAAAATTTTTTGGCATTATGCCCAATAAATGACTTTTTATCCCAATTTTCTACCATATACCGTAAATGCCCTCTCTCAAATAATTAGCCTCTCTAACAATTATCCCCTAGTTATTTTTCTTTCTTTATCGAACATTTTTTTTTCTTTATCGAAAATATTTAAAGAATTACTATCAAATTTAATTATTGGAACATTTTAAGACTTAATATCAAAAAATAAATCAATTTCGCCTGGATTGAGATCTACCCCAAATCCAGCACATCCTCTCTAATAATTACCCCCTCTAGCGAGAGATTGAAACAATAATTGCCCAGAGTAATTATTTCAGCATTTACGCAGCACCTACTTGTCGGGCGCATACAAGCGCGTCTAAACTAGGGTTGTTCCCATCAGAAAGTCGAGGAACTTGAGAGTTTTCCTAAAATTCTAGTTTGCAGCACAGAAAAGATAATTTTTTCTCCTATGGCCTTCCAAATTTTCAAAATTCCCGCGGCGCAAAAAAAAAGAAAATTTTCTGCCCCGAAAAAATGAAGAATTCTCCTTCTCTCTTCACTTTCTTTTTCTCTCACTCCCCAATCATTTTAGAGAATCAGTCTTAAGTTTTATCGATTTTAACCTATCAGAGATTAATCGTGGCATTTTATTGGTTGGGGAAGGAGAGGTAGTGTAATCATTTATAATAATTTCATTAAGAAATTAAAGCAGATGGGCTATAGCTACTTCTCTCCTTTAGCTAATGAAAAAGGTTATCCGGCGGATGAGAGCGAATCAGTATCTTCAGTAAACTGGACTTATGTTTCTCCGTTACACCATGCCGCACAGTCTTAGGAATTAAATAGCTATATGCTTTACAACAATCTTAAAAGTCTATTTATTATGAAAGCAAAAAATAAAAACTCTTTTTGTGCCCAAGAAATAAAAATTTAAAAATTTTTATCACTACAGGCGAAAATTTAAAAAATTTGGATTTCTGATTTTTGTGAGTCATTGACATTAAAATTTAAATTTTTAATGAAAATTCAAGAAATTATTTATTTTTAGATGCTGATAAATAAATTATTATTATTTATCAACCTCATTATTTTATTCAATTTAAATGCTACAAACGATTATAGCGAGGATTCTGATTGTAATTTTAAATAATATTTTTAAAAATAAAATTAAAATAATTTAAGCAAATGTGGGTGAAGAAGTATCATCTTCTGAAGAATATTATGAAGATACTAATTTGAGTGTAACTTTATCGGATGAGGACTGGATGGAAAATGAAAGTCCCTCGACTTCTAAGCCTGTAAACGTTATTAATATTTTCAACTAGGGTTGCCGCTTTTGAGTCGGGCTGAACGTCGAGGCATTTTTTTCGGGCTAGTTTTTATCGAGTCGGGCTGGTACTAGTCACTTTCGGGCCTTTTTCGGGCCAAATATCTTAGGCCAGACCGATCTTTCGGTCCGAGTGGGTCCGTTTTAGCATCCCTATTTAAAACCCATTTCTTAATTAAGTAGCCAAATAAATTTATAAATTAAGAAATGAAATGTCTAAATTTTCGTGAGGAAAGTCAAGAACTCCATGATCCTCGTTAAGAGTCAAGTTATTGGCTCGTAACTCCCAGTAAAGCCGGGTTTAAGGGCTAAAAATGTTTAAAAGGTTTAAACTCCCAGGTTTAAGTCTGGCATCTGAAAATCTCTGATTTTTCAAAAATTCCAGGGTTAGATACCTTAAAACCCTGATCACAGCACAAAATTTTATAAATCTATTAAAAGGTTAAAAAGAAGAGTCTGAGTAGAATTAACGAAGTAATGGATCCGAAAGGGTAATATTTTTCAAATTTTATAAAATAAATCCTATCTAATTGCGTTTAGTGAGGGCCAAATTGAAAAAAATAAAAAAAGGAAAAGAAACGACGGCAAATCCTCTAAATCTGTTGACCATTTAAGAGTGATAAAACAAAATTTGTATCAACGCCAAAAAAATTTATTTGACGATGCAATGCCAAAAAGAGAGCATTATTTAAATTATGAAACGCAAAATAAAATTCTCGAAGATTATAAGAAAGAAAATTCTGACTTTGAAAAAGTGTCAGAAATTTTTGAAAATAGGCGAAATCAAATGTCAGAAGAAGATTGGGTAATTACCGTATTTTCTCGATTAATTCCCCTGGGGAATTTTGTTTCAACCCTTCCTTGGCATGGGGAATTAATCGAGGGAGGGGAATTATTCGAGGGAGGGGAATTAATAGAAAATTTTATTACTTATAAAATTGTTTATGAAATCGGGTAATACTGAAGCATACAGACCCCATTTTTTCCTCCCCAATTTTCCCCCCATATTTTTACAAAATGGTCAGACTTTTTCCTTTCTTCCATCCTGCTTTTACTTGTGTTCTGCATGCACTTGCCCTTGTATAAAATTAAATAATCCTTTTTGTCTGATTGTAGGCAAAAATTTGAAAGGCAAGTGATGGAAGAAAGGAAAAAGTCTGACCATTTTTTATAAATATGGGGGGAAAATTGGGGAGGAAAAAATGGGGTCTGTATGCTTCAGTATTACCTGAAATCGTCACAAAAAAATTTTTAGGAAAAGTTTTATCATGGAATATGTGTTCTCTATTTATATGGGAATATAAGACCTCGTTTTATGGATAAACATTTTAATGTGGTTAAATTTCCATTTGTATTAAAACTTCATGAAAGAAAAGTCCGTTTATTTAAAGAAGATTTAGCCGAAGAAGGTGAAGATTTGAAAGATAGATTTCGAAGAGCTAAAAAGGAAGACATTGATAAGTTTGAAATTTGTTTTATATTTTCATTAAAAATATTTATGGAAATTGTTGTGTCCGCACTTGCAGTAAGAACATACATAAGTAAAAATAAATAACCCATCTTCGGATTGGATGGTGGCACAGTCGGTTGTGCCTCGGTTTGGGAACTTTCCATGATGGTTCCATTCCATCTCCCATCTACATGTAAAACAGGGGATGCCAGTTTCGCGTTTCGTCCATCGCGGATCTTTGCGTTTTTTGGACTTTAACGTTTCGCGTTGTGCCTTTTAAAATCTGTTTCGGCACACCCCTGGTGTAAAACTTGTACCTATGGTTGGGAGAAAGTTTGTGGTATAGTCATTGGTTTTTGACAACTCTCCTGCCTTATAGCTAGCTCTCTGAGTAGCTAGAATTACTCATTACTTAAAATTTTCACTCAAAATATTTTAAAATTGTAAAACTTATAGAGAAGCATTATTAGCCATTCAACAAAAATTAAAAGAAAAAAGTAAAGAAAAATGTGGAGGAAAAGTCGAAATAAATGGAATAATTAAATATTTAGATCCGAGAAAAGGGAAAAAATTTTATAAAGAAATTTTAAATTTTGTAAAGGGAGTTAACGAAAAAATAAATTATTTAGAAGCAGTTTATAACCATTTAAATTCAAAAAAGATGGAAACAATTGAAAAGGAATCTCTTGAATTTAAAATATTTATGGATAAATTTAGGTCAATTCTCGGTGATTACGAGGAGAAATTAAAACGAGTTTTTCAAAGTAATTTTTTTTATTTTTTTAAGAATGGTTGCTGTAACAATCTCATGTTTATATACTTTATATACTGGGTATAAAGATGTTTGAAGAGTCCCAATTAATGTAGAAGTCCAATTAACTCCCAAAATTCCAAGTCGGTACACCCGGTACCGATATCGAAAAAATCCATTTGCCGAACACTAGTCCCAATGGAATATTTATAGGGGCATTTTAGGATGCCAAAATCTTATACAAAAAATTGAAAAAAATAAGATATGAAAAAAATAAGATAAGAAATCATAATCACTAGGATGTGTAATAAAATTGAAAAATATGGACATAAAATATGTATGGATAATATATGGAAAAATATGGATAAATATGGAAAAATATGGATTTAAAGACCCTTCTGGAAACACTAAAACAAGCCAAAAACATGTTTTTCGTACATTTCATAGTCAAAGAAAATTATTTCTTCTTTAATGCTGGCGGGCAATAAAATTTGTTGAGGGTTGAAAATAGGTTGAAGCTTTCCCAGCTTCTTTCTGGATAGGCGTCACTAATTCAAGTCCATGAATCAGCGTAAAAGAAATTGCTGAGGCTGTTCCAGCAACTGAGCCTTGTGAGTTCCATGCCCTTTAGCTGCGATTGAACCTTTTCTAATAGAAAAGCTCGACATTCTATTTTCCTGTGGAATTAAAAATTGTTTATTTATTTAAAAGAATATAGCAGAATATATAACTAAAAATTTAAATAATTAATTTAGTTCGCGACAAAGCTTACGCTAAAAAAATATGTGATGTACTTCTATTCCGTGCCATTCTGGAATTTTTAGAATCGATGATTGTTAACGAAAATTACAAAAAATTTTTGGAAATAAAAAAGGAAGATGAAAAGATTTTTGACGATTCAATTGAAAATTTTCGAAAAAATATAGAAAAGCCTAAAGTATTTTTTACTTCGAAACTTAATCATAAGTATAGAGAACACACAATTAAAGTAACAAAAGAAAAAATTTCAAAATTTATAGAGGACCATATTGAAGGAAATTTAAAAGTTGTTATTAGAGGGGTGAAAGCAGACAAGAAGAATTAATCACCAAAAACTGAATGTAGAAAATAGAAGGAGGAATTTTAGAGTAAAAAACCGACAAATTTTTTTAGCAAATTTTGAGACAAAAACAATGTGAAACTAAAGACCGGACTGGGAGGGTAGTCCGAAGGATTTTGATAAACTAGATTTTTGTTTGAAATCTCGTCCCAGTCCAGTCTCTAGTAAAGACATTTTATTTACTATTTTCATAAGGTATGTAATTTTTAGCGAAGATTTTTACAAAATAGATAAAAAATTAGGAACGCAAAAAATAGGAAAGAAAATACCTAAACGTTGTATGATTACGATGATTAAACTCATTTAAATTTTTGAGGGGTAACTCTTGACACTACCAAAGTCCCCTTGCTTCGGCAAGGGACAATCTAATTTTAGATGATCCATATGCAGCTTCGTACATGGATCGCCCCTGCTTCGAAGAGGGCATTTTAAGGTCCGTCAAATTTAAAATTAAATTTTAATTTCAATATGAGAGAATGACCATTTCTTTTGAACACACGGATCTGTGCCCGATTTTCTAAAAGTAAAAACTTGAATTTAAAAAGGAATATTGTTGAAATTGGCAAAATAGGAAGATAATAATTGGCATAATTTGAATAAGAAAAGCATCGTGCTTAGCAGACCCTGGGAAGTTTAGGAAAAAATACAAATTCATACATAAAAATCACATCTCTAATTGTCACATTAAGAACATTTTCTAAATATTTTCATTGTTTTTTTTCAAGTTTTATAAATGGAGTTAAAGTTAATTTAGATTTTTAAACATAAATTTAGAGTTGAATTGCAGTAATTTAATAACAGGAGGATTAACACTAATTGGAGGATTAAGACTGAGTTAAAGATAGCGGAGAGGAGAAACTCCTTTTAAAAAAGAGAAACCTCCTCTTTTGAATACGGAAAAAATTAGTCCAAGATTTTGGGGCAAAGCCATTTAGCCAAGTAACTCCCCAGATCTGAATGCTATGGACACGTAGTTTGGTAATGGACACGTAGTTTGGTAGTAGAGACTTCCATGGATACGATTTATATTAAAAGATGTAAATAAGAGGGAATGCAACTGGTCTGGGATTCAATTTCTGTGGTTGAGTGCGCGACCATATTGGGCAACTTCAGTAAGCGTTTAGATACGTATATCTTGGCGGAGGAAAGACATCTTGGAAATTTGTTATAATCTTTCTTTTCCTTAGATATTAATGAACACTTTTTCATAGATTTTATAAAATTTAAGAAAATATTTGGAATAAATTTTATGCTTAACAAAAGTACGGGAACTTTTGCCGCACCCTGTATACAGGATATCTTCTGGTTCGAGAATTATTTAAAATTGTCTAATTTCATAAAAATGGTAGAAATACTTTAAAAACTTTAATGTGATAATAATTAACATTTTGCTGTTAAAGACAATTCAAAAAAATTTTTTATTAATACTTTACGTCATATTTTTCGTTCTTACATATTGTCCAATTTTCTCTTTTTTGCTATTGATAAATAAAATTTTTTGTAGACATTTCTTGTAATAATTTTCTCAAAATTTAAAAATTTTTCTTTTAAAATATTTTGTATTGTTTCCTTAACATGATCATCCACTTCTAATTCAAAAAATTCAATTGGATTTTCTTTATATTTTTTTCCAAATTCTTCAATTAAATAATTTACTATTATTTCATCTCCTTCTTTTACAAAAAATTTATTTTCAAATTTTTCTTTATAATAAATAATTAATTTTATAAATTTTAGGGTTGTATTAAAGAAAAGAAGATGTAATATTCTTTCTGCAGAGTTGTCAGGATTTTCCACATAATTAACGTTTCCAACTGAATTTTACAAAATTTACTACTGTGGTACACAGGTGGGTCGGAACAGTCAGAGGTGTTGGAAATCGGAAGAGCCGCAAATTGGAACTGGCTCAAAAGTCGGAACTCGGAATTCCGAACCCCCTCTGCTTTGTAACAACACATGTCGAACAACAAAATTCTATTACCAACTTGTTATTTTATCTCTTTCAGCAACGAAAAAATTAGTTCGAAAATTCCAAAAGTTAGAACATTTTATCCACAAGATCTCTTTCGTCTCTGACGTCAGTTTTTTTTCTTTTGTGCATAAGAGGTGTATCAGTGAGCTCTCATAGAAAAATAAATTACGTATGTATATGTATGTAGATGTATTGCCATTGACAAAACTCCTGTGACCCTAATCGAAAACATTTTTTGGTGGGAGCCGTTTTCGAATAGGACCTTCCTACTCTATTCTACAAAAATTTTAGAATTTACCCTTGAAACTCTCAATTAATTCTTTACGAAATCCTTTAATAATTTCCCAAAATTCATTCATAAACTTTTCCATATATTCCCCATTCCCTTCATTTTTTGTTTCATCCAAATTAAATAATAAATGGAAATTTCCGTCTTCGTAAACTGCTTCCAAAAAATTTTTGTTTTCATTTTCAATTGAATTTTTAACATTAAAGCTCAAATTCATAATGCTTTCATAAATTTCTTGGTCTTTCTTCTTGTTTGACACAACATTTTTAATTAGAACCTTTAACTTTCCTTCAATATAATCCTCCACAAATTTTGAAATTTTTTCTTTTGTTAATTTAATTGTTTGTTCTTTATACTTACGATAATGTTTCAAATTAAAAAATCCTTGAGATGTTTCTATATTTTCCTGAAAATTTTCAATTAAATAAACAAAAATATTTCCATCTTCCTTTTTTATTTCCAAAAATTTTTTGTATTTTTCATTAAAAACCATCGATTTTAAAAATTCTAGAATGGCGCGGAATAGAAGTAAATCACATATTCGTTTGGCGTAAGCTTTGTCGCGAACTAAATTATTTAAATTTTAAGTTTGCATATAATATGTTTAAATTGCCTATATAAATATTCCATTGGAACTAATTCTCGGCAAATGGATTTTTTCGATATCGGTACCGTGAGTAACGAAAAATCCCGATACCGGATTAGCACGGTAAATTCCAAAGTACCGGAAAATACCGACTTGGAATTTTCAGGAGTACCGGGGGAGTACAGAACCGTCTCTCTTGATCAGCTTTATGTCCCGTATATAAAGTTAATAAACATGAGATGGTGACGTGTCCGGAAATTTGGGGAGTGGAAATTTGGGGAGTGGCCTAACGATAAAAATACAATGGAATATTAAATAGTTTTTCTTGCTTTTGTATTTAAAAAAATAAATTAGGAATCACTCAAATGAGTGATTCAAATGAGCTATTATATGCTTTACCGAATTTTTGACCCCAAAATCGAGCTTACTCCCCCAATGGTTTTTAAATTTCGGGAACCTATAACTCGGTCCAGAATCATTTCCTGAAATTGGGAGTGGTACCGTTCGACTCAGCTCGTCGAGACGAATCGAATGACATACGTCACGTCCCGAACTTTTACCTCCGTTGAACTACACTATATCCATTTTTTTAATACAAAAGCAAGAAAAACTATTTAATATTCCATTGTATTTTTATCGTTAGGCTACTCCCCAAATGTGCACTCCCCAAGTGTCCGCTCACTCCCCATTTATCTACTCCCCAAATGTGCACTCCCCAAGTGTCCGCTCACTCCCCATTTATCTACTCCCCAAATGTGCACTCCCCAAGTGTCCGCTCACTCCCCATTTATCTACTCCCCAAATGTGCACTCCCCAAGTGTCCGCTCACTCCCCATTTATCTACTCCCCAAATGTGCACTCCCCAAGTGTCCGCTCACTCCCCATTTATCTACTCCCCAAATGTGCACTCCCCAAGTGTCCGCTCACTCCCCATTTATCTACTCCCCAAATGTGCACTCCCCAAGTGTCCGCTCACTCCCCATTTATCTACTCCCCAAATGTGCACTCCCCAAGTGTCCGCTCACTCCCCATTTATCTACTCCCCAAATGTGCACTCCCCAAGTGTCCGCTCACTCCCCATTTATCTACTCCCCAAATGTGCACTCCCCAAGTGTCCGCTCACTCCCCATTTATCTACTCCCCAAATGTGCACTCCCCAAGTGTCCGCTCACTCCCCATTTATCTACTCCCCAAATGTGCACTCCCCAAGTGTCCGCTCACTCCCCATTTATCTACTCCCCAAATGTGCACTCCCCAAGTGTCCGCTCACTCCCCATTTATCTACTCCCCAAATGTGCACTCCCCAAGTGTCCGCTCACTCCCCATTTATCTACTCCCCAAATGTGCACTCCCCAAGTGTCCGCTCACTCCCCATTTATCTACTCCCCAAATGTCCACTCCCCAATTGTCCGCTCACTCCCCATTTATCTACTCCCCAAATGTGCACTCCCCAATTGTCCGCTCACTCCCCATTTATTTACTCCCCAAATGTCCACTCCCCAAATCTCCGGGAGCCGATGGTGACACAACATGAGATGGTTTTCTTAGAAAAAATTACTTGTAAAACTCCGTTTTAATTCCATGTCCAAATCAAAGAGAATTGGACGAAATTTATCCATAAATATTTTAAATTCAACAAATTCATTTCCAATAATTTCCAATTTTTGTGAATTTAAATTCTTATAAACTGCTTCTAAATAATCTACTTCGTCATTTAATATATTATTTTTAACTTCCTTTACAAAATTTAAAATTTCTTTATAAAATTTTTTCCCTTTTCTCGGATCTAAATATTTAATTATTCCATTTATTTCGACTTCTCCTCCACATTTTTCTTTACTTTTTTCTTTTAATTTCTCTTCAATGGCTAATAATGCTTCTCTATAAGTTTTACAATTTTTAAAATATTTTGAGTGAAAATTTTGAACTGCTCAGAGACCTATGGCTCTCTGCCGCCTTATGGCTGGCTCTCTGAGACTACTCAGAGGGGCAGGCGGTTATAGCCTGCGATAAGGCGGCAGGCTATAATCCGGTAATGTCGATTCGTTCTATGGATACGGATGGTGTACGGAATTTTGGTCACCAATCTTTTTGAAATTTTGGTCACTAGCGGAATTTTGGTCACCAAGTTAAAAAACGGAATATTGGGCACTGAAATTTTGGTCACCAATAGGAATTTTGGTCACCAGGCATGAAAAGAATCTTATTTAAAACTGATATCAATGTGATAAAAAATGATTTTTCAACCATCAGTTGATCAATTTCAATGTGTATCACTCTATCGGCTGATCACTCTCTCAGTTGATCACTCTCAATCACTTTCCCGGAAAATTGATTAACCAGAGAGTGATCAACATTGAAAATATTCATCAGGGAGCCGAAAAACAATTTTTTATCACTTTGTTATCAGTTTTAGATAGGATTTGTTTTTCACGTCTGGTGACCAAAATTCCTATTGGTGACCAAAATTTCAGTGCCCAATATTCCGTTTTTTGACTTGGTGACCAAAATTCAGGTACCCATACGGATATAGAAAAACAAAACAAAAAACACTGGCTATACCAAAAACTTTATCTCACAACCCTAGATGCAGGTTTTAATTACATATAGTACTAGAAACCCTATCTATTTGCCACTTCTCTATTCATTTAATTTATTTCTATGTTTTTTATGAAAATATAAAACAAATTTCAAACTTATCAATGTCTTCGTTCTTTGCTTTTCGTCTTCTATCTTTCAAATCTTCACCTTCTTCGGCTAAATCTTCTCTAAATAAACGGACTGAACTCTCATGCAGTTTTAACAAAAATGTAAAATATTTTGCATTAAAATGTTTTTCCATAAAACGTGGCCTTATATTTCCATATAGATATAGAACACATATTCCTTGATAAAATTTTTCCTAGAAAAATTTTTGGGACACTTTAATAGACAATTACTTAGCTAATAAAATTTTGGCATTTTATTTAGCACAAAAACTTAAATTAATCGCGTAAATGATTACCAAAAGTTCTTTTGACATTTGACTTCGATTATTTTTAAAAATTTCTGTCAATTCCTCAAAGTCAGAATTTTCTTTCTTATAATTTTCGAGAATTTCATTCTGCGTTTCATTTCTTAGATAATGCTCTCTTTTTTGCATTTCATTGCCAAATAAAAATTTTTGGCGTTGATACAAATTTTGTTTTATCTCTCTAAAACGGCTAACAAATTTAGATGAGTTACCGCCGATTCTTTTCTTTTTTTCATTTTTTTCAATTTGGCCGTCACTAAACATTAAGATTTTATAAAATTTGAAAAATATTACCCTTTCGGATCCATTACTTCGTTAATTCTACGCAGACTCTTCTTTTTAACCTTCTAATAGATTTATAAAATTTTGATCTGTAATAAGGGTTTTAAGGTGTCTACCCTGGAATTTCTGAGAAATCACGCATTTTTAGATCCCAGGTTTAAACCTTTCATGTATCCCTTAAACCCGTTAATCCTCTGATATAAGATCCTGATCCCCTTAATCCTCTGGTCCCCTTTAATAACTCCCAATCTACCGATATCCCACCTCAATCCTCCGTAATATATAGCAAATCCTCTTAATCTCTCCAAATCCACTTATACCCCTATTAATCACACGATATCTCTTCAGCTCTTCATTTACCCTCCAATCTACTAATTATTTTTAAAAAATCTTTTAAAAAAGACTCGAAAATGTCTCGGTGCCCATTCGATAAATTTAGGCCGAAATTGATCATACAGGCCCGACTCGATAGTTAGGCCCGAAAAAAATGCCTCGACGTTCAGCCCGACTCAAAAGCGGCAACCCTAGTTGTAAATATTAATAACGTTTACAGGCTTAGAGGTTGAGGGACTTTCATTTTCCATCCAGTCCTCATCTGGTGAAGTTATACTCAAATTAGTATCTTCATAATATTTCTCAAAAGATGAAACTTTTTTGCTCATATAGGAAGCTTAAATTATTTTAATTTTATTTTTAAAAATATTATTTAAAATTACAATCAGAATCCTCGCTATAATCGTTTCTAGCATTTAAATTGAATAAAATAATGAGGTTGATAAATAATAATAATTTATTTATCAGCATCTAAAAATAAATAATTTCTTGAATTTTCATTAAAAATTTAAATTTTAATATCATTGACTCACAAAAAACAGAAATCCAAATTTTCAAAATTTTCGCCTGGAGTGATAAAAAATTTAAAAATTTTTATTTCTTGGGCAAAAAGAGTTTTATTTTTAACTTTTATAATAAATCGACTTTTAAGATTGTTAGTGATAATAAAATTTAAGACTGATTCTCTCTAAAAATGATTGAGGAGGGGGATGGGAGGGATAGAATGGAGGGGGAAGAATTTTGAAATAATTTGTTAATAAAGGAAAGAGAGCAAGAGAAAGTGGAGAATTAAGAGAGAGATAAGGCGGCCTCTATATTTCAATATTTATTTAACTTTAGTGCCTAAAGATCGAAAAAATCTAAAAACGAATTTGAAGTCAGTCTTAAAGCGAATACTTTAAATTTGGAAATTATTAGTTTTCGATTAATCCGTCAAAAAAGTTGTCGAATATTCAATCGAATTTCGAATAATTAGAAAATAAAGGAATTTGGAGAGATTAAGTGGGATATCGACTGATCACAAGGTATTAAGGTCGCGAAGGGTCAAGAAGAATATCTATGCTTAAAGAGGAGTGGGATTTGTGGGGAAAATCACCGATTAAAAGAGATATCGGAGGAGATATCTCTTTTAATATTTGGGGTTCTATCTCCCAAACGACCTATCGAGAGATAGCTCCATAGATCCTTTAGGAGGTATCCACCATGAGATGATATTTCTCCTTTAAATTCGAATCTAAAAAAAGAGAGAAATGGAAATACTTTTTAGAAATTAATTGAACAGATTGATTCTATTAAGATAAGGGAGCGGTTAATTCCTTGGAATTTTGAGCATGAAAAGGTATGCTCCCCCTGTCTACCAAATTTCATCCCGAAGTCCCACGGATACCCAAAACACTCTCCTTTGTTAGGGAACGTCAAAAAGCGAGACCAAGACTTGCCTCCAACAAATCCCGGCATAGGAAAATCTTCTCTTAAAACGGGTAAAATAATTAATTTACCCCTGCCCAAAATAATTAAATTTCTTTATTCTTTAATGATGAAATTTTTTAAAATTATTGTCGGTTTTTTTATGTTTGTTAGACTAAAGTCTAAAGTGTACTAAAGTGTAATAGATTTCTTAATCCTTGTGTAAATTCACGTGAATCCCAAAAAGCACTTTAAAGATACATCGACTTATTGCCGCCCATTTCATAATACTTAAAAGGGGCATTTCTTAAGTCCCGCTTATTTTCAAAAAAGCAATTATAAAATAATTTTTTTCTCTTTAATAATTTATTATTTTAATTCTCTTTAAATTTTAAATTAACAAAATAAACAATGAAAGTATCCCCTTGTTAGAGGAGGACTATTAAGATTCTACCTGATGCTTTCATTTTTTTTTAAATACATAGACAGCCGATTAGCACAGGGCTTCAATCTAGAATTTGTTAAAATCCGCAATTTTGATCGAAAAAATCCGCATTTGATATGAAAAATCCGCAAAAAATTTTCAAACAAAAATTGAATTAAAATCATTTTATGCGTTATATTTTTTGACTCATCAATTGAATTGAGCAATTTTTTCACGACTAATGACTATCTTATTAAAATCCGAATAACTAAATGAAAAATTACAGCTGACTTGAGCCAATGCTTTCACCATCCCTAGTTATAGTGAATTGTTTACTGGAAAAAAAATTTTTTTTTTTGCAACGCAGGCGAAAATTTTGGAATTTTGGAGGATCCTTAAGCCAAAAAATTTTGAGGATTTTAGAGGGTCTTAGCAGAAAAATAATGACATTTTATCCTAAAAACTACAAGAAAATATAAAAAAAATCCTTATAATCTTCAAAAGACCACAAAAATCCGCATTTTTAAAAATAATCCTCATCGCCCTATCAAAAAACCACAAAAGGAGGAAAAATCCGCAGAAATCGAAGCCCTGGATTAGCAGGATTTAGTAGCTAGCTGTATGTATATACCTTCCTTACAATATCTTCTTTAGGGATCAGTATTAAAAAATTGTTGGAAACCTGAGTGGGAATTCATTTGCTGATATTCAAAGTTCAAGCTAAGGATCTTCAAATCCGCTTTAAAGAAGCGGAAAATAGAATAGAGTAAAGAAATCTGGAACTCGGCTGAAAGCAGAAAAAGCAACATTCAAGTCTACATACATATTACGTCATTTTTAGACCAAAAGACGATTCCAATCGCTTTTTCACCTTTAAATTACTAGAGCAAAAGAGACATTGTCCTCCACAATACAACTCATTAAAAAATAAATTTTAGATTAAAATTGTAGAAATGAAAATAAAACAGGCTCTATTTTTAATAAAATTCAATAATTTTATTATTCAACAAGAATCAAGAAACAGGCTGTAACGAACATTTATTAGCTAAAGTAGCTCCAAATATTATCAAATTATAATTAGAGATTGGACCGTACCGTACTACGGCCGTGTTTTTCGGTATTTATCGGTATTCCATATCGGTAGTACGGTACGAAGACGGTACGGAACAAAAGTCCGATCTCTAATTATAATCTAATTTTTTAAACTAAAAATCTACTCCATATAAAAAAATTTTTTTTAATAAAAATTTCAAAAATAATTATTTTAAATTAAATGTTTATAGAAACTTTTAAATCTCTGAAATTTTTTTTGGCTCCAAAAATTTTTTCCAAAAATCGTTTATTTCTTCAGAAGATAAATTTCTAGCTTCTCTAATTTCTTTTAAACCTATCAAATAAATTTTAATAAATTAATTTTTAAATAATTTTTAAAAACCCTCAAGCATTGCTTTTTCGATTATTTTTGTTGTCGATTTATGTTTTGTTAAATTTTGTTCTGGATTGGTTGGGGAAAGGACAATGATTGATGATCCTTCATTTTCGTTTATGTTTTCCTTTTTATTTTCCTTTATCCGAACAGGTATTGAATTATTCCTTAAAATTATTTTTAAATTTTTTAAACTAAAAACTATCCACTGATATTTTATGAGTGTTTTCTAAGCGAATTTTTCGCTTCAAGCCCCGCTTTGAAAATTGGTAACCCATTACTTTGACATGTCCACGACGTAACCCTGGGTAATTATTGTTTCGAGGGGTAATAATACCAGGGGGTGTAATTATTTGAGGGAGGGTAATAAATACAGTATATACGGTATTCATTGATACTCCTCCAATCCTTTGAATAATTTCAGATTTTTGGGACAACCTTTTTAGGGTTTGGCGTCATAAACAAATATGAGTTATTTTAACGAAATTTATTTTTGATAAATAACAACTCGTTTTCATTTTTACAACTTTGAAGACTAAAATATTTCGTTAAAATATTAATTAATTTTCCGGTTTTAAAAAATAATTTCTAACCATGTCAAATATGTCAAAAAGAAACGTTCAATTAATTCAATTAAAGACACATTTGGATATAAAATATTTATTTTTGTTAGCATTATAGAAATTGAATATTCGTCTAAAAATCCCAAATGTTCTTGATTTACAGAATTACCTAAAAGAAATTTTTTTAGATAATCTTCTTAAGTTTACATACTTTTAGCCCAACGATTTAAAATAATTAAAGCTTTGGTGAATTTATTATTATTCTTAATGTCCGGCAATTCTTTAATAAAATTATTTGTTGCGGGTTTGTATAAAGCTTCTATTGTTTCTATTGTGAATTTAATTCCTTCAATATTTAATTCAATCATTTTTTGTGTGTTATTTGTGTGTTTTTGTAAATGATTTATGGTTACCTTTAAAGTTATTTTAGTAAATTTATTCACTAAAATTCCCTAATTAAATGACATCTCAGAAACCACTCTAATTTAGAGTGCCGGACATCTACCCCTTAAAATAACAATTGGGGATTCTTTGAAGTCAATGCACATTACAATTTACGCTTTTATTATCTTATTTAGCAAGAATACTGGGCAAAAGTTTAGTTTGTCTTCTTTCCAAAATTTTTGGTTCTGAATTAATCCCAAGATCCCGAAAATACCAGGTGTTGAAACATAGAATGCCAGAACGGAGTGCCAGAACTTGATTGACTGCCAGATTAGGAGGATCAATTTGCCCAATGCTTTTACTAAACAAACTTAGAATAAATTAGAACCCGAAATAAATTAGAACCCCTAATCCCCTACATTCCCGCCTCTAAACGTTCTGAGGCGGGATGCACCCTAATATAAACTTAAAATTATTTCAAACCTCAAACTCCTCAAATTCTTCTCTACATAAAAAACAATAGAGGGAATTGTCTTTACAATTTAACGAAATTAAAGGTTCACAAATTGACTTTTGAGAACCAAAATATTTTTCAAATAAATGGTCATCAAATACAATATTAATTTCAACATCTTCAATTACCCAAATACCAAACTCGTAAATGCCCGTAATTTTAAATTTGTCTTTAAATCCATTTTTAGACTTCCATTCATTTATAATTTTAATTAATATTTCCATTCCTTTTTTAATTATTTCCTCGTCTTTTCCCAAGGATTTTATAAAATCGTGATCGAGTTTTCTTTCAAATATTTCAATTGGTTGGAACCCTTCTGGATTCAAATAAAAATTTTCTTTTAGTCCTGGGTTGTCTATATTCAATTGCTCTTTTATTCTCTCCATTTCCCCTGCACGTTTTGATATTTTATTTACCCAATTAATTGTACTTTCATTGTTTAATTCAAAAATCATTCGGACTATTTCATATTGGTTTTCTTCATAACGCTCATTTCTTTCCGAAATTGTACTAGAAAATGCATCAAGATGAAGTTGGCGTCTCATCTGTAATTAAAAATATTGTAAGTCCAGCGAAGATCCTCACAACCTAGCAGATAAATTAAAAATGAAAATAATTTCCTTGTAGAGTTGTAACCGGATCGAGACATAATCGGCTTTCAAAATCGAAACCGATTCCGTTTTACATTCACAATAGTACTAGACATCATTATAAGATACCCAGAAATAAGTACATCTCGTTTTTTAGGTATGAAAATAATTCTATAGGTAATAGCACCAGGAAAGGTATGTAGGCGGTAATGATTACATATCAGGGGTGGGCCTTTCGCCGTTTCATCTTTCGACTTTCGTTTTTTTCGCCTTTTTTGGTGTTTCATCTTTCGCCTTTCATGTCTCGCTTTTTAAAATCTGTTTCGGCCAACCCCTGTTACATATGTAGGCGGTAATGATCTAGGTAGTTGGGATCATACTAGCCCGGTTAGGCCCTTTTATCCTTCGTCTTCTCATAAGCAGCATAAAACGCAGCATAGAACAAACCTTCAATAGCTCTTCCTTCTTTACATTCTTAACTTTACATTTAAATTCAAATATTCCATTCATTCTTTTTATTAAATCAACCAAAATACAATACAAATCCCTTTCAATTTTATTAATTTCTTTTATTCCTCCAACTTTTTTCTTAAAATCTTTATTTAATTTATATTCCCAAGTTCTTTGCAATTTTGTTATTAATTTATTTTTATTTTCCCCATTTTCTCCCTCTTCTTCTTTTGGAAATAAAATTTCAAAAACTTGGAGGAATTTTCTCAAATATTTTAAAAAATCAAAACGTTTCGCCAACAAATTTAAATAAACAATTACATCCAAAAGCTTTTTTTCCTTGAAATTTTGGGGGTTTTCTATGGCTGTTTTATATAATTTTTTTAGTTTATCTTCCCCTTCTGTTCCGAGGAATTCTTTCAAAATCCATGTTTTTTGACTCTCATTTGCTTGAAATTTTTTAGAATTTTTTCCTTTTCCGACTTTTAATTTTTCAGTCAAATTATCCTCGCTTTTAAAATTTTTTGGTGCAATTTCTACTTCATTAACCGGCTTTTTTATTTCTTCCTGATCCTCAATTATTTTTGGATCTTTTGATTTATTCTTCTTTTCTTTCTCCTTTTCTTCCCTATCTTCTTTTGCTTTCTTTTCTTCCTTCCCTTCCTTCATATCCTCTTCTTCCTCTTCCTTCTTTACCTCTTCTTTTCCAACAATCGTCTCTAATTCCCTCATTTCCTCCTCATCTTCCTCTTCAGATTCCACTAAAAGACTACTTGATTTAACTTCAATTTCCTTTTCCAACCTCAGTTTATTTCCCCCATTTCTACCTGTTTTATTTTTCTTCTTTTTCTTTTTAGATTTATTATTTTTCTTAGATTTTCCTTTATTATTCAATCCTTTTTTATTCAATTTTTCATCATTATTTTTAATAACTTCATTTTTATCATTTAAATTATCTTCCTCATCCTCCTCAGAAAATGTTATAATAAATTCTTCTTTTTCTTTCCCTTTATTTTTTAAATTTAATTTATTTAAAATGGTATCTACTCCATCTTCTGGTATTATTCTTAAAAGACTTTCTCTTGCTGAATTGTTTAATTGAAATGCTGAATAAAAAATGAAAGTAAATTTTAAATTGAGGATTTAATGAAACACTCGAGAATTGATAAAAAAGTATAAGCCCAGCTCTGGTTATCGGATTTGTGGCTGCGGGGTTTTCAAACCCAGATAGAGAGATAAGTACCCATATCTGCTTTTTAGAACCAATGGGCCTGGGTACTGTGCGTGTGTACCACTACTATTTTATATTTGATTAAGTTACAGTATTCCAGAATCTTTATGGAAATAAAGAGCTCTGGTAAACACGCAAGATAGGAGTGGGGGGCGGGGGGGGGGGATACGAAGTTCAATTTTGCTGAATAAACATGTTCCAAGGATTATTTCTCCACCTTTAATCTTACGCCAAATTTCAACTTTTTTTACTGTACGGCCCCTGCCTTTCAATTTTTATGCTTTTTAAAAATCGGGGTATAACAAATTAGAATACTTACAATAATTAAGAGAATGCCAAAACCCTTCATCATTTTCTAGTAATTTAATTATATGCATTAGATGTTCCCTTTTATGACAGAATGGAAAATATTGTGCTGTTTCTCCTAAATTTCTGTCTCTTTGATGTCGTAACTGATTCCATTTTTTATTTAAATCATTCAATATTTTTTCTTCATAGGTTGAATAAAATTTTTCTGACGAGGATTGAAAGTTTTCCTGCCTTTTACCCAACATTTTCATTTTTAAGTATTTCCTTTTCTATAATTTTAATTTATTTTTTTAATCTCCTGGTGTATAATTAAAATACCGGATTTATTCTAATAGAACCAACTGTGGTTCTATTTTGCAACCTTTCTATTTTGGGTGTTATGTTAGAGACAGTCAATAAAGTTTAAGTAATTTTATTAAAGAACCTCTTTTCTGAATTTGTCTTCAGTTACAATCATTTCTTCATTTAAAAGATCCATAAGTCCGTTATAATAATTATTTACACTATTCTCTGAAGATATCAAATCCTCATAATTTACAACAAAATTTCTCTCATATTCTAATATATTTATATGTTTTATGTATTTCCAAAATGCAGAAAAAATTTTTTTATTATCCAAATTTTCCCATTCTCCTTTTCCTTCTAAAGGATTTATTTCGCCTTCCATAAATTTAAACCAAACAAGGAAGTTTGCAGCAAGTTCATTTACCTTCCTTATTTTTTGAAAATTTTCATCATTAATGTTAACAAGTAAAATGTTCAGATAATGCTCTTTAAGACGTTCCGTGCCAGAATATACTTTAATAAAATTAAAATATTTAGGCAAGATTGAGGCATACATTGAGCAAATGTGTGCCTCAAAAGGGATCTGCTCCGGCCAGGCATTGATCCTGTGAGGCCCACTTAAGCCCCTTTAATTACGACAATCTTCACTGGTTTGTATCTCTGTTCCAGATCCGAATATCAGGCGATTTCCCAGGATACCCCAACCCAGTTTTTACTGAATTCGCCTAACTCTGATCGCCTACGTTAAAAAACTAACATACACGCCAAACATCATCAAATTATTTTTAAACTAAAAAGAAATTTTTTCGAATTTCGATGTCCGGAAAATCTGGCCGTGTCCTATTAAACGCTAATTATCACAATTATATTCTACCTTGTTCATCGATCAAATCTATTTCTTCAATTAATTGTTTAAACCTGTCTTTATCCAAAAATAAACTAAAAATCAAATATCTGGTATATTTGCTTCTAATAATTTTTTCCCTCAATTCCTGATTTTTTCCTAATCCATTTTCCAAAAGAAGAAAGTGATCGCTACTTAAATAATTTCTAATTTCGTTTGTTATATCCTTTCCTTTATTTATTTTTAAATTATTTATATCATCTAATAATTTTTGAACGTCCTCATTTGTTTTTATTTCAATTAAACGTGACGTATTTGAAGACATGAAGGACACAAAATTAAAAAAATTAAAAAATAAAGTATCATCTTCTCTATATTTTAGCCATAAATAAGCAATTTTGTTGGATTCCTCAAATTTTTCTTCCAAAATATTTAAATTGTCAATTTCTTCGGTTTGCGGAATTAAAGCTTTGAAAACCTTATTTTTTGTTAATAATAAAGTTATTTGTAGACGACGCTCCTTTGTTAAATGATCCTCTCCATTTAAGGAATATTCATAATTTACTTCTCTGTCCCCGTCTTTTAATGAAAGTATATCCTTATAAAGATATGTAAGAACTTCAAAGTCGAAATCATCTGTAATTAAATTAAAGTTAAATTAGTGTTAATCTGCTCCTTAGAAGCACCGGCTTAAAAAGATCTAATGTGTTTAGGGCTTAGGATCTGGTGCCGAGTTGGATCCAGTCAATGTGGTTCCACCTGGGATCTAGCAATGGAAGATAGCTGATACAGGAAGCTAGCACAGGAAAGTAGCTTTAATAAACTTAGAGGGTCAAGAGTCTGAGGCATGTTTGAACTTGTCGAGGAAGAACAATCAAATTCCCAGTTTTGCTTAATTACCCAGATATAGGACGTAAATATTATAAAAATAAATTTCTGTATTTTTTTGATTTTGAATGGAAACTTTACCTATTTTCATCAATTTCGGATATGCTTCTTCTAACTTAGCTAGCAGTTCGGGTCCAAGCAAAGCCAAAAATGCTCGTTTCGATGGATTCTTATTTTCCATAAAATTGCAAAACTCTTCAATATTTCTGTCTAACAACATTTTTATATTTCCAAAATTTATAGAATAAAATTGTTTGATGCAAGAAGGTGAAAGATATTTTTGAATAATTGAATCAACTTCTTGTTCATTTTGGCAATTAATATTTTGGAAAGGTGATTTTTCATCCTAACAAAGAAATAACGTTAATAACTATTTGAACTTTCAAGTTTTTCAAAAAGTATCGGCTATCTCTAGTCATAAACCAAGTTTTAGAGAAATTTTAGATAGCTTGCTAGCATTAAAACCCATCTATAGAAAGCAAGGACATAGCTCTGGTAGCTTAATCGTTAGAGCCTTGCTTTTCCTATTAGGTGGTCGCTGGCAATAACTAACGATCTTCTAACATTAATAGCTTCTGGAGAGGGTCGAACTCTCCCATGGTTCCAATCAATCCCATGGCCTTTTATCCCTTACTAGATTAAATATCGAGTCCTAGTTCAGGCAGGTTATCCGAGCCCATATTTCTCTCTCCGTACCCCCAATCCCCACACGCCACTGCCATTAAACAAAACTTTACATGTGTTAATAATTTGTAATGTGTTTTTAATTTATTTGTCCACAACTTCATCTTCAAAATTTCCTCATCCTTAACAAATTCATCAATTAGATTGTGTAATTCACAAAATTTAATTTTTTCATCTTCCAAGCACATTAATTTACCCTCCACCAATTTTGCTTTAAAAATATATTTTTTAATAACACTTTCAAACCCTTCATTCCACCCTTCATCATTTCCAACAAATTCTTTATAAACTTGATAGGCAGAATTACTTGAAGGGCGTATTTTAAACTTTCCAACAAAATAATTATAAAATTTTGAAATTATTTTTATTAGAAAATCTCTTAAAAATTCTTTATTTTCCTCTTCAAAATTTTCAATAAATTCTATATATTCCTTAGCTGTTGCTACCATTTCTTCATATCCCTTAGCTTCTGCGATAGCTAATAATTGTTCATTACGACTTGTTTCTTGACTCTTTTTGAGTAATAAAAATAATATATTTATTAAAAGCAAAGCTTTTTTAATTTTCATTTTTACTATTTTAATCTAAAATTTATTTTATTAATGAGTGTAATGTGCGATAGTGTCGCACTTCGTCGTGCCAGAAGATTGATATCCGACATAGTGCTAGGCATGCTCTTGCTCTAGTAATTTAGAGGTGAAAAAGCTATTGGAATCGTCTTTTTGTTTGTAAATAGACGTAATAGACTTGAATGTTGCTTTTTCTGTTTTCCGCCTAGTTCCAGCTTTCTTTACTCTATATTCCGCTTTCTTAAATCGAATTTAAAAATCCTTAGCTTGACCTCTGAATTATAAGTGAATGTTCTCCCAAGTTTCCAACCATTTTAGTCCTGTTCTTTGAGAAGATTCTGTAAAGAAAGGACATACCTCTAGCTCCTAAAGCTTACTAATCGGCGGTTTAAGATCTATCTATGTATTTAAGGAGAAAATGAAAGCAGAAGCAAGTATAAAATCTCTATAGAATCTTGATAGACTTTATTTTTAGAGCGAGGGGATAATTCCATTGTTTATTTAGTTAATTTAAAATTCAAAGAAAATTAAACTTGATAGATTATTAAAAAGAAAAAAAATTATTTTATAATTGCTTTTTGAAAAATAAAAGGGAATTAAGAGATGCCCTTTTATTTATTATGAAATGGCGGCAATAAGTCGATGTAGCTTTAAAGTGCTTTTTGGGCAAATATTCACGTGAATCCACAAAAAATTAAGAAATCTATCATTCAATAAAGTCTAACTAGACAAAATAAGATGCCGACAATTATTAGGTAATTTCATCAAAGGAATGATGAAATTTAATTATTTAATTTTTTGGGGAGGAATAAATTAATTATTTTAACCGTTTTACGAGAAAATTTTCCTATGCCGGAATACGGACATCCGAAATTTTTGTTTAGGATATCGGATCAAGGGATTTATCCATGCTCTGACAAAATTCATTGGATGGGAGATTATTCATTTATATTCCTTCTGCAAGTGTGGACACAACACTACTGTTTCAGATTTAGGAATATATGAGGTCACAATGTAGTTATTTTTGAATTTTATTATAAAAATTACAGTAATTGGCAAAATTTTCAAGACCCTTTGCTTCGTCATTTTTGTTTAAAAAATAATTATCTAAAGACTTTTTTACTTTTATCTTCCAGAAAAAAAAGAAACAAATTTATATACCCTAAATCCTCTATTATTATACCACTGCAGCCGGGCCTCACTATATGTACACCCTTGGAGAAAATCGTAGCTTATAATGAGTATTATCTTAAATAGAGGGTACCATTTAGACAGCTCCCCATCCCTCCATGTAACTAACCAATTTAAAAAATCATAAACTGAAATGTATTTATCTTGGGTTTATCTTATAGTGAGGTTTTACGGAAAGTTCCTTGTATGATGGAATAGAGCCATCAAGGAAAGGACCCAGCCCCGGGCTAACCTACTATCATAATCCGATAATTAGTTGTTTTTAGGCATATACATTCTGCAATTAAATGGATTCCTGTGAATTTCATTAGCTAAAGTGTGTGAGGATTAATAGAGGATTTACGAGAGAGGTAAAGTTCAATAAAGACAATTTTCTCAATAAATCATATCTAAAACTAATCTTTTCTCTTCAATTCTTTCAACAATTTTGATCCTCTCCCAGTTCCTCCTCCCCCTCAATCGTGACGGCCCCGTCCACCGCCGTGTTGACCATTCCCTCCATTTCCATTCCCTCCATTGCCATTACGACGGCGACGTCTTCCAGGTGGAGGGTATTGGATATAAAACTAATAAATATTAAGAGCATTACAAACGATGAATTTTTGATAAAAATTAACGAGAAATTACAATGGACAGTCTTAAATAGACATAAAAGTCTGAAGCGAGGATATACGTTTTTTATAAACAACCTCTCGGATTTGTGGTGGGATTCTCACTCCTTCACGAATTTGCAATGATTCCCCTAATTCATTGTCATACGCCAAAGCATTATTGTTTAATTGATAAATCAATTGTGGATTTATATAAAAATGTTCAAGTTTTGCTTGAAGATGTTGTTCACTAACATATTGAGAATTGAGGAGTTGATATAGATTGTAGGTATTATTTGGTCTGCCCTCTCCTTGAATACGAAATGGTGCGAACTGTGCAAATTCTCCATTTGTTATTTCCCGAGAATCAGTTCCTCTAACTAAATTAGTTTATTACAAGTTGAAATTAATACCCATTAAAGTTCGAATAGTAAACCTAATTTGCTTTTAAACCTTTTATAATTTGTAAAGCCGGCAAATTTTCCTCATCGCCTAGTTAATAAAGTTAGATGAACGATCAGTGTTGGCTGATCGGGTTTAAGGATCAGTGTAGGCCGTATTAGGTTCAAGGACATCCTATCTATTCGAAACTAGATCGTCAGTGCTGGGCATGTCTCCGTAGTTAGTTTGACCCTGCCCAGATGCCACATTTACAGAAAATAGTTGATCTTTATTTAATTTTATGTAATCCTCATAATCAGGACATTTTTCCGAGCTTGGGATTTTTCAAGCAAGCAGTTTTGAGTTTAGTTTTTTCGAGTCTCATACGAGTCTTTTTCGAGCAAAGCATAACACTACTCACAAGTCGCCTTCTAATACGTTTCAATTGGTTCACATGCTTAAGTTATATCTAATTAGTTCAATTACTTTCGTATGTGTAAATAAGCGGCAAGTATCTCTCAATCTCTCCAATATTATTTATGTTCTCATAGTCAGGGTTGAAATGACAATGAACAGGATATCCTCCAAGTGTCAACTCCAGCTCGTCGCTTCGAAGATCTCTGAACAGATTGTCGGTATCTTAAAAAAGAAAATTCAACCCCAATGCCTTTATAAAACTATTACCAAGTAGTTTTTCTTATAGTAGCAAAGGTACCTCCGGTAACCGGTATCAAAATATCAATTACTAAAAGCTTGATTTTCCAACATATCATGCAGACTATTTGCAGTCAATTCATAATAATCAAAACTCGTGATATAATCAACAATTGATATTTTGACACTAAATTTAGTAAACTGTATGTGTATATGCTGAAACTGTTTTATAAACGAAGGTTTATATGAAGCGGAGTGTCGAAACTAAAGGCGAATCAACGAAAAGTAAAGTTTCTAGCAGATAAGGAGTGAGGTGTTGGGCAGTTACCAACCTTACATCGGTTATAAAAACACAACCTTAACCTCCTGGGCCCGTACTATAAGAACGTGGTTTGTGGTCATTTAACCGGTTACCGGAGGTACCTTTGCTACTATAAGAAAAACCTCTGGTTTTTGGTCAAATGACCAGGTCATTTAACCAGGGTCATTTGACCTTTGGTTAACATCGGTTATAAAAATATATATATGAAAACCACTTTTTGGTCATTTAACCCCTACCGAGTGGTAAATCTCAGACCCTGCTCTATAGCAGGGTTAGCTAAAATTCCGAAGTCAATAACTCGGTTCGAGTTATTGACTTAGTAAAATTACAAAATTTAAAATTTAAATTCTTTAGATTGTGTTCAATCAACTATAAAAATTTCAGAATTTTTGGATAAATATTTCTAGAGTTATAACTAAAATCGCAAGGTACCCCTTTTTAGCCAATTAAAAATTCTATAACTTTAAGGAAAATTAAGAAATTTTTAAATTCCTTTTAATTTATATATAGAGAATTATCTCCTCTATCATTTGGTGTATAATTTAGGATTTAGAGTAGTTTTTTTTCAAATCGTTAAGAATTTCAGAATTCAATCAAAGAGAGACCATAAAAATTCATTCAGATTTTATATTTTTATTTACTCAGATGATCATCCTTTATTTTGTTTTTGTCTTTTCAAGTCAAAATACAGCCAAATAATATTTAATTTTTAGTCGGTACTATAAGAACTTGGTTCGTGGTAAGCAGGAAGAAAAAATACCAAGCCTCTTATAGTAACAAATTGGCTCTCTGTATGGGTTAAATGACCTGGCAAATGACCAGATTCTTATAGTACCAAATCTACGACTCGTTCTTATAGTACGGGCCCTGACATTTATTGCTAGGCGCTTTTGATCACAACATACAGGAGCTCTACCACTGAGCTACCGGGGCGACGAATAATGCTTTCTCTTTTATCCTTTTAGGTCGCTTAACCCCCGCCTAATCATCCTTACACGATTTAAAAATTATTTAATCCAGATCATAAAAACATTTTCTAAACTTTTCCTAATAAAAACTTGAGAAAGGGATGAAATTTTGAAAAATTCAAATTAAAAAAGAGCGGAAATCTTTGTTCAAAACATACTTAAATGCAATATTGTCATCATCTATACGAACAGGTGCATGTTCAAAAAGAGCAATGTATGCATTCGAACTTTCTTGGATAAATGACAGGATCAATCTACGTGCTAAAACATGCAATTTGTAGAAGAGAAATAAATTCATCTCTTTTTGTAAAATTTGAACTAAAAGGCTTTCAAGTTGACTTGATTCAATATCACTAAATTTGTAATAAAATTATAGTTATTAATAGAGTAAGTCGAGTACGAGCGAGTTCGAGTATACTCGACTCGATCGCTCGGGTTTTTTTTCGCATTTACTCGGGTTCGGAACTCGGAATCCTAATACTCGGATTACTCGTACTCGGGCACTTCATACTCGGCTGACTCGGTTAAAACCGAGTATATTTATGCCCTATCTGCGGCGCAAAAAAGGAAGATTTTTGGCTTAAGGATCTTCCAAATTTCTCAAAATTTTCGCCTGCGGCGCTGAAAAAGGAACAAATCTGGCTGGTTGACCTTCGAATTTTTTGAAAATTTTCGCCTGCGGCGCTGTAAAGGAAGAAGTTGAATGTTATATCAGAGGATTTGGCAGATTAAGGAGGATTTTGAGTTATATCGCTGAATAAAGTTACTGGATTTTTGTGATATTCGGATATTTCAAGGGATCTAAGGATATAGCGAGGGATTTGGCCTTCTGAAGCTTGGGTGTTCCTACTTGGCCTTCAGAAATTCTCAAAATTTAAGCTAGCGGCGCGAAAAGAGAGGGATAGAGCAATTGATCTCGTGATCACCTTTCGACAATATAACTAATCCGACGATATCTCATTAATCCACCGAATTTCCCAGATTTTGCTCTTAATACGCCCATATCCCAAGATAATCAGCCCAAATCCCAATTAATCCTTTGGTATTTTCCACCCGGAGCCAACATTGATCATGCGCGTATCATGGAATTTCGGCGGATTAAGAGGGATATAGGCGGATTAAGAAAATAAATGGGATTTGGATGATGATCCCCTGCATCACTGTCAACCCAAAAAATGATCCCCTGCATCACTGTCAACCCAAAAAAACTCGTACTCGAACTCGGGGTTATCAATCTCGGCATTACTCGAACTAGGCTTTTCCCCAATTACTCGGTACTCGACTTACTCTAGTTATTAATCTATTATTTAAAATTTGGGATTTTTCCATTTGATTCTTCTTTTTCTCCTTATTTACCTAATTTTATTTAAGTCTAACAATTTAATTTTCAGGAAAAATAATAAATAAAATACACTCCAAGACTAAGGTTGGCGGATCCGGATATCGGAACCGAAAAAAGGCCGGATATAGAAAATTTTCGGTTCGGATACCGGATCCGGATATCCGAAGATTTCCAAATATCCGTCAATCTTTTTCAAGACATTCCATATCGTAACTACTCTAGTAGAACCACACTTTTTAATAGAAACACACCCATCAATAGTATACCCACACCCTACGAGATGATTGAAAAGTAGAAGTATGTACATACATTTGATTCAATTAGAGGATTTACGGTAATTTACATAAAAAATTTTAACTTCACCCAATATTCCATAATGAAGCAGGAATAACGGTCCAATCTCGTTCTCCACCAAACTCATTTATATTTAAACCGTGATCTCCAATAAATTGATTATAATCAGCCTCTTCAACCATATGTCTATAATCCTCGATTCTTCTATTAATAAAAAGAAGTTGAGTTTCTCTATCGAAATACTTGGAATAATCGTATTGTAATTGCCTTTGATAGGTGTTAAGAATTTGCGTAAAATAAGTTAACACCTTTAAAACGTTTAAATTTAAAAAAAGTAATAGATTGAAAAGTCATTCCGGACAGGACTAAATTAATCTACAAAAATCTGGCGTGTCCCGGTATTCCGGAAAAATATCCTCCGATTTCCGGAAAGTAATTTTCCTGGCCACTAATTAGAATACTTTAAGTTAGGGTAGCTCTCCGAGCCTTCGGGTTTCGGGATACGGGGGACGAGGAGCTACCCTACTTTTAAATGTATATGAATACCTCTCTTATTTTTCGTCGAAAACCATTAACGATTCGATCATTTGCCGACAATCCAGCTTCAGCTAGAACGACAGCTCCTTCTTGCCTGAGTATACGCTCAATAGATGCAGTATTGTTGTAAACTTCAACTAATTCAATTCTATCCAAAATTTTAATCAGAAAGGACAATTCAGTGAGAGAAAACGTGTTCAGATTGACAGGGGCTTGGCCTTCTCCAGTTCGCATCCTCACTATTTTTAAGAATTTGTTGAAATTTTTTTTATAAAAACACTAGAAAATTTACCACGAGGAGGGTGCATTCCTTCGACGAAAAGGGAATTTAATCCAATAAAACAGAAGGCAATAAATGCCTTGAAGAATGTTTTAAAAAACATTCTAGCAAAGAATTTTACTCAGAAATTTTTGAATAAAACCTTCTTAAAAAATTTTTTTAATTTAGAAATAGCTAGTATTTTATGGAAATCAATGCAGAGAAGACTGATTTTCGAATTCTTACCTTAATAAAATTAATATTAGCTATCGACTCCCAAAGCTTCTCTTAGAAAGGACTTTTTTGGGTAATTAAAATAAGTGGGTTGTATTAGCCTTGGCTGTTAGCTAAAGCTACTAAAATCAAGCTGGGGGCAATGGAAAATAGTATAGAAAAGTTGGAGAAAATTTCTTTATAATATTTAATTTGGATTTAAATAAACACGTGAATAGCTAAAATGGATTTTATTTAGCAAATCATTTTATTTAGTGAGAGCTCTTTACAGTTGGGCTTGTTTCGAAATTTAGAGTTATTTTTCCAAAAGTTTCAACGTTCGCAAAATCTCAACTCCTCCCAATGTTCAAAAAAGCACTGTCCAAAAAAATTTAAAGAATTCCGGTATGAAATTTTCTTGGAAAAATTTTTCTGAAAAATATTTAGGATAGAGGCAGGACTGCATAATTTAAAGCAGAATTCGATCAAAAAACTCCAGGCTTCGCGTGGGGCTTTGCATAATCGCCTCGCCTATGCTCCATAGGTTTACGTTGACCATTTTGAGCCTGTTTATCTTGGCTCAGAATCAAGATCTCGAACTGATTTTGGAGCAAATGCAACAAAAAAAAAACAAGACAATAAATGTCTTTGAGAATGTATCGGGAAACATTTAGCCAAAAAACTTTTTCTTAAATTTCTTTCTGAAGAAATTTGAAAAAAGTTTCTGAAAAAAATTAATTTAATTTTTACTTATGGTGATCTTGCACATTTTAAACAAGATCTCTGCTCTCAATCAGTTTATTTCAACACAAATCCATCAATATTAATCCAAATCCCTCATAAGGATATCCCTTATGTCCTTTTTAATTCCTTGTTATCCAACGATATCCAACAACTCTTAATCCCAATTCCTTACATTAGATATCTTCTTAAGCTTCTAGATCCCTTTTAATCCATTTAATACCTCCATATTCCTCATAATCCTACTCAAAACTTTTGCTGCATCACCTGAAATATAAAATTACTAGTATATTTAGGAAAATAAGTCACTATAAAATTTAACAGTTGTTGAGCAACTGTGATCGGCTCCCTATTCTGGCACGATGTAGTCCAAATCCTGCTTTTACCGATATCCGAACCGAAAAACCCTAGGGATAGGTTATGTTACTGTTGTTTTACAACATATGTTACTGCTGTAGACACAACAAAGGTGATATAAGGGGTTTCGTAAATCCCTAATCCTTTGAAAAGCAAATCCTTAATCCCCTTCCATAACCCTCTGAAAGGAGACTACTGCTGTACTGAATATAGAAGTATTCCAAGACGCCAAATCTTTAGAAGTTTGGAAGGCCAGGAGGCCAGGAAGCCAGAGATCCTCATTTTTAGACAAATTTATATTTAACTATAACAAAAATAACATAATAACCAGTAACAAAAAATTAAAAATAAAAGGGCATTGTTTGATAGAATCAACACTAGAAGATGCTTTTTCTTCTTCTTTAAGACTTTTGTCCAATATTAAATCATAAATAGGAAATATTTCAACCATTTCTTTCCAAAATTTTATTCTTTCCAGTGGAAATGTATCTTCTACTTTGTTATCATTCAAGTCTATATTTAAATGTAAAAATGGGTTCGAATCGGTATTCGTTGGCCAAAGTATTGTGTTTGTTGATGGATTTCTATTAATTTAATTGAAAATAAAAAAAGATTATTCTGGCTGCCCCTCTATCCCTAAACATGCTATCCACGTGAGTGCAACATGGAAGTCGTTTTATTATTTAGTTTCTAGTTGTGGCCTTTTTACTTAAATCCCTTGGCTGTCTCTAGTTATCTATTGGCTTCCCCTAGTTATCAGAGTCGTGACTAGCCAATAGGGAACGAGTTACTCGGAGCTTTTTATACGAGACACAATCCGAGAAGGAACTTGACCCAACATTTTTATTAACCCTACCCTTCCTCTGCATACACTCTAAAACCTTCCCAAATGCTCGCCCTTTTATAAAAATAATTTATTAAATTTTCAAATAAAACTTGCCCATAAATAACAAAATTCGAAATAAAATCGGTCATTAACGCCTCCATTTTTAAATCATTTGTGTCATAAGTAAAATCAGAATATGGATTTCTAAAAACATAGCGATGGTCATTATCATGAAAATTTTCTTTAAATTTATTTTTTCTCAAATTTTTAATTAAAAAAACTTTTAATTTTTATTTCGGATGGAATTAATTTTTTATTAATATATTTGTTAATGTAAATGTGTAGAGGCCATCCTAGTTTATTTTGAATTTCTGTTGCTAATGGAATAATAAATTGAATATCGGTCATTAACTAGAAAATTAATAATCCTTATTTGTTTTAAATTTGAGTGAAATCTTTTTAGTTCTTTTTTAATCTTTTAAATTTTAAATATCTTTTAAATCCTTTAAGTTTAGCCACCGGACACACACTTCCTTATTTTTTCGCTTTCAAGTGGGCGCACTATCCAACTAAACCACAAGTACCGCACTGAAAGGCGAATAACAGCCTTTGCCTATTTTGATCTGCTGTGTGACAGTGATCAGTCGGCCTCGCTCACGCAACTGTAGGTGCTCTACCATTGAGCTATCGGGGCATCAACTAATGCTTTCTCTCTTACTCTTTTAGATTGTTTAACCCCCGCCTAAACGTTTTAAATGTTTTAGGTGAATTATCCTTACAAAAGAAAGAAAAATGCCCAGAGATCATCCGTAATTGAGGAAACTAAAAGTTTAAAAGTGAGATTGAAACGAAACTTAAACCTAGTTTCTCGATCAATTATTAAAACTCGGTTCTTAAAATAAATAATTTTAAAAAACAAACATAAACAATCCTTTCCAAATAAAACCAATTATCCAATTTTTCTGGTTTGTGATAATTCAAATAAAAATTAGAAATATGCTCAACTACTTTTTCAGTAAAATCCCCAAAATTTTCTTTTTTTATAATTTTTTGGCGTAAATATGTTTTAAATTGATTAATTCCAAATTCATTTAATTCGTTTTTTGGAATGCCAAGATGACGAAGAGAATTATTGCCGAGTATTAACACTTGAAAAATTTAGAAATTTTAACTTTTTAGTGAAAAATTTTCCCATATTTTTTCTTCAGAATTTTTAACTTGCTTTTTATAAATTTAATTTTTGCTTTATTCTCCCCATTATAAAACCAGGGATCCGACGAATAGAAAACTCCATTACCTATTTTTGGAATCGAGTACTTCTCATTCACTACTATCTTGAATTCAAAAGGCATAAAAATTGACGAGAATCCACGTTAAGCTACGGTTACATAAAAATCGCGCGCGTCTTGCGACAGAAAAGATAATGTAAAAAAAGGAGACAAAATCGCGCGCGATTTTGTCTCTCATCATTTTGTATGCTATTTTTTGTCGCAAAACGCAAAGCGACTTTTATGTAACCACAGCATTACTGGCCCTATATGAAATTAGGTCGGTAATCGTTTTTTTTCATAACTTTTTTCATTTTTTTTTCCTCCCCTTGCATGACATAATGGTCAGCATTTTCTTCCTTATTTAGTTCCATTGAATTTGCCCGTGGCATAATCAAATGAGAGGACAGAAAAACACACACCACACACACTGACAGACAAAACAAGGACGAACACGGACAGATAAAACACGGACGAAGACGACAGACAAATCACGGACGAAGATGGACAGACAAAAAAGACGGACGAAGGACAGACACGGACGAAGATGGACAGACAAAAAAGACGGACGAAGGACAGACACGGACGAAGGACGGACAAATCACGGACGAAGATGGACAGACAAAAAAGACGGACGAAGGACAGACACGGACGAAGAGGAAAAAATATTTAAAAATTAATCCTTTTCTTTATCATCACTCATTTGATTATGCCACAGGCAACTTTAATGGAATTGAACGAGGAAGAAAATGCTGACCATTCTGTCATATCAAGGAAGGAAAAAAAAATGAAAAAAGTTATGAAAAAAAACGATTACCGACCTAATTTCAGATAGGGCCGCATTACTTATGAATTAAAAACGCTGGGGAATTAAGCAAATAATGGATATCCGCCATCATTTTAAAAACCTAAGACTGATTAAATGAAACGATACCACAACCTTTACAAAAAATTTTAAAATGGTAAAAGGAAATGCTTCAATTATACAATAGATTTTGAGGGGGAAGCGCGAACGCTGTCCCCCACACTCAAAAATTTAGCTGTGGGCCTACCCCAGTTCGGAGCCGCCCTGCGGGTCAACCTCGCCCTTAAGTGCAATGGGGAAGTCTCACCACAGACGCCATACCTTCTTGATCGTATGAGCGCCCCAGCCAGGTAAGTTTCAGCAACGACAAAAGCTCAACATCTATTAAATAATTAAAAGAGAAAAATGTCAGTTTGTAAGCAAAGAAGTTTTCCAACAAAGAAAAGCGTATTCACTAACATTTCTCTCTCATCCTTTCCTCTTTCTTTATTACTAAATTTTTCTACTTTTCATCTTTGTCATATACACTCTTTTATTTTCTCTAACAGGGTGTTAGAAAAAGAAAAGCGTTCAACGCTAGGAATGGAATTGAGAAAAAGCTAAACTAAAAGGGTTTTGGCAGTCATAAATTAACGAAATTTTCCAACTAAAAAAAATTTTTTCTTAATCCCTTTATAAAATTAAATTTCTTTTTGACGCAGCAGCGAAAATTGGGAATTTTGGACTACCAAGATTTCTAAATTGAGAGAACTAGGTGGGCATACGAGAATCGAGATCAGTATCTCGAAACCACTTGATTCACTATAACTGAGATTTTCGTTCGAGATCTTGTCTCGGTTCGGTATCTATTTAATAGTACTAAACAGCAATTTGAGGGAAATTCTTTAAATAAAGCACAAGTCCGTTTCAAAAGAATGTTCTTTAAATAGCCTAAAAGATTATCGTAGTTTTTATGTACATATATTGAGACATTTTAATATTAAATTACGAAACATACAATATCCAAGTGGGTCCAATTCTGTAATTCCCAAAATTGTCGGTTTTGGATTTGTTTCATTAATTAATTCAGTAAATTCTTTGGGCAGAAAATCGTTATCCATAATAGGTCCAAAAATATCATAATTGACATCGGGAATTGTTGAACCCTGAAATTTATTTTCAACAAGGTTATGCCTTTGAGTAGAGTTTTCGGTCCATGGGTAATCTTCGGATCTCTCGAACCGAATTTTTTGTTTTTAAACACTTGTTGATCCGATAAATCCCCGGTTCTTCGGTTCGGCGTGCAAAGACAACTTTCTCCCTGAGAATGAAAAATCTTATGAGGTAATCTTTAGGGTTTTCGGTTCGGTTCCGGATATCCGAAGATTTTCCAGGAACCGATAACCCTAGTAGCCTTAATAGGGCATATCCCTTACTCAACTCTCTACCAGCCAACTTTTTTAAAGAATGTATCCTAGAATGCGGGGGAACTTTAAAAGGTAAATGATATGTAACTCTTAATACAAGAAAAATAATTTTCTATTAATTACCAACAATTATATCCATCGCATCAAAAAATTCCTCAATATCTTTTGTCTTTAAACATTCCTTCAATTGCTCTGTTGTGCTTGATATACAACCTAATTCAGTAAAGAGATGATTGCTTACAGAAATAACTCGGTCATTTGCTGCTCTCGAAGTAAAAATTGAACCACTCATTTGGATAGATTGTTGAAATAAATCTGTGAAATTTTTTAAAAGGCGACGCTTTTTCACAAATCAGACCTTATTAGGATACCCCTTTATGGATAAAAATATTGTCTCTTATAATGAGATGTATCTTAAATAGAGAGTATCGGCTATGTAGCTCTCCCAACCTGTTGACTAACAAGTTTTAGGAAAAAGTACATTAAATTGAGGTTTATTTAATATTGAGCGGATCTCATACAGGAGGTTCCACAATATATGTTAACATCCAACGCAAGATGCACCTCTATTAAAATACCTTTTTGATTCTGATTGGCCACTCGATTGGGAGAAGCTACGAAAGCGATGCCCTCTATATAATATACCCCTCATTATAAGGTACTACTTTCAGCCCCAAAAAGATATCTAAAAATGATGCCCAGTTATATCAACCACCTCTTGTATGAGGAGAAATTCCAAGCGTCGTAACAGCAGTAGAACCAGCAGAATATCCAAATAAAGTAATTCTCTCTGGATCACCCCCAAATGATTTAACATTTAATTTAATCCAATTTAAAGCTTCTGCAATATCCCAATAACCAAAATTCCCAGAAAGTTGTTGGTGAGGATAACCAATAGAAGAAAATCCTATTAAATTTTTAAAGCAATTCTTTTTTGACTCCCTCACCTAAAAATCCAATTCTAAATTGTACAGCAATTACCAAAATTCCTTTTGATAAATATTTTCTTCCAATGTCTTCAAAGTCCTTATAATTTTTTAAATTTATTATTAAAATTTAAAACAAGCGTTTCTGGAATGATTAGTTTATTGAAGAGGACCATTTTTGGGGTTTTCGATATCGCTGGATGAGTAAGATAGACAAAAGTAATGGGCCTCACCAACCTAACTTTCTGCTCTCGCCCCCACTTCTGCTTCTGCTCCCGCCAACCCATATCTCTCCCAATCATATCCGGCGGTCTGAAGGTGTCTGTGCCGGTAAGGTCACGCACATAACTATAAATTCTACTAGTGAACTAGACGACTCGATTCCAAAAAATCGGGAATTCCCGACACCTTCCTTAGGTTTGGAATCCCTATTCACAGAATCGGACATTTGTTTTTTCATCACTATATCCCTGATAAATACGGATCTGCAATCCTAATCTATTAATTATTAAATAATAAATTGTCAGATATTTGACTTTGTAACGCCTCATTGATTGTGTCTCAAATCCGCCTGTATATATCAAAACAAGTATTGGTAAAAGATTTTCAACTTGTCCCTAAACAAATAATTTTTAATTAAAAAATTAGACAAAAAAACTTCAATTCTGTGAGGAGAAAATAAATTTAAATAAAGGCAATCTTCGCTATATTGATACCAATCCCATGTCCAATTATCCAATCTGTGGTGTTGAACACAAACTTTTGGTTGTTCAAGTGCATAAATTGTTTGTGTTTTGTTTTGAACAAGTGGGACTGTTTTCTATTTTGAATTTTTTTAAATTAAAAGTACGAAAGTTCTCGATTGAAACACTAATTTAACCTTTTTACCAGACACATTCCTTCTTTCAAGAGGTAAATTAACCCAGAATCCTCAAATATCTCACGTTGTGGGGGTTTATATCAAAGTGGGATTGAATAAGTATTTAATTTTCTCTAAAGTCTAAGCGCCTTCTTAACGGCCCTCTCATTGTGAGAGATAAGAAAATAGATTGAATAATGATCCACTTATTTCATTTTAATTACAGTTGGATCTGATAATAGTACCTTCTCTTTGTAATGTGTAAAATTCAATTTAAGTAAGCGCCTTCTTAAGGAATTCCAAAAAAAATATCTACATATAATCGTTATTTAAATCTGTTTAGTCACTGGTAGGGAGAGTAATACCTCCTCTGTATATGCCTGAGCAATACCTCTATATAATGTGTACAATCATTATCGTGCTTGATTTTTTAGCCCATAGTCGTATATTATAAAGGATCAACGATTATTTGGGTAGGAGTTTCTGACTTAATATTTCCAGATATATGTAATCCCCACCCTCATTCAATACCTCAAAAAATACCTCAAAACGTAAATCCCCAACAGGTGGCTGAGCATAAGGAATCCCAAAGAAAATATCTACATTCATTATTTGCCCAGATTCAATTTCAATTTTTTCAACTTTTCCAATAATTTTGCCAGTCAGAGTTTGTACAGAAACAAAATTCTCATTTTCTTTTTTAATTTTGTTGTTATTTTTACAAAATATATTTAATGGAATTAATAATAAAATAATTAATAATATATTTAAATATAAATTCATTTATCTGCTAATCAGCCGGATCTCACTAAAAGATAAAACTTTAGATCTCAAAAAAAGTTTATCTTAAAAATAAAGACTTTTGTCGGATTTTTAGGTAAGGAATTTCTTAGAATAGGTAGGAAAGTAGGAAATTCTGAAGGTAGGAAATTCTGAAAAATTCTAATTCTGAAGGCTTCAATAGTGAAGTTCGACTAATTTAAAAAAAATTTTTAGTTGAATTTTTAATGAGGGGTATTTTAAATAGAAGTTGAATCCTAATGTTGGGAATATTTAATTACATCTTATTTAGACAGCTCCCCTGCCAGTGACTCAACATATTTTAAAAACCGTAAATGTAATGATAGAAGTCTGACTCCATTAATATCCTATACCCTATTAGAAGTAGCGTTGTCGGATAGCTGGAAATCCTCGGATTTCCGGATCCGATATCCGAACCGAAAATTTCCGGATATCCGACCTTCTTTCGGATCCTAATCCGACAACTTTAATTAGAAGCCCGCTCAATGATTCCTATTGAATGATGAACGCCCAGTGCTTCTATTAAAACATTTACGTTAGTTATTCTAATTCCGAAGGCTTCAATAGTGAAGTTCGACTAATTTTTAAATTTAATTTTAGTTGATTTTTAGTTAATTTTAATTGGTAGTTAAATTAAAATTGGTGAGAAAATTCCAAAATTATCTTTTAATTAAATTGAGAGAATAGAAATTATATTTAAAATGTTGATAACAGAAAAATCATTTTATTAATTTTATGTTTAGTTTGGCCACGTCTCCCCCTTTTTTCTTCTTTTTCAATTTCTATTATTTACATAATAAAAGGAATTATTAAAGATGTAAACCTGAAGTTGAGAAAAGGAAAATCTGTCAATTATTGGTGAGAATTGAAAATATGTATTTAGAGATGGTTTATGTCAGGGATCGCGCCGACCCGATTCACGATTCCCGAAAATCGTGAATTCACGACGATTTTTGGCTCGTGAATTCCCGATTCACGAAAATCGTGAATTCGAAATTTTCGTGAATTCCCGATTCACGAAAATCGTGAATTCGAAAATTTCGTGAATTCACGATTCCCGAAAATCGGGAATTTGATTTTCTGTCGGCGCGTTCCCTGGTTTATGTATAGTAAAATGCGACTAATTGTGAGGAACAACGAATTAATGTGATGAATAGGGGCCAGATTTTTTGGTAAACTTGTATTTATCAGGGCTGTGCGCCATGGCATTTCGTTTATTTTAAGCAGATTTTAGCGTTTTTGGAGTGTTTTAAAAATTTGAACAATTTGCGTTTGGCTCTGGTCTGTTATCTATGAAAAACATCTTTCCAACATGTTTTAAACATTTTAGATAGATAATGCATATTTAGACATTTTAATAAAAAATTGAAACAAAATTTTGAAAGATGTTTAAATTCGGGTCAATGTTCAAAATTAAATCTCTAGCTTAGCAAGCACTTGGTTGATACTCAAACATAGTTTGAAGGGGAAGAATGACCAGGCTCAAATTGACCTTGAGCAACCGTTGCCTGAGAAGCTAAATGCTCATGCATTATTATTAAAAAAATCTATAATCATATTTTTTTCAGATGAAAACCATTTCTTTAACTGTTAAACTACAAATTTGCAATTTTGATAAGATCTGTGAGATGAGGGATTGGAAGCATACAGATGCAAAACCTTTGCTGTATACAAGTATTCATGACGGTTTTTCAGTTAAATAGTTTTCAGGTTTTCGAAAAGGTCACCCTGAGCTTCCCAATGTGGAATGGGAGCTGGTTGTACATAAAGCATTGCAATGTAGAAATGTTGGAATTTGGCTTCGTCAAATAGGTCCCATATACGATTATGTAAATACTAAATATCATATTTATGCGAAGAAGGGTGACCATCGAATAGATATTGCCAGGTTTAATGTTATTTTTGTTAAATCTTAATTTATTTTGAGGTCAAAAAATGAGCTTGAAACCCCAGGAAAATTGGGATTTGCGAGTATTCCTTTATCATCGATTGTCGAAACATCGGCGAGTTTAGTGAGTACTCATGATCCCAGTGTTGGTCTATTGGATTTAAGCTGTGACATTGAAACTGATTGTTACAATCCAACTGAAAATCTGAAAAATAAATATCAAAAAATGTTTGAAAATGGGACGTTCTCTGATTGTGTTATTAAGGTTCGCGCACGACTTATAAAAATATTGATTTTTTAGGTTGGCGACGAAATTATAAACGCACATCGTTGTGTTCTAGCAGAAAATAGTCAAGTATTCCGGACTATGTTTGAGCAGACTGGCATGATTGAATCTCAAAAAGTTATTTATCTCTTATTCTTAGTAATTTTATGGGTATTTTATGTTTATCCCCTATTTTGAGTCTCAGGGTTCATAATGTCCGAATTCCTTTTTTCCTCAATCTTATTTTATTTCTTCATTTTATTTCTCTGTAGCATATTCTAATGAGAAACATACACTCTGTCTTCATTTTTATTGACGGTTTGGATTGCTGCTAATGTACGAAAAAATAAAACATAGTCACAAAAGTATAAGCACCCTCCCAAATTTTTGTAAAAATACAGAATCCCTAAGCAATATTGCTTAGGGATTCTGTATTTTTAGGGATTCTGTATTTTTACAAAAATTTGGGAGGGTGCTTATACTTTTGTGACAGAGTGTACTAAAGCAAGGATAAATGTTAAAATGAAGATATTAAATTCAAAAAATTAATTCGTACTTTATTTTCTCAGTATATGCTACTGGAGAACATTGTGAAAGTAAGGAAGGAAGTCTGACCATTATGTACTCTGAAACTCAAAATAGGGGGCGGTATAAACATAAAGACCATTTTATGTTGCAAATACATGTGTCTTGACAGCCCTTTTATTAAAATTTCTCGTAAATTCAGGGTGAAGTCACAATCACCGACGCTTCTCCAGAATGTGTTCGTGCAATGTTGCAGTTTTTCTATAGTGGCTGCCCTCCTTCTGTAACAAATGTTGACGAAGTTTTTGTTATTGCCCACAAGTATCAAATTGAACCATTAAAATATGAATGCGAACTTATTATATCTTCACAAATATGTGGGTAGAAAGGATTTCTAGGGAATTCTTAGCTTTGTGTTTTTTCCACTTTTCTACTGCTTCCCGGTTTATTTCCCTGGATTTCCTCGCTGCAGGCGGTTTGATGATTCTTCAAATGTTTTTAAATAACTTTGTGGAGTCATGTTTCGCCTTATACTTGCAAGGATCCTTGTGAAGTTTCAAATAAATTCTATTTGTTAAAGACATAAAAGGTGGAATTGGGGTGTAAAGGAAAAGGTGTAACACAAAGTATACAATTTGTGATTTTTAAATTTGTAAAATCATCGTTTTTAGCTGATAAAAATTTTCTTCAATATTGTGGAATTATTTCTTTATACGGAGCTCCAACTGTGGAAAAGGTTTTAAAAATATTATTGGGGATGGGCATTCCATATGAAAAAACCCATCGCCACTGGGGAATAGAAATCCCTGCGAAGGAACAAAAACGTAAATCAAAGTAAAACTCATTGCTGATTAAATTTATATTATTTAAACCAAACTTAATTTAACAAAGAAAAAAAGGATTTGATTAGATTAAGCAACTATAACAATTTACCTGATATATTAATTTAAAATTATTGGTAATTGTGAAGTTTAGGGGCCCCATTTTTTCTCCCCAATTTTCCCCCTATATTTTTACAAAATGGTCAGACTTTTTCCTTCTTCCATCAAATTTGCCTCTCTTTTTTTCCCTACAATCAAACAAAAAGGATTATAAAAAGAAGGATTATTTTTCCACTAATGGGTTTTTTCGCAAAAAGCGGGTAACTAAAAAATTGGGAAAACAGAAAGTCCTTATCCATTAAATAAAATTTTTCTTTAATTATTTTTAAGGCTTGTATAAATTATATTCGAAATAACAGAAAAATTTTTCTAAATAACAATGTATGGAAAGAAGTGAAAAATGCTTATCCACAATTGGCACATCAATTTTTGGAACTCGTAATTGACGATATCGACAAAAAATGAAATTTTTGTGGATCTATTTTTAACTCAAAAGAAATGACCTCTCTTATTTAAAAATTTTTTTAATTTATTAAAATGTTTTTAGTGCCATATCCCTTTTTACTGATTTTCAGCTTGTATTTTTACCCCAAAAATGTATTGTATTTTTGGGGTTTTTTGAAAATTAGCCATTGCATTTGTGCTCTTTTACTTATTTTACGATTTTTAAAAAAATGCTTTTTTACTTTTATCTACCCGAAAAATAAAAATAAATAAAAAAATTTATATACCCTAAATCCTCTAGACTAATACCACACTATTTTACAAAATTCATGGGATGAGTATCGCTTAAAATTCATTCTATGGAAGATGGAATAGAACCATCATGTAAAGGACAGTAAATCAAACTATGCCACAACCACACCCTGATTAGTTGCATATATTTATACGTTAATATTAGAGTTGCACGAGGTCGAGGCCTCGCCGACCTCGATAATCCTCGAACCTCGACCAAAATTTGCCCCTCGATTTCGACTTTTCCAGCCTCGGTAATCCTCGGTCTCGATTTTTACAAAAAACCTCCCTCGTGCAACTCTAGTTAATATCCTTCTGCAAATGCCCGGACAAACGTTCTCAGAATTTCAACCTTCTGTAAAACTACTATTTGTCGGCTGCATGGTACTCTAATAGAGGATTTACGAAAAAGACAGTATCCAATAAAGGCAATTTTCTCAATTTCAATTCTGTCTAAAACAAATCTTTTCTCTTCAAGTCTTCAAGCAGATCACAGCAGATCCTCCTCAATTCCCTGAATCTCCATTTCCTCCTCCTCTACTACCATTTCTGCCTCCAGTGTGACGGCGACGTCCACCACCGCGACGGCTATTCTCTCCATCTCCTCCGTTGCCATCTCTTCCATTGTTACGATGGCGACGTCTTCCAGCGGCTTGTTGACTAATCGCAGCAAGGATTTCAGCTGCTTCTTGTTCATCAACGGTTGGTACAGGTTGAGTGTATGGGATGTAGATCTGATTATGATCAATTTTAATGAAGAATAACCGTTATTTCTTTATTTTTGGGGGCATAATGTCAAGTGATCTACGTTTATACTTAAACTTGTTCATTATCAATACGACAAATATAATAAATATTTTTAATACGGAAAGGTGGAATTTGATAAATAATATATTAATTAAATAACCTTCCGAATTGCCCTTTCATGAAATGCCTGTATTTCCCGTAATTCACGGTGGTAACCCAAAGTATTATTATCTAATTGTTCAATTATTTGGGTAAGAAATTGTGGATTTATATAAAATTGTTGAAGTCTTCCTTTCAGATTATTAGAATAGAAGAGGTTGTATAAATTGTATGTATTGTTTGGTCCTCGAATAAGAAATGGTGCGAACTGTGCAAATTCTTCACTGGTTATTTCCCGAGAATCAGTTTCCCTAACTAAATTAGTTTATTACTTGTTGAAATTAGTAAACATTTAAGTTCTCAATGAAGTTTCCTGGGATCTACAAAACATCAAATACCCAGTAGACGTTGGCCTAGTGTCTTGGATTTGCGTTTTGCTTATTATTGACGAATTTAACGCAAAAATCCATATAATCTGAGAGGATCCCCGGTATCCCCTTCAACTCGACATATATCCCCTTAACTTCAAATATCTCTCCCCAACTCCCTTGGCATCTTCATAATACACCGTTATCTCTTTAAATCCATTTAATTCCTATGAATCCCCTATATTAACGATATCCCTCCGATGCAATATCCAACAAAACCTTTATATCACAAGATAGATACGGTACTCCTGAATTTAGCGACTTCAATTTTTAATTGGAAAATCTTTTCCAATTCTAGATTTTTGCCTTGCGTTTCGTTTTTCCCGATTGTTTCATGCTCACCCCTGGGCCCGTATCATAAGAACTCGGTTGCTGGTTAGGAAACCATCAACCGGCGGTTTTAACCGGTATCATAAGACGGTCGTAAGGATGACCATGACCTTGTGGTTAGGTGAGTCTCATGCTCATCTCCTGACAAGGAGCAATCCTAGTTGCTTTAATAATAATTTATTTTATTACTTGTGAATGTATGAATAAGCCGCACGTATGGCCAAAACACTCGAATTCTGTCTATATTCTCATAACGCGGATTGCATTGACAACGGACAGGATACGTGTTATTTCCTTCATTTTTCAACAGTAACTCGTCGTTTCTAAGATTTGTGGTTAAACTGGTCGTCTCTTAAAATAGAAGATTAAAAACCACAGCTTTTTTAATTTAAATCACCATATATCCTACTAAAAGCTTTATTTTCCAACATATCGTGAAAATTGTTTGCAAACACTTCATATTTATCAAGAGCCTCAATGTATTGCAAAATTGATATTTTTAATCTAAAATTTAATTAAAATACAGAAAAATTAAATTCATAGTTCTGTATTTTCTCATTAATTCTCCTCTGTGTGTAGTGGTGTTCAATACTGGGTATGGCTCCGGGAGCTAGCTCTGAAGCCGGAGCTGAGCTTTTTAAAGGCCCCAGCACTGGTGGTATTACTATAGTATAAAACCCGTATCAGCGTCATTTTAGTTGGAGTACACTAGCCCAACTAGTCCCTGATCTCTGTCTGTTCCAGCCAATTCCACCTTTTATTTCCACCTTGTAATTGAAACTTTCTACTTTGCATAAAATATTATATGGCAGTAACACTCGAACATAACATCCTCCATCAAATAATTACTCCATAGATATTATTCAAAACATTACCTATTTGGAATATTGTTATTTGTGTTTAGGCGCGTATATAACTCTTCGAAAAAAGTCAAGTATGCAGTTGAACTATCTTGGATAAATGACAATATCAATCTTCGAGTTAAAACATGCAATTTGTAATAGAGAAATAAATTCTTTTCTTTGGGTAAAACTTTAACTAAAAGACTTTCAAGTCTATGTAGTCTTCTTTCGCTATAAAATAATTTATTATACATACTTGATCACAAAAATGCTATAATAATAATTAGGGTACCCAGCTCTCTCGAACCGAAACTCGAAAGATTGAGCGAGCCAAGGCTTTTCAGCTCGAAAAGCTCGAAGATGAACCGAATCGAAAAAATGCACCGAACGTCGGCTCGAACCGAAAACGGCAACCTTACTAGAAATAAATTAATATTAAATACATGAAGAAACAACTTTACCCAATATTCAATAATGTATTTGGAATATTGTCAAAATTCTCTTGAGCATCTAACTCTTCGATATCTAAACTTGCAATTAGAGGATCATACACCTCTGAACTAAAAAGTTCTCTATAGTCATCAATTCTTTTATTGATAAAACGAAGTTTAATTCCTCTATCCAAAGTTCGGTGATAGTTTCGTATTAACTCCCTCTCATAATTTTCAAGTATTTGTGTAAAATAATTCATCACCTTTAAAGGTCTAAATTAGGGTAGTTGGCGACCGGTTATTAACCGGTACCCCCGGTTTTCGGTTAATCTAAATTTTAGAAACCCGGTTTTCGGTTTGGAGTTTTAAGCAAATACCGGTTTTATTTTGGGGGAATTTTTAATAAAATCGCTCATTTTCACAAATTTCCGGTTTTCGGTTTATAAAATTTTCTAAAAACGGTTAATTTTTGGCAAAAAATTTCAAAAATTCCGGTTTTAAAATCGGTCGCCAACTACCCTAGTCTAAATCGAAGATGTAACGGATTGAGAATTCCAGACTAGGACATGGCCACCGATTTTGCTATCCATATCCGGATATATCCGACCAAGTTTAGTGTCATATCCATCCGCGGATATATCCATTTTTCTCATAATAGTCAACTTCACTAAAATCTTCAAAATGGTCAAATTCGTTTAAATTTTTTAGCGCCAGAGGCGAAAATTTTGAAATCTAAACTCTCGATGGGAGGCTGAAAGAAATTAAAAATCTCTTTCGATATACAACAAGCATTAATCTATTAGTATTCCTTTCATATTCCGCTATTCTAGGCTCTATACTGGGTATGGATTAAGCAAACTTCTAAATATAGCTTTACTTACCGTTTCCATTTTAAGTCGAAAATCATTAACCATTCGATCATCTCCAGCTAACCTAATGCTAGCTAAGACTTGACCTCCTTGTTGCTCAAAAACATTTTCAATACTAGATTCAGAACTGAAGTAAATGTCAGTCAATGCAATTCTGTCCAATATCCTCATTAATAAGGATAACTCTGTGAGAGAAAACGTCGTCAGATTGACACGGCCTTGGCCTCCACCGGCTTCCATTCTCGCTATTTTTAAAAATTATTTGTTGAAAAAAAAATTTTTAATATTTAAAGCACTTAAAACCGCTAGAAAAAAATTTTGCTACCAGTAGGATTGCGCATTCCTATGACAAGAAGAGGAGTAAATCCAACAAAAACGGAGACAATAAATGTTTTTGTAAATGATGTAAAAAACATTTTTTTGAATAAAACTAAAGAAATTTTTATTTAAAAAATTATAAATTTCTAGCTAATTGTAAGGATGATTCGCCTAGAAGCATTTAAAACGCTTAAGCGGGGGTTAAAAGAGAAAGCAATAGCCGATGCCCCAATAGCTCAGTGGTAGAGCTCCTGTATGTGTAAAGCTCCTAGCAATTCTCGGCCATATACTGGGTATCGAACTCCTATACTTTACTCCCTATACTGAGTGAGAGCTGGGTGAAAGCGCCTAGCACAATAACTGTCCGGAGGTCGCAGGTTCAATCCTGCCCTATGGCTAAACTTCTGCTAAACTCTTTCCTAATCTCCCAGATTTTAAAAGTGAATAGAATTTAAAATTAAAGAAGAAATTTTAGGAGGTAAAGAGTAAAGGAGAATAAAGAATGAAGGAGAATAAAGAGTGAAGGAGAATGAAAAGTGAAGGTAAAGAGTGAAGGAATGCCTTGTTTTAAAGGAGAATAAAATAGGTGGAGAATTAGCTCTCCCTAAATGGCAATTTTGCATTGACACGCGTAATAGCTATAAAATTTAAATAGGAAGCTGGAAAAATTATTTCCTTTTGCAAGGCCAAGCTCCATACACCCACTCAATTACGCTGGCAGTTCCTGTTGCGCGACCTCTTGATTTTTTCTAGTTCCGGGTTGGTTGCAAAACTGTCAAGGGAGAAGGGAAAAGTAGGGATATCCGAAACAGAAGAAAGTCCGAAATCTGCTTTAACCTTATGGAAAGAACTTCACTGAACCTATTGACACAATCTTCTCTGAACATTCAGTAGTTAATAAAAGGAATAAATCAGGCTTCTTGGCCCATCCATTTGCCCTCTCTGTCACCAGCCTATTTTCACTACTTAATAAAAATTTCAGTTCTGGTTACAGTAAAGCAGCTGGGCTATAGCTATTTAACTCCTTTAGCTAGTGCAAAAGGTTTTGCACTTAGCTAGTGCAAAAGGTTAACTGATGTGTTAGCCATTACACCACGCCGCCTACTGCATAGCCTTAGGAATTAAATAGCTATATGCTTTACATTGCTAATATCTGAAGACTTCCCAGGAACCACCAACCTTAGGGAAGATGGAGAATAAACAGCGGCTCTTGGTTAAGTAGAATGATTCCAGCAATGGATTATCAGCCTGGAGAGTGAACATCCTCATTAGATGGGGATTCTTTAGCTTGAATACTCACTTTTCGATTAGTCGCTAAGAGCTTGAGAGATAAGAGCTCGATAGATCACACAATCCACTAGGACACAATCCACTAAGACAATCCACTAGGAATCGTGCCTGGACTCAAATATGCGGAATTAAATCTGGAGGACTCAACTGCACTTCTGATAGAAAAATTGATTATTTTTCTGCAAAAAGTTTGAAAAAATTAAAAAAAAATAACAAAAGTTCTACAAAATTTCCTAAAAAATGTAAAAAAAGTTTACAAAAAATCCCGTCATTAGGGGTGTATTTTTTCCCGTTTCGTCCTAAAATTTATTTTATTTAACAGCTACTTGAATATTAAAAATCTTTCTTCAATGAAAACCATTTCTTTAAGCATTCAATTTCAAATTTACAATTTTGATAAAATTTGTGACACGCTACAATACAAAAGATGCCCTTTGCATTTGACAAGTATTCTTGACCGGTTTTCATTGTTTTAAATAATTTTCAGGCCCTCGACATAGCCATCTTAGACTTCCCAATGTTGGATGGGAGTTGGTTGTGCATAAAGTATTGAGCTCTAATGAGGTTGAGATTTGGCTTTGTCAAATGGGGCCAAAAAGCTTAGATGACAGTGTAAATACTAAATATCATATTTATGCAATTTTTTCGGGCCAAAATTCAATGCCCGACTCGTCCTTTTGGATCGAACCCCCAACCCTACTGCAGACCCGGTTCCCCAAAATCGTGATTTCCCGACGTTTTTTGGGCAAGGAATTACCGAAATTGGCAATTTTGTTTGTTTTGTCGGCAGGATCCATAGCATTTTTCCATCCCCTTTTTTATTAAAATTTTTTATAAAAATATTATTTAGGGTGAAGTCACAATCACCGATGCTTCTCCCGAATGTGTTCGTGCAATGCTGCAGTTTTTCTATAGTGGCTGCCTTCCTTCTTCTATCACATGTGTTCACGATGTTTTTGCTATTGCACACAAATATGAAGTTGAGCCGTTAAAATATGAGTGCGAACTTATTATGCCCTCCCAAATTTGTAAGTTTATGATTTTTTGAGGAATATAAGGCATGTCCAAGTAGTAGGAGACGTTGTGATTATAACCGATCAACAGAAGATGCTAGTTCGTTCCCAATCGGGTGAGCGCAAGAGACAATTTCCAAAAACGCAAAACGCAACGCAAGGCCAAAAATCAACGCAAAAAACGCAAAACGCAAGAGCGCAAAAATGGGAAAATTTTTTTATCAAGTATGTATTAGCCATTTTCCAATTAAAAATTGAAGTGTCACTAAGTGTTAGCAGCAGTGATGGAAAGGTTCCGGTTCCGGAACCGTCCGGTTCCAGAACCGGTTCCGGAAGTGGCTGTGGTGCTGAAAATTGGAAGAAATCTCGCTTCTGGCCTTATAAAATTCTCAAAATTTTCGCCTGCGGCGCTAATGTATTAAGTCCTGTTCTAAATAAAAATATCCTACTTCGGCTCCGGATTTGCAACTACAATTTGATTAGTATTGGAGCTGGAACAAAAAAATGCCGAAACGGGAAATCTATCTCTTAATCCCTCATCTAAGAGAGAACCGGAACCGGAACCGCCAAATTTAAAAAAGTTTTTACTTTCTTTTGTGATATATAAAACTTTTCTTACTTTCTTTTGTGATATATAAAAGTGTTTGGATGGATGATGATTTGAGTAATATCGGGGATACAAGGGAATTATGAATGATATATGAGGATTTAGTGGGAGGATGGATAAATTTTTCTTTATTTTTGAGATGCCTTTCCCTATTTTAGTGTTTTGGAAAGGGTCACCCTGGATCAAAGGGGTTTAGAGAAATAGTGGGGGATTACGAGTTTATCGTGGAATTTGAAGGGATCAGGTAGAGTATAATGTGTGCATTTAGATTGATACCTGGGATATCAGGGTTTTTGGCGGGATACCGGAAGATCTGAACTCTACTTTGAGCGCCGCAGGCGAAAATTTTGGAAAGAATGGAAGGCCAAGGAGCCAGATTTCTTTCAATTTTTGCCCTCAGATTGGGTATATTTCTTGCGTTTTTTTGCGTTAATTTAAGCCAAATTTACGCAAAACGCAACGCAAGGCCAAAATTTAACGCAAATAACGCAAAACGCAATGCGCTCACCCCTGTTCCCAATGTTTAACCTTTTGAATTAGCTGAAGGAGAGGCTTTTGAATTTATTTTTGTTTTAGCTGAAAAGAATTTTCTTCAATATTGTCAAATTATTTCTTTGTACGGAGCTCCAACCGTGGAAAAGGTTGCAAGTTTTAAAGAAAATTTATTTAAAATGGCCCTCACATTCCGGTCTCTAACTTCGAACTTTTATTTGCTGAATTACCTAAACATTTTTAGGCTGATTTTTGAAATTCCCTTTCGAAAGCCAAAGAAAATGGAAAAAAACGAGATTATAAATGAAATTTTCTTTAATTAAGGCTTGTATAAATTATATTCGAAACAACAGAAAAAGTTTTTTAAGTAACAATGTTTGGAAAGAAGTGAAAGATGCTTATCCAAAAATGGCCCTTCGATTTTTGGAGCTCGTAATTGATGATATGGACAAGGAATGAAATTTTGTGAATTTATTTTTAATTTATGAAAAAGACCTCTCTTATTTAAAAAATTTTTTTTAATTTATTAAAAAATGTTTTTAATGACAAATAAACTTTTAAAGATTTATTTTTATTCCTTTTCTTCTTCAATAATTGTAAAAATTGGCCCCCTGTCATTTTCTATTCTTTTCTTTTCCAATTCTTTCTGTCTAAGTTCTGCATATTTGGAGAAATTAATAATATCAGAAAAATCATATCCAACAATTTCTTCCTTTAAAAAATTTTTTTAGAAAAAATTAGGGCTCTATTACACAATATACGTCCAATCAACTATTATGCGTCCAATCAACTTTTATACGTCCAATTAAAGTTTATACGCCAATGAAAAGATTATGCGTCCAATAAAAATTTATGCGTCCAATGAAAATTTTATGCGTCCAATCAAATTTTATATGTCCAAACACATTTTTATTAGTGACCGGGCCGGATACGGCCGGATTTTTCAAGAGTCCGGATACCAAATCCGGATACCAAAATCTCCGGATTTTTTCCCGACCGGATTAATCCAGAAAAATCCGGCTGGATCCGGTCCGGCTCCATTGCCAAATCCGGATCCGAATCCATTTTAAACCGGATTTGAGATTGATCCGGTGACGGGGACGGTTGTTCCATTGACGGGGACGGTTGTTCACGTGACGGGAACAGTTGTTTCTATTAACCCCTTTTAAGCAAGGCGTTATAATAAATAAAAATTATTTTGATTTTTTCTGAATTTATTTTTTCACTGGACATATAAAAATTTATTTGGACGCATAAACTTTTATTGGACGTATAAAAATTTGATTGGACGCATAAATTTTCATTGGACGTATAAACTTTGATTGGACGTATAAAAATTGATTGGACGCATAATAGTTGATTGGACGTATATTGTGTAATAGAGCCAAAATTAGCTCTAGTTTAATGAGTCCAGTCACCTTTTCGAACCTAAAAACCTAGAGATTAGAAATGTGAAAACTTTCAGACGATGCCTTGATCAGACTTTTGGCCCTGAGTCAAGGAAAAATCAAAAAACCTGAAAGTCCAGAAAGAATAAAGGATTTGATTCAGATCAAGGCTGACCTTTATATGAACCTATTGTATTAATTTAAAAAAATTTTAACTAGAAATTAACTTTGAACTTTGTGTTTCGTGTAGAGCTCGAGATTTTTGAAAAGCCTGGGCCTGTTCCTAGATTCTAGATTTGATTGATTGACCTGAGCCGGATCCTGGGCCTGTAGTCCAGGGAAAACACAGGCCCAGGAAAACCAGGAAGCTCAAAAAATGCCTGGACTCATCGGTACAAGAAAAACCCAGGCCCTGGTCCAAACCCCAACTCGATCTCTAGTGTCATGATTTTATTACCTAATTCCTTCAAAAAATTACTTTTGTAAATTGTGGAGAACTCATAGCAATAATACGTTCAGTTATTGACCTCATTTGTTCATTTAATATTAAAAATTTATTTTTTGTTGATTTTTTGTCCACAGCAATTTTAGTCTCTAAAGCTTCGTAAATCTGATTTTAAAGCTTTTAATTCAGAAATAAAATTTATTTTATTTACCCTATGATTTGCTTTAATTAACCCATCAAATTCTTTAAAACGCTCATTTCTTTCAAATTGGTCTTTAAATAATTCAATTTCGGGTTTTAACAATTCTGAATGGAAAAATAATTGTTGAGGTTTAATAGGGACGTTTCTCTGTATTTCGTCTAATGACATATTGAAGCTTTTTTAGAGGAATATTGGAAGATTGCGTTAAATAAAATTTTATCAGCTGCTTGCTAAAATTTTTAAGAATTTTTAATCGCTTGATTTTTAAAAATAGAGCTTTATAGTAGTTACCTAAGTGACTTTTTGAGATAAGTTGACATTTTTATTTAAGTTACCATAATGACACTTAATGTATTTACCAAATTGAAATCCCCTTTCATTTTGTCTTTTCATAAAATATAGGTATTAAATTTCGTCAGGATTTGTGATATCTCGAGGGGATTTTCATTAGAGACCGGCACAGGACAGGATCCTGCACAGGATTTTTCAGGATCCTGTCCGAAATCCTGCCTTTTTTTCAGTTTTCAGGATTGTCAGGATTCCAGGATTTTCAGGATTAATCTTGCAGGATCCTGTCCTGTATGAAATTTTAAAACCTAATCCTGATACAGGATCCTGCAAATGCGATTTTACCGGTCTCTAATTTTCATATGTAGCTATCCCGCAATTTTTTTTAATTTACGTGATCTTGTTCTGCGAGATAGTCTCAAGGAATCCCCCATGCGTTACCTTGCCAACACTTTTGCTGACTCCTATTCTCTAGCTTTAACTAAATACCCCTAATTTGTTTGTCCTAAATAATATCATATCCAAATATTTTGTAATATTTTCTTTATACTTTGTTTAACCTGTTTACTTTTACAAATTTTTTGTTTTTCAGTTTTTTGATTAAAAAATGGCAAATTTACCCGTTTCTTCTTTAATTCGTCAAGGAGGGCCATTTGGGACAGAAGACGGGATTGCAAGTGGGAAACGAAAATCTAAGGATGAGTATAGGAAACAAAAAGATTTGGAAGAACAACGGAAAGCTGGCACAGCCCCTGCAATGGTTGACACAGAAACTGGACGTGATATCAATCCACACATTCCTGAATTTATCGAGAAAGCACCTTGGTATATACCGCATAGTGGTCCTACTTTAAAGGTTTTTATTTAATTTTGAGTTGGGATTTTGGTTTTTCTAAGTTGAATTTATTATTTTAATTTAAAATGGAGATAATCGACATCTCCTGTGAACCTCAACTTTTTCTGAAACCGCAGGAATCTCGGGTCGTGCTCTTTCACGAAAATCTATGGGAGTTTTAGAATATTTTTTTCTCCCTTTTTTTGTGAATATCTTCAAATGGGTAAAATTGATTTCCGGCTAACAGTTGATGAATACGAATTTATTCCATTTACTTCCATAGTTCCGATCTCTATAACTTGACACTGATTTTACCATTTCTAAATTTTTTAAATTATTTTTAATCTTTATTTTTAGCATCAACGTCCTCAACCTGACCGTCAAAAAGAATATAATCTAATTTCTGAGTGGTATCCTAAAGTTTGTATTTTTTATTTAATTTATCTCGGTTGGGTCTCGGAAAATTTTTTTATTTTAACTTTGAGAAATTTTTTATGACTTGAATTTTTGCTATTTTTATGACCCTTTATTTCAGGGGACAACTGATCGAGTGGCCTTTAAATATCGAGAAGGTGCCTGTGAAAATTGTGGAGGAATGGGTCATCGTAAAAGAGATTGTTTTGAGAAGCCGCGTGTCGTCGGCGCCAAATGGTCCAACACAAATATTGCTCCAGATGATCACACCCTCCCTAAACTTTCTTTGGATTGGGATGCTAAACGTGACCGATGGAATGGTTATAATGCTGATGACTACAAATTTGTTGTCCAAGAATATGAGAAAATGGATGAGACCAGAAAACTTATTCGAGCAGAGCAATTGAAAGGAACTGAAGAAGAAAAAAATTTAGAACAAGATGAGGACATTTATGCGGAAGATGCTTCAGCACCAGGACAATCAGTTGATATGGATTCGAGGACACGTATTACAGTTCGAAATTTGCGGATTCGTGAGGATACTGCTAAATACTTGCACAATTTGGATACAAATGGGCCTTTTTATGATCCGAAAAGTCGATCTATGAGAGAGAATCCGTTTAAGGTTTTTTTAAATTTTACTTCTAGATTAGATTGATTCTAACCTTATCCGTCCTTTTTTTTGTTGATTTTGGTTACTATACCCTTTATATGTATTTTATAATATGAAAATACAATGAGATTAATTTAAAATTAATTAAAATTTTATAAGATAAGGCGAGAAATAGAAAAATGGGCAATTAGTGACCCAATTGAATTTAAAAATAAATTTTTTAGGACATGCCAGGAAAGGAGCAAGAAGCAGCTCAATATGCAGGAGAAAATTTTATGCGTTATACAGGCGAAGTTGCAGAAGCAAATGAAGCACAAGTTTTTGCATGGCAAGCACGTTGTAAAGGAATTGACATTCATTCACTTGCTGAACCTACACGATTGGAATCACTTAAAAGAGAATTTGAGCAACAAAAAGAACAAAATAAATCTAGTGTGCAAAATGAGTTGTTGGAAAAATATGGAGGAGAAGTTTGATATTTTTAATTAAAATGCTTGATATTTTTTCTTTTGCTGGATACTTAACTTTTGAGTTTAAATTTTCTGAATTTTTTCTTTGGGACTAGGGGGTTAACCGAATAAGTCTTGGGTTTTTTTTGACCGAATAAGTCTTTGGGATTTATTCAGTTAGCCGAAACCGAACAAAACGGTTCTGTTTGAAATCTGCAATCCTATTTGCTACATCTGCCACTTTTGGAAAAGGTCGTAAATCGGAAAAATAAAGAGTTGGTAGAGTAGTGGTCAAAAAATGAATTTTCTGTGCCTACTGCTACTAAAATTCTTAAAATTTTCGCCTGCATCGCTAAAATGAAAGGAATTAGGCTTTTTAACCCCTAAAATTCTTAAAATTGTCTGCGCTGCCGAAAAGAATTTTCCCCTGAGAATTTTCTGGTTACGGCTTGGTTAGCCCTACTGATAAATTAAACATCCCAGATAAACAACATGAAGTTGTTCAGCGGAATTTTTTATTATAAAGGAGCATCTTAGCGCCCCACCAAAAGAACTGCTTCTTGCACAATCAGAAAATTATGTTGAATATAATCGTAAAGGAAAAGTGATTAAAGGAGATGAAGGCCCTGCAGTGAAAAGCAAATATGAGGAGGATGCGTATGTTTTTATTTAAAAGAAAATTTTTTTGAACTCATTTCAATTTTAGTTTAATAAATAATCACACTTCTGTTTGGGGTTCTTATTGGCGAGATGGTCGTTGGGGTTATCGTTGTTGTCATCAATTTTTACGTAATTCTTATTGTCTTGGTGAACAAGGAATTTTGGTCGAACAAGCAGAATTGGGGCCGATTTCTGGAGCTAAATATCCTTCAATTGAACAACAAAAATCAACAAAAACTTTACAGCCTTCTAATGCAATGCAAAATGCAATTAAAAATGTTTTTGAAGGAAGTGAAGGAAGTTCATGTCAAGTGAATAACAATGAAAAAGAAGAGTCTCCAGATGTTAAAAGGTTTAAAATGAAAAGTTTTTTTTTTAAATTATTTTTAAATGTTTGAAAGAAAATAAAACAAATTTCCTCAAAAGTTTATTATTATGGTATAGCAGAAATGGGGTTGTGGTACCCGAAACCCGTCCTTTTCTCAACAGGTCACGTGAAGAAGCTTCAAAAAGAAGAAACTTTTTTGACCCATCCCCTGGTTTATAGCAACTAAAATTGTTTTAGAGGAGTTTGCCGCTCAAAATTTAATTATAAATTTTCTTATGGGGCCTATTTTTTTTATGTAAAATTGAAGCAATACTAGAGTTCCCATAACAATTTATGTTCAAAATTAGGAATAAAAATAGATAATAAGTTTTCGACTTTTACACGATTAACAAGTAATTTTAGTAAAATTTTGTTCTCACATAGGTAAATGTTATCGAATGTCGAGTTCTTCTAAAGAAAATTCTGGTTTTCATTAATTGAAAAAAATCCCTGTTTCTTTATCAAAAATTTCCATTAATTTTCTTTCAAATAATTTCAATTTATTTAAGTGTTGCTAATTCAAATTCTGAGGAGGAATCTGAAGATGATGAAAATAATGAAGACGATATTGAACTTGATGAAGAAGAATTACGTCTTTATGAAGAACAATTGGAAAATGAGAAAAAGAAAAGTTTATTTTTTGTTAATTTTTTTAAAGTAAAAATTTTTTTTAATTTTTAAGAATTGCGTGATGAAAAACGTCGAGAAACAAAACGAAAAAAGCGAAAAAATAAAAAAGAAAAGGCAAAACAACGAAAAGATGATGGAGTAAGACGTAAAAGACGAAGAAAGAGCAGTTCTTCCTCTTCTAGTAGTAATTCTGATGAAGAAAATGAGGATTCTACGTCTGATGGTAAAGGATAAGTTTTGCTTAAAATAAAGTTAATAAAATTTCCTTGTAAAATAAAATGCCATGATTTTTTACTTTTTTTCTCCATGTAAGAGTTGATGTTATATGTATTACTTTAAATCAGAATTTACGAATTTAAATTCGAAAAAATTTTTTTGTTCTTTCGGACAAAGGATACTTAACAATAGGGTTAGGGATCCGATCCGAAAGATCGAGTCGAGCATATAATTTTGGCCCGAAAAAGACTCAGTCAATCAGGTTCGATAAAAATGAGGCCCGAAAAAATGACTCGAACGTCAGCACGGTCCGAAAACCCCAAACTCTAATTAACAACTTGCTGTTAATATTTAACCTGAAAAACTTTTCCAATTTTTTTCTTTTCAGAAGATGTATCCTTTGCTTCTGGTTCAAATAAAAAATTCTCTAAAGAATTGAAAAAGGCAATTAAAAAACAATTAGATGAACGAAGACAAGGGAAAGAAGTGGCAGAAATGGTTTGAAAATTTTTAAATTTAATTAGGATTTAATTAGAATTATTTTTAATTTTTTTAGAAATTTCATTTAAAAAATTTTTATATTTTTTAAATTTAAGGGAGAAAGAAAACGTAAATTTCATAGTGGTTTGGATGATGAAACAACACAAAAACCTTCAGAAATTGATAGAGAAGCTTACAATTTAACTCTTATTCATTCAGCTGATCCTATGGCAAAAATGATGGAAGAAAAGGAACAAAAAAGAATGACAAAAAAAGCAAAGAAGAGGTGAATAAATTGAAGAAATAATTGATCTTGGAATATTTTTTGAAATAAATTTTTAAACATAATTAATTATTATTAAATATTTTTTGATATTTATTTGTGTTTCAATTCCTTATTTTTTGTAGTTTGAAAACTTTTCGTATTAATACTTTGGATTTTTTAATTTTTTTCACTTTATTTGATATCAGTGCTGGGTATAGCTCCGGGAGCTAGCTCCGGAGCCCGGCCCGGAGCCGGCTCCGGCGGAGCCGGAGCCGGAGCTAAGATTTTGGAAACCCCGGAGCCGGAGCTGGAGCCGGAGCCAAGAATTTGAAACCCCGGAGCCCGGAGCCGGAGCCAAGGTTTTCCAATTCCCCACGGCTCCGGCTATACACCCCTAAAGATGGGTTAGAGAAAAAAAAGTAAGCAAAGAGGGTAGGCGTGAAAAGAAAAGGGGAGATAAAATTGAGACGGGTAAAAAAGATTTTCTTTCCATTCCATCGTAAGGTATGTGTGGTTGACTGGATAGTGCGTTTGGTTCATAGTTTCGTTCAATTAAAGTTCGAAAAATATCTCAATAATTGATTAAATAATTGTTTTTCTTTGGAAAATAAATTATTATAAGGATTTTTTTATTAAATGAAGCTGAATAAATTTTTCGAATTGATTAATTTTAGTCTCCTGGGTGTCAAAATTCTCAAAATTTTCGCCTGCGGCGCAAAAAAAGAAGGTTTTTGGCTTAAGGATCGTCAAAATTTTTCAAAATTTTCGCCTGCGGCGCAAAAAAGGAAGATTTTTGGATCCAAATCCCCTTAATCCCCCCGATATCGCCCTTAATCCACCTAAATCACAAGATAATCCACCCAAATCCAGCTTAATCTATTGATAACTCTCTTAATCCTCTTATATCACTCTATATCCCCCTTCATCTACTCAAATCTCCCAATGTAAAATAATTCATTGATTTTCCACCCGGAGCCCGGAGCCAACATGGAGCGGCTCCGAAAATCGCCGGCTCCGGAGCCGGAGCTGGAGCCGGAGCCAAGATTTTAAAAGGCCGGAGCCCGGAGCCGGAGCCGGAGCCAAGATTTTTAAACCCCGGAGCCGGAGCCGGAGCCAAGAATTTGAAAGGCCGGAGCCCGGAGCCGGAGCCAACAAATGGCAAATACCCAGCACTGTTTGATATTTCACGGCGCTTCCACCCTGTTGACGCACGCGCGAAAACTACTTAGCTTTCTATTTCTTCCTTCTTTCGTTCTCTAACTGTCTCTCTTTCTTTTGTGCACTCTTTTTTTGCGACTGCGAGAACAAATTTTAATAAAACTTTAAAATCCTATATCTTTGTTTTTTTCTAACAGATTTTAATTTCGTCTAACAGTTTTATAGATAAGAGCTTTAAAATCTTGAAAAAAATTAGGGAAATTTTGCTTTTTTTGAAGAGAATTTGCTTCAGAAATTTTTTAAAAAATTTTCGAAAATTATATTTGGACCCCATTCGAAAGAGCTTCAAAAACCAAGTCGAACAAGGTGGGGATCAAGTCGATCCGACATCCTTGGACCGAGATATAGGCTTTTGAAAATCGAGAAAGAGAAGGGGGGACCAAGCTCGAAAAATTCGATTTTTCAAATTATATGTCATTCGAAAGAGCTCGTCGAGATAAGTCGAATGACACCAAAATCACGGCTAAATCGAAATCATGAGCCGAGATACAGACTCCTAAAGATCGTAAAAATAGAATTTTGAAGAGCTCATAACTTAGTTAAAAATGAATATTGGCTTCTCAAATTTTACAGGGTTGTTTATCTACTATAGGCCTATAGGAATACAAAATTTGAAAAAAATCGGACGGGAGAGTTAAAAGATATAAAATTTAATTAATACCTCTTGGAATTGAGAGAAAATGTCTTACTGACCCTTTTTCTCGTTTACTAATAAAGTCAGACGCACGAGAGATGCAATAGAAAAAGGAGAATTATAGATATTTAATTTAAATTTTGGCGTAATGTTTAAGGAAAAGAGTTAGCTAGTTTTCACGCGTGCGTCAACAGTGTGGAAGCGCCGTGATATTTGAAAAATATTTTGCAGTTTTATGCCATAATGCCAAAACGTCTAAATACCAAACCAGCCATAATGCCAAATCTCCAAAAGCCGTCGAAATACCAAACTTTGGAAATGTCAATCTTTTTGTTCTTTGCCGTCTTAATTTTAGGGCAGATTTTTATAGTAATATTCTAACGAAATATTCGTATTGCTTTATATTCTGGTTATTAAATGACATCGAGAATTCATTCCAAATTATGTCAATTGATGAAAAGACGAAAAATTGTTGAAAAACAAAAAGAGGTGAATATTGCTCCAATAAAGCAAAAAAATCATGAAGAAGAGGCATCAGATGTTGTTGAACTAGATGTAGGTTGTACTCAAAAAGGTGGATTGTCGTTGTGTTATAATTGTGAGTTCATTTATTTGTTAGCTTTATAATCACTAGAAAATTTCAGCGTATTGCAATATATTTACATCGAAAAATTGCAAATCCTGGCGCTGCTCCGATCGGCCATGTTCAGCAAAAGTTAGTGTGCCTTCAATTGAAGGCGATCATGCTCGAGGTATTCTAATGGGGAAGCATGATCATATAGGAGATCCTATCGGACTTGAGGTTTTTATTTTGAATTTATTCTGAACCCCCTCTTTTATGCTCCCACAGTGGAAAAATGGTCAGACCATAAATGTTTTTCAGTCCTTATCTACGGCGGTAAGTACTCGGCTCTGTTTTTTTAGAATCAATGCTCCGGCACTCTGTACCATAACTCTGGACTAGTAAAGCTCTCCATTCCATTAAAAACTTGGGAATAAGCAAACCTATTCCAAATTTCACTTTGTGGTAGAAAAAAAGAGTGGGGTAGGGTAAAAAGTTCAATTTTAAGGAATTTTTTTTGTAAGGTCGAGAAGAGACGTAAGGTTTTCAATGAGCGAATACGAGCAAATTCAACAGTGAAGACTAAAAATTTGGCTGAAGAGTTGCGCAAAGGGACAGCTGAAGATACGGAATTGTTAGTTAGGTAAGGGAAAAGTACTTGTTTAAGATTGCTTTTTTTCTGTTCAAGATTTGGCACGGATAATGCTGTTCAACAACGAGCAGCAAGAGTGCGCAAAAAGGCAATTGGATGTGTTTCTAAAACACCATTGAAAATAGGAACAGCAACAAGTCTAAGGGAAAAGCAAAGTGAATATGAAAAGGATGATTCAAGTCTTTTCGATTTTGCGCAGTCTTTGTATAAAAAGTGGGAAGAAATGGCACTTGTACAATTGTGGAACCATGGAGGAATTGAAGGGAAATCGGCAAGGGAATCTTTCCGGTCGATATTTTTGGTTAATCGTCATTTAAATTATTTTTAGTTGTCTACTTGCTTTAACTTTAATCCCAATTCAACATGTGCGGAGGGCTTTTTGTTTACTAATTGAAGAATCTCTTCTTGGACTGGAAGTAATAATATCTCTTCTTGGACTGGAAGAAGAAAGTCTATAATTTTTTTTCTATTCAATTTTGTATTTAGCTTGTCAGATTATTTATTAAGTGCTTATTAAATTATTGTCTAGGTGATTTTTCGCAGTTATGGGTTTCAATGTCATCTCTTCAATATTTTTACATAATTTTAAAAATTATTTTTTCAAATTTAGCTTTAATTTTTTTTTCATAAAATGACTGATTCTTCAACAGAAAATTCTATATCTAGCAATATTGAATGCAGTCGACTTTTTGTCAAAAATTTGTCTGGAGGTGGAAAGAAAAAAGGTTGGAATGAACAAAAATTGCGTCAATTATTTGAAAAATTTGGAGCTATTACTGACATTAAATTGAAAATAAATGATAAAAGTGGAGCTATAAAATTTGCATTTGTTGGGTTTGAGAATTCTTCAAGTTGCCAAACTGCTTTTGAAAAATTGAATGGAACATTTTTGAGAGGAAAGAAGCTTGAGGTTTTTCTTAAAAAAATTAGGAATAAAAAAAAAAGAAAATTAGGAATAAACGACAGTCGTAAAAACGTGGTTTGCTTTTAGGCAATTTTTTAAGGTCTCACCGATTTACTTGTAATTTTGGTTTTGTTACATCAAGTGGTTATATCAAATGGAAAATTTATTTTCCAGATTATTTTTTTTCGGTCAATTCATTTAGATCCCAAAGGTTGTTCCAAATTACATTTTTTATAAAAGTAAACATTACAAGAAATTACTAAAACCTAGAGATTGAGCTGGCATGGGTTTTTCCTGTACTCAGAGTCCAGGCAATTTTTGACCTTCCTGGATTTTTCATGGGCCTGAGGTTTTCCTGGACTACAGGCCCAGGATCCGGCCCAGGTCAGTAAATCAAACCCAGAGTCCAGGAACAGGTCCAGGCTTTTCAAAAATCTCGATCTCTACTAAAAACATGTAGGGAAGAAGTCAGAAGCAGTGGTTGGAAGCTCGTACCAAAATTCGTACTCGTACTCGTACTCGTACCTGTGTACGAAGTACGAGTACGAGTACGAGCAAAAAAATGGGCAGGTACGAAGTACGAGTACGAGTACGAGAAAAAAAATAAGGCCAGTACGAGTACGAGTACGAGTACGAAAAAATAAAACAGGCCAAGTACGAGTACGAGTACGAGCAAATGGACTCGTACCTCTCGTACTTTGACATTAAATTTTTTAAGGAAAAGTGAAAGGAATATTTATAATTTCTCCCCGTTTTCCTTTTGTTGGTCGATGGTTAAGTGGTTAGTTTGACTGACTTCACTCACTTGTATATTTTGGCAGTGATGGGTTCGAATCTAGGACCTGATTTGAGGCGTAGAAAATTTTTTTTTATCAAAAATAAATGTTTTAAACTAGGATTTTTATTTTTAATTTTTAAATTTATTTTTTTATAAATATTTTAGACTTGAAAAACATTAAAAATTTTAATTTAATCATGAATTTTTCAAAATTTTCGCCTCCGGCGGTAAAAAAGGAAGAAATTTGGCTATTGGCCTTCCAAATTTTTCAAAATTTTCGCCTCCGGCGGTAAAAAAGGAAGAAATTTGGCTATTGGCCTTCCAAAATTCTCAAAATTTTCGCCTGCGGCGCAAAAAATGAAGAAATCTGACAATGGGACCTCCAAAATTCTCAAAATTTTCGCCTGCGGCGCAGAAAGGGATTTGATGGAAAATAGAGGCGTGTCGGGTTTTGAAAAATATACAAGTCTGGTTTCGGGTTGTAAAAAATACCGGGTTTCGGGTTAACTGGCCAATACTTGGAAGAAATGTTGTCCTTGGACGTAAAAATGCTCAAAATTTTCGCCTGCGGCGCAGGAAATGGATGAAAATGGAGGATTTATGGCTTCAAAACCTTCCAAAAATCGAAAATTATCGTATACGGCTCTAAAAATTAAGAACTATATGCAGTTGTCCCTAAAAATTTGCAAAAATCTTCGATTTTTTGAATATTTCCCAAGTACGAGAAAGTACGAGGTACGAGTACGAGGTACGAGGCCTAAAATAGAGCATGTACGAGTACGAGTACGAGTACGAGAAAAAAAATTAGACATGTACGAGTACGAGTACGAGTACGAGGAAAAAACAAGGCATGTACGAAAGTACGAGTACGAGTACGAGGTAAAAAAAGGCCTGTACGAAAGTACGAGTACGAGTACGAGCAAATTTCGAAATTCCAACCACTGGTCAGAAGAGTTCCGAAAAAATGCCTGCCTTCAAAAAAAATTTTACTTTTATTCAGATTGATTTATGCAAACCACTCCCTGAGGAACGAAAACAATTAACAAGAGAATTTACTTTACGTAAAATAAGGAAACAATGTGCCGGCGAAAGTAATGATGCAGAAAATTCAAAAGAAGAATCCTCCGTAGATAAATTAATTGAAGAAAAAATCATGGACACTGGACGTTTGTTTATTTTTAATTTTTTTAAATTTTATAAAAATTAATTTAAGGTCTATTTTTGAGAAATTTACCTTTTTCCTGTACTGAAGAAAAATTAAAGGAGTTACTTGAACCTTTTGGAACTTTGGCAGAAATTAATTTAATTATAAATAAAGAAGGGCAATGCAAAGGATATGCTTTATGTTCTTTTATGTTTCCTGAACACGCGTTGGAAGTTTGGAAAAAATTGGATGGACAAATTTTTATGGTTTGTTTTTTGATTTTAACCCTTTGGTCATTATCTCAATTTTTTCTGGTTCACAAGTCCGGTATCCAATCTATTTTATAATTCATGTATTGCTTTTTGAGTTCGGTATTTCTTTTTTAAAAATGTTTGTTTGAAAAAAATCTCTGGGTTTATCCCGATAATTCATAGAAATATTTGAAAATCATTGAGATCAGTGATAAGCAAAAACCCATTTTGGAGCTTTATTTTGATTTGACATACAAAATTTTACTATACTCATTGTTTTTTTTGGAGAAACATAACTTTGACAGGATCCCATTCTAAATCGAGTTTAAATGAATTCATTTAATTTTTAAGGGAAGGGTGCTTCATATAATTGCTGGTGAAGAAAATACCAAAAAACCAATTCAACTTGGTGAGAAAACGTTGTCAAAATTCCAGACAGAAAGGGAAAGTAACAGAAGAGGAGAAAATGCAGAGAAATTAAAACAGACTTGGAATTCGTTGTTTTTGGGAACAAATGCTGTAGCTGATTTATTGGCAGAAGATTACCAAGTAACAAAGAGGGAATTGTTGTTAGAGGAGAAAGGAGAGAATAGGTTGGGATTTTAACTTTAATTTGGTATTTATTGATAGTTTGATTGTGAGATAGATAGGAGATAAAGTCAGGCATCTTACAATAAGATACACCAACACCTCAATTTAGAATACCTTCGTTAAAATTTGGTTGACTATCTGTTTGAGGTGAGCTGCCTAAGCGATGGGAGTGCCGTAATGCCATAAGTGCCGAAAAGCTAACTTCAAAAAGCCGCATTCCAGGGGTGTTCCTTTCGCCTTTCCATCTGTCATGATTCGCTTTTTGAAGTTTGTTTCGGTACACCCCTGCATATTCTAATATGACCGATACCCCAAATCCAATTTTTTCTAAGGATGTGTCTTATAAGGAGAGGTCCGACCATGTTTCTAATTTTCTTTTAACAATTAGTGCTGCTGTTCGTCTAGCAATGGCTGAAACTCGTTTGGTTCGCGAAACAAAAAAATTTCTGTTAGATCATGGAGTTAAACTGGATGTATTCTCAAATACAAATTCAACAGCAAAACGTTCAAAAACAGTTATTTTGGTTAAAAATTTAAATGGAAAGCCTGGAGGAAGTGAGGAATTGAACAGAATATTTTCACGTTATGGAGAAATTAAAAATGTTGTAATGCCCCCAGGTTTTTTTCTTAATTTTTTATTTTTCTAAAATTTTTTAAAGATCATGGAATTAGTGCATTAATTGAAATGTCAAATGAATTGGATGCTAAAAAAGCTTTTGAAACTTTGTCTTATTCAAAACGCTTTTCGATAACAGATGGAAGGCCTTTATATTTGGAGTGGGCGCCTATTGATGTTTTTGACGAAAATCACAAATCGAGACAAGAAAGGTTTTTATTTTTTGAATTTATCTTCCTATATCCGAGGGTTTTCCGAGGAGGGGTGTTTAGACAACTTTTGTTGGTAATTTAAACTCTGTGGTCTCCTTTTTTATTTCTGCTGAATTTTTTCATTTTTTTCTTATGGCTAATACCTACATTCTAAAAAATTTATTCAGCACGTTCACAAAAATAAAACGTTACTACACTAGGGAAGAAAAGCTTAAAGGATTAAAAAACGGAGATCATAAAGTTCAACCACTAATTTTAATTAAGCAATTTTAAAAAGGATTATTGATGTTCTTTTTCGGGCAGAAATCAAAAAGGAGACCGTTTTATATGAAGTTCTCTCCTTGGCTTTTTAATTATTGATCATTTTTATTCAATTTTGAAACCCTTAATAAATTACATGATTTAATTTACAGTAATGATGTGACAAAAATATCTGCTGATTGCGAAAATAATGAAGAAAATGAGGAGGAATCTCCATCAACAACTAGCCAAAAGAAAGATGAAGAAGAAAAAGAAAAAACAAAAATTCTAGTTCGTAATGTTCCCTTTCAGGTTCTTTTAAAATTAAATTTTTTGAATTTTAATTTTACAGGCTAACCCGAAAGAAATTTCTCAATTATTCTCTGCTTTTGGTGAACTTAAATTTGTTCGGATACCTAAAAAGGTTTTTTTATTTTAACACAAAATAGAGTCGAATTTCATAACAGGATACCCCTTGGGAATAGTCGTACCTTATAATAAGGGCTACCCTTAAGAGTAACTTAAATTTGTTCGGATACCTTTATCTTTAGGCATTAGGGCTGATCAGGCCCGTAGCCAGGGGGGGGGGAAGGGGGGGGAATTCCCCCCCCCCCCCCCCCCCCGAAATGGGGAAATGGAAAAATTTTGCGGGAGGGTTTGGGGGAGAAAAGTGAATTTTTTTGGCCTACGACCTTCTAAAATTCTCAAAATTTTCGCCTGCGGCGCTGAAAATAAAATTTTTTGGCGCCTTCGGCGCCAAAAATTGGGCGCAAAAAAATTTTCCCCTCTTGTCCCCCCCCCCCCCGAAAAAAAATCCTGGCTACGGGCCTGGGGCTGATGATCCGAAAATGATACCTGGACTTTTATGACTCGCGGCCCAGTCTGATTAGCACAGTCTCCCAACTTATTGCCTAACCAAAATTGAAAATCTATCTTAGGTTGGAATGTAAGTAATGCTGGGGGTATCTAGTGAAGTTTTTGATATATTTTTTATATATATTTTTTTCAATATATTTTTCAAAGCCTGGCGGTGAAGGAAGAGGTTTTTGTTTTGTTGAATTTATTTCCCCTGCTGATGCTAAAAGAGCAATAGAAACATTAATGCATTCAACACACTTGTATGGAAGAAGATTAGTTTTGGAATGGGCAAAAATGGAAGAAAATGTTGAGGAATTGAGAGAGAAGGTTAAAAGAAAAAATTTATTATTAATTAAAGGTAAAAGAAATAAAAGGGAAAAAATGAGATCATTCGAAAATTGAAAAAGGAAAAATTTTTTGAAATTTTTGTTCTGTTTTTGGTTAACTTTTAGGACTTAAAGGTAATTATATTTGTGGGGAGAAAGTCTTCATCAGTTTAAAAACTTGATATTGTTTATCCCTTCCCTCCATCTGCTTTTCTTTTTTTTGGACCAACAAACGAGTGCTTCACTTTTAAGACCTTGCTTCACTTTTTAATGTGGGCAAGAATGGGCAAAAATGGATGGCCAGGTAACTCAAAACCAAATACCAGAACCTTTTTCGAGTGAAACACTGTGTTTCACCGGTGTTTTACTTTTTTGTTTCTCAAGAAAATTCGAATATAATTTATGTTCTTTTGATAATTTGTAAAAAGGAAAAATAAAAAGTAAAGTTGGAAGGGGAAGATAAGGAGAGGGATAGGTAGAGGGAGGAGGAGATAACAGAAAATATCAAAAAAAAATTTTTGTTTATTTTATAAATTTTATTTTGTTATTGCTTACACAAAATATATTTTTTTTAAATAAAATTATTAATTTTTTCTTCTTTTTAGTTTTTATTTGTATTTACATTTAATATTTTTTTTTAATTTTTGCATCTTTTTTAATCAAGTAAATTTTCTTTTAAATCAAAAAGGAATTATTTGTTGTATTAATTTATAATGTCTGGAAAATTGAGTCAAATATCTTCAAGTTGTTGTTTTGGTGGATATCAAAATGTTATGGAACATTTTAGGTTTTATTAAATTAATTTTCCTTTTTTTTTAAAATAAGGTTTGTCTTAAATTAAGGGCTGAGCTTAAGCCTTCCACCATCCATTGACTAACTAAAATTTAAAGACATCAGTATAAGATTCGCTCATGGTGCCCCCTTATAATAAGAGCGGTTTTTTGCAGTTTCGCTTAGGCAATAAGGTTGTCTGATCGGATCCGAAAAAAGACCGGATGTCCGGAAGGCTCGGATATCCGAAGATTTCCAACTATCCGTCAACTTATTAGGCAACTCCCACCTTCTAATGACTAATCAAAATAAAAACGTAACTCAAAATGAAGTAATCTTATAGCGAGGGAGGATTATTTTTAAATAAAAATTAAATCTTTTAGCGATGTCTTAAATTGTAAAATGAAATTTGGAATTTATTTACCGGATTGTTGTGTAGCCAAAGAGCCAGTTAGTGTGCCTATTCTTTTTTGGCTTTCGGGTATTTATTAAATTTGAGGCAATTTTCTCTGCTTTTTTAAAGGTTTGACTTGTACTGAAGAAAATTTTATAATAAAAAGTGGAATGCAACGATTTGCCTCAAAATTTAAGGTTATTGTTGTAAATCCAGATACAAGTCCAAGAGGAGATGATATTCCTGTTGGGATTGATGGTGATCCAAATTTTGGTGTTGCTGCTGGATTGTAAGGGGATTTTTTGTTGTTAAATAGTTTTCCCTCTGCATTTACCAGGCCATAAAGGTGCACACCACGTATGGCCCAGATGAGGATAAATTTGGGTCAGGTTTCCAAAAGTTTCTAGGATTGGGTCCTGTGTCGAAAAAAGTTCGGATTTTGGGTATCCCTGGTGCACATCCAGATCTACCGTGGCTCAGTCAACCAACACATAGACCCGAATCTAGAACCCTTCCCCCCCCCCCCCCCCCCCCCCCCCCCCCCCCCAAATTCATTCAATTGGCCATCATAATTATCCAATAGGCTATCATAATTTTCTCCGGTTTCCATCCAATTATTATTTTTTATCTTTCCATCTCGAATTACATTTAATTTTTTAAAGTTATTTGGATGCAACAGAACCAAAATTTGCCAAGAATTACAAAATGTATTCCTATCTCGTTAAAGAATTTGCTCCCCTTATTTTTGATGAATATAAAAAAGTAATTATAAAACAGTCTTGCGGTATTTTTGGACATTCAATGGGAGGGCATGGTCTCTAGAAAAAAATTTTACCCCCAATTTTAATTTTTTAAAGGAGCATTAACTATTGGATTAAAACATCCAGAATTATTCAAATCAATTTCTGTTTTTGCCCCAATTTGTAATCCAATGAAGAAAACTCCAAATTTTGGTTATAAACATTTGGAACCATTTTTGGGTCATTTAGAAGGCGAAAATATTTTAGAATGGGAAAAATATGATTCTGTGGCTTTAGCTTCAAAATATAAAGGACCGAAAGTTGAAATACTTTTTGACCAGGTGGGTTTTTTTAGAATTTTTGGTTAATTTAAAAAATGTTTTCCATGAGCGGGTTTCGAACAGAAATTATCAAAAAGAATTAGGAATTAAAGACCGGATCTCTTTAAAAAATACACAATCTTTTTATGATATTATCGAACGACCACTAAAGTCCGGTCTCTACTAGGCATTACATCAGAGAGTCCTCAATTTTGTGAATCATTTGACAGGATTCCTTGACCAGAAAAAGGCACTTACACAATTCCCCGCCCTTCCTCTCCGATTTTTTTTGATGTTTGAAAAGACTCGTTTAATTAACTATCCATCTGACATTTTTAAGAAATATTTTCGTCCAGTTAAAAAAAAAAGAACTAATACATTTTTGACTTTTCTCTGGAAAATTTCTTTTTGTATTTTATAAATTTTAGACAGACTTGGTAATGGACATGGATTTTGGTATCCGGATATTAACTGCGGATAGAGACGATATTCGCAGGCATTTAACTTTTCTGTATCCATATCCATTACCAAGCCTGATTTTATATATAATTTCCCTTACGGTTCTAACCTTGATGTAAAGACTTGGTCCAATTTCAGTCTAATTTAATCCGAGATATGATTTTTCATAAAACCGAAAAAGCTTTAAAAATACACAAATTTTTAAGATTATTTGTACTCCAATTTTTCTTTTTAGGGTTCAAAAGATCCATTTTTACAAGATTTATTACCAAACAATTTAATTTCTGTTTCCAATCCAAATATTGTTTGGAATTATCATTTGCGTGAAAATTATGACCATGGATATTATTTTATCTCAACATTTATTGAAGAACATTTTTCTTTCCATACTAAAAATTTTGGGGACAAAAAATAGAAGAAGAAAAGAAAAAATAAATAAAATTTTATTTATTAGATTATTAATTTTGAACGTTATCATTTTTATATTTTGCTTTTTTTTAATTGTTGTTTCCGCACTTGCAGAACGAATATGAATGAATAAAAGTTGAGAAATAATTCTAGAAAGAATTTAGCAAAAAGCCCCGGGCAGGACCTCCTGACAGTTATAACCTCAGGCTATATTAAGTAAATAATTTAATTAGAGGGGCCAGCCCTAATTAAGAGCGATGTTGATTATGCGTGCGGTGAATAGAATAGATATGCCAGAGTTAGTGCAAGCGAGCGGGGTGAATGATTGTTGGTTAACCACTTGGTCAGGCTTATAGCCGACCGAACACTAGGCCATTGATTAATGAAGAACTAAGTTGGAATGAACATCAACTAAGCTGCTTTTCCTTATTTTCCTTTAGCTTATAAGCACCTTCTCTCTAGGCGGGGTTTTTATTACTTTCTCAAGGATTACACCTTTAAGCTTTACATAGTTTTCAATAGTTTCTCAAGGATTACACCTTTGATCCTTACAATTATAACTTCCAGTAATCCGCAAATATAGTTGCGGACAAGTCAAAATTTGTCTTCTTTGATTAAATTAAAATTTATTTTATTTTTCTTTCTATCAATAGTGTTAAAGATCTACTTAATTACCCTTTAAAATATTTAGGTCAGATCACACGTAAATAAATTCAGTCATCCACTAATTTAGGTCATTCCAAACAATTTTAAACAATCACTAATAAAACCGCATAATTTTAAATATTATTTTTTTAATTAAAATGATTCCAAATTTATTTTCCCAACAAATTAACAATCAAAATAAGAAAAATATTTCTTTAATATCTTCTGAGCCATCAATTAAAATTGCCTATGGGTCTGTGGGTATTAGCCTTTTTTGTCTTGGTATAATGGCTCTATTGCTTCCTTTGCTTCATTATCGGCTAGAAACGGCCTCTACGGATATTGAACGTCGAATGGATGCTTTTAAAGTAGAAAAATATTTTTGCCCTCTAAAATCCTTCAAAAATTGTTCTAGTTTGCCTCGAGGAATATTTGGAAAGAATTATTATTTGAAGAATCGGGAAGTCGTGTCCGTCGCCATTCTGGTGGTGATTACGGGGCAGAAGAGCAATGCACAAGTTGCGTACAATTACAATGCCCTCCTGGCCCTCCAGGCCCGCCTGGAGTTAATGGAGAGGATGGGGTAGATGGACAACCTGGACGGCCTGGAAAGCCTGGTTTTGCCAACCATTATTTTTCTTTAAATTTTACTTTGAAGGACTTGATGGCCTGGATGTACCTCTTGAACCAGAACCCAGCTTTCCATGGTTTCTAATCCAGAAGATCACCACGAACAAAAATTAAGTAACCGTGGTGATCTTCTTGATATTGAAAACATTAAGATTTAATTTAAATTTTAACTAACTCATAGCGTAATATGCCCAGCTGGACCTCCAGGCAACAGAGGCCCTCAAGGCGAAGCAGGACGGCCTGGACCACCCGGAGAACCTGGTCATGCAGGTGTTTGAGTAAATTGAAAAACAATATTCCTTTAAATTTTGTTAAGGTCTTCCGGGAAGGCCAGGGAAACCTGGACGTGTTGGTGATGCTGGATTGCCTGGTGTGAGAGGAGAAACAGGAGAGCCCGGCATGAAAGGTCCTCCAGGAGACGACAGTATTGGCGGAACCGGAATCAAAGGGCCGCCAGGTCCTCCCGGTCCGCGCGGACCGAAAGGACCACCTGGACCCAATGGCACGCCTTCACAGAATGCCGGGCCTCCAGGACCTGTTGGAGAGGTATTTGAGTAAAATAATACCTCTAAAAAATTTTTTTAATTTATAGCCAGGACCGCCTGGTCCACCAGGTAAAAACATTAATTTAGATATCCACTAAGGTTTTTTGAAAAGGAAAAAGAGGAGAGCCAGGACCTCCAGGGCCAATAGGAGCGCCAGGGGATGCTGGAGAATCTGGAGGTCATTGCCCATCCTCATGTGGAATTCAAAATATTATTGCACCCTCAATAGCTGAATTAGATACTGGAGATATTCATCAACCAAAAAGTGGAGGTTATTGAGAAGAAGAGATTATTAAATTATAAATTGTTAAAAAGTGTTTAATTTTAAAATTTTAATAAAATTTTAATTTGTCAAAAAATTGAGAACTGCATACTTAATAGTAGAGCTGTCCAAGACCGTAAACGTTCCAAGACTCGAGATCAAAACTACACCCCAAGACCCAAAGATCAAATCTTGAAAGGCCCTGATTTCTGATCCGAATGAAGTTCTGGCTCCTGTCCATGGCTTGGCCAGTAATTTAACCTATCAACTAACTAGCCCGTCTAGTCGCCGACCTCCTTCGTCTCCCTAATTGTACTTTCTACTTTAGATAAACTTTAGTGAATTTTGACTAATCTGGGTGAACCTCACAATTGGCACAGTTAATGGAAACAAGCCTAAAGGATTCCTTTCAAAATTTAAATTCAAAACTGATTTATTTTTTTCAAATCTAATCCTTTTCTCTAGTTTAATAAATGTACTTTGACTATGCTAAATTAATAGTAATACTCTTCATTTTCTGAGTGCATGTCACAAAACACGAGGAAGGTCATTTTAATGGAGATAAGAAGGGTTTGTGTTGGGTATGTTTATTGCTTCTGTCCATCAACAAACAAAAATTTTGCCTTCTTCCATTTTTGCATCATGCAAAAAAAATTTTTTTTTCTATTTTCATTGACCCATAAAAAGGAGGGAGAAGAAAATGACCATCCAAACTTATCGACGTCAACGAATTCCAATGCCAAAACCTTGTCTTTAAACAAACTTTCTTTGATATTTTTAAATTTTCTTTTGTCTTTCTCGTGTTTTCTAAACGATATTTTTGCTTAAATTATTGGCGTGGGTGCATTTGAATTATTTAATAAATAAATCCAGTTCTCCTCTTAAAATTTTTTTCTATATACACTCTGTTCCAAAAGTATATGCCCACCTATATTTTTAGCTTTATCTATGTGATATCGCTATAGATTTTTCTTAAATTTTTTATGATTAAATTCCATGGCATTTAGAAACAAAATACAAAAAAAATTTCAAAAATATATGCTTTTCTTTATTGTAAAGAGACCTCAATCTAAATATTGTGTTCCAAAAGTATATGCCCACCTTTGTTTTATAGGTTTTTAATAGTGGGAAAAATCCACAAAAATTTTTGTGAACATATCTATCAATATAGATAAGAAATACAAAAGAAATGAAGTTCTGATGTGCTCCCATCATAAAGATCTTGAAGCCCAAAAATCAACGGAAAACCTGGGGTAGAGGTATTTAAAAAATATTTTCGACCCCTTACTGGTGAAATAAAAATTTTATTTTGGGCTCATCTGAAAGCCCTTTAAATTTGCTACAAGATGGTTTTCATCTCATAATCTAGAAAAAATTCATCCTTGAGAAATAATGAGTTTACTTTATAAGTTACATTTTTATCAATTTTTGGGGTGCGTTTGAGTGTTTTCAATGACCTGAAAGTTTATCACATTAGGTTTTACAGTAGAATTTTTTTCGGAGAATAAAATTAATGCTATCCTGTAGCAAATTTAAAGGGCTTTCAGATGAGCCCAAAATAAAATTTTTATTTCACCAGTAAGGGGTCGAAAATATTTTTTAAATACCTCTACCCCAGGTTTTCCGTTGATTTTTGGGCTTCAAGATCTTTATGATGGGAGCACATCAGAACTTCATTTCTTTTGTATTTCTTATCTATATTGATAGATATGTTCACAAAAATTTTTGTGGATTTTTCCCACTATTAAAAACCTATAAAACAAAGGTGGGCATATACTTTTGGAACACAATATTTAGATTGAGGTCTCTTTACAATAAAGAAAAGCATATATTTTTGAAATTTTTTTTGTATTTTGTTTCTAAATGCCATGGAATTTAATCATAAAAAATTTAAGAAAAATCTATAGCGATATCACATAGATAAAGCTAAAAATATAGGTGGGCATATACTTTTGGAACAGAGTGTATTTTTCTGTCCCTCCTCCCTTTAACCCATTTTTGTACTCATTTCTCAGAGTTGCACTCATTATGTACCTAAATATTTAATGTACTTGTCCTCCGCCCATTTATCTGATTATATATTTTTGACCTAGAATGTTCTCCCTCATTTCTTCCAAAACTTAAAAAATCTGGGTTCATTGCCCTTTAACTCAAAGAGGTTTTTATTGACTCTGTTAAGTTCCTTCAACATTTCCTTCCCAAAATCAACATTTCCATAACTCGGATTCTTTTAAATTTCTTTTGATGCAACCTCATTTATGGGTACTTTTTGGGTTCAAAAAGCTCGTACCTTATAATGAAGGGTATCTTAAATAGAGAGTATTTGTTTAGGCAGCTCCACATCCCATGGATAACCAACTTTCAAAATATGTTTCTTAAATGGGGGTGTATCTAGAATTAAGTGTATATAGATATGTTTGATATAGACATGTTTGATATGTTTGACTGTTATTACTTTTATTACTTTTTACATGTTTGACTGTTAGGTATTAGGTATATTATTTAGGTATTAGACCGTAGCGAGGCAGGGCTACCGTGTAGCTTTTTCCAGCGAAGATTCAGTTGGTTATAACTTTGTCAAAAATTATCCAATCGAGCTGATTTTGGTTTCACTAGACTATATCTGGATCAGACCCATAAAACAAACTTAGGTCATTTATTTAGGTAATTTAAATTATTTTTAAAGAATCCAGATTGATTGTTGCCATTTATTTCAGCAAATATTTACAGAAATGACAATTCACAGCTTTACACCTCCAGTTATTCAAGAAATGAACAACACATCGCCTTCTCCTCTTTTGTCTTACAAAACAGAACGCCAAAAACAACAACAATTTTCATTTCCTCCACATAATTTTGTTATTGATATAGTTACTCAACAAACATCAAAAAATTCTGGCAAAAAACGTCAGCATAGAAAAATAAATGAATTAATCCCCATTCGATTTGTTATTTTGGGAATTTCTCTATTTTGTTTGTCAATATTAATTGCCAATCCTTTGGCACTTAATTTTACAGTTATTTGTATGTATAAAGAATTGCCATTGTTAAGAAATGGGGAATTAATTGTGAATTTTTTAATATTTTAAAAATTTAAAGCTTGTAATATTGAATTTGACAGACCCCATTTTTTCCTCCCCAAGTTTTTTCCTATTTATGTACAGAATGGTCAGACTTTTTCTTTCCATCCCAATTGCCCTTCTATATTTTTCCTACAAAAAAACAAAAGGAATTAATTTTTATTTCACCTTAGATGGAAGTTAGGGAATTTAAGGAAGAAGTCTGACCATTCTGCAAATTTATAGGAAGAAACTGGGGGGTTTGGGGGTTTGTTAGGTATAATATTACCTTAAAGCTTTTAAGAGGGGGGGGGGAGGAGAAATTTGACTCTTTTAGTATGAGGATTGACTGAATTAGCTTTTAAAATTAAATTGTGTTATCATAGTTTTAATGAATTAGTCGGGCAATCCAAAAATAAGGGGCAATTTTAGTGAGTATAAGGTGAGGGTGGCACTCCTGCCATTTAATTGTAAGGGGGCCGCAGTTCTCTAACCATTATGAGACCAGTGTTCTCTTTCTACCAATCACAAATGAAATATGTGTCAATTGAAATTTGGTGCCAAAATTGTAGTCTCATAATCGTCAGAGAAAGGGGGGCCCCCTTAAACGTCAGGAGTACCGTGAGGATATTTAAAAGAGGTATAACTATTTAAATTTTGGGAGAATATTTACTTATAATATTGAGAGTAAATTAGTAACAAATTTAATTATTTTTCCCTTCAAAGTTGTCACAAAATTCAACAAAAAAAATAAACTATGGATTTGTTGAACCTTTATTTACTTCAAACGAGCAAAGTTTGCTTTTCTCAGCTATAGCTATTGGACAATTAATTGGCACTTTACCAATTACTAAAATTTATACTCGATTTGGTTTAAGGTAAATAGAAATAAAATATTTTTCATACAATCCCTAAGTGGGTTAAAATATTTTTTGAAGTACAGTAACACCGTTTTCCGTTGATTTTGGGGTTGAAACTTTTTAAGAGCGATCAGATTTGATCCATATAATTGGATGGATCAACACTGATACAATAACGCCTATCGAGGGCTTTTGATTGATATAATATTTATTCGGATTGGATCAAGCATAGAAAAGTTATAGCCGACCAATTGGGAAAAAGAAGAAAAGGAAAATGCGGGGATATACACAAGAGTACCCCAAATATTTTTTAATAATGAAATATTTTTTTTGAAGAAAATTAATGGCTGTTTATGGATTTATTAGTTCATTATCGACACTTTTAATTGTACCAAGTATTTACTTGGGGGGATTTGCTACACTTTTGATTTTGCGAATTTTTCAAGGATTTGGATTGGCAGCTATTTGGGTAGCTACTGGTAGGGTTTTGTTTAAATTTTATTTGAGACTTTTAAAATTTTGCAAATTAACTATCGGTACCTGTACTTTTGGAGTTTTCGGTAGGAGGCAAAGTGTCAGTACAAGATCGCTTCAAGAGGGGGATGTCGGGAAGTTCGGTGACCCCTGGCCCATTGACAACCCCTTCTTGAAGCGTTATAAGGATTCAAAGGACACCAGAGGATTTATGTGAATTAGGAGGCTATCAAGATTAGGATTCCAGAGGATTTATCCAGATTTGGGATATCCTCGACCTCGGACCTCGCCCGAAATTTGCCCCTAGACCTCGGCTTTTCCAGCCTCAGCGATCCTCGGCCTCGATTTTAAAAACCTCAACCTACTCTAATTTAAAATTTAAAAATTATTTTTAGGATCAATCAGTGCCCATTGGTCCCCATTATCAAATTCTGGCATTTTCCTCGCCGTTTTAACCTCCAGTTTTCAACTTGGCCCAATAACTGCAATGCCTTTGTCTGCCGAATTCTGCTCGTCAGAAATGTTTGGATGGCCAGCAGTTTATTATTTGTTGGGAACACTTTCTTTTTTCCTTTTTACAATTTTTTATTGGATTTATAGAGATTCCCCTAGAGAACACGAGTAAAAAATTGGAAAAAAATTAAAAAAAAATTTTTTTTAAAGATTCCTTTCTGCTCAAGAATTGTTAATTATAGAAGAGGGAAAATCTTTAAAAGATATTTCTAATGGACGTAAAAAAAGACATGGAAAGGAGTTCAAACAAAAAATTCTTTATATGGCAATTCTTAAAGATTCAGCCTTTTGGGGCGTTTATTTGTGTAGTGCTACAAGTAATCTGGCATTTCAAGTATTTTGGCAATTTGGACCGATTTATTTGAATAAAGTAAAAATTAAAAATGGGCACTCCTACCTTTAAAGGGGGGCCACGGTTCCATTATTATACTTTGACCATTATGAGCTCTAATTATTTTTCCTCTCTTCCATGAATCATGATTAATCCTTATGTATTACGATTATTTTTCATAAATATAGCGTGGATCAGTTGAAGTTTGTGGGCCAAGAATGGAACTTATGCTGTTTGGGACCCTCATCTATTAGGCGAATTGACTAATAAACCCGTTTATTCGCGGGCTAACAATAAGCCTATATTAGAGCGTACTCTTGCGAGACGCGAGCTGGTTAACACCGCAAGATGCGAGGAATTATGCCCAAGCGTTTTCCCGACTTCATATGATTAATTTGACCATTTTTAGCTTGCGAATAAATGGGGAGTGTTCCCAGACTGCATAAGTTCCCCTAATAATGGTCAGTGAACTGCGGCCCCCTATACTGTAGGAGGGCCTAAAAATGAGTAAATAAATGGATATAAAATTAAAATTTAAAGGCATTAGGTATGGAAGTAGCCAAAACTGGTATAGCTTCTGCTTTACCTTTTTTATTGTCTTTAATTGGGAAAAACTTTGCTGGTCAAATAAGTGATCGTCTGACTTCTGTTTCTGAAAAAGCTAAAGTTATATTTTTTGCTAGCATCTCTCAGGTTTTTTAAAAGGAGAGGGAGTGTTTATTTCTTTAATTCTCTTTTGTAGTATTTAATGGGCGCCTGCTTTTTGGCAATGTCTCTATTTCCTAAATTTGGTATTGTTAATGTAACTTTAATGCAATGTATTTACACTGCTGCAACTGTTTTTAGTGGTTTAAATACTGTTGGATTAATTAAGGGTGCACAGCTAGTAAGTTGTGAAATTGAAATTATATACTGTATTTGCCCGATTAATTAGGAGCGGGGTAAAAAGTTTAATATCCCGGGAAGACTTCGATCCTGCGACCTCCTGGCAGTTATTGCTAAGCGCTTTCGCTCACCTCGTACAGTTGCTCTACCGACTGTGTTACCGGGACGATGCTTTCATTTTCTCTTAATAAATCTTAAACCCCTGCTTTGTGAGCGTTTTAAATAGGGTAGCTGTCCAAGACTTTTGGTCTTGATTCCAAGACTTCTTGTTTTTTTTCGTTCTTGGTCTTAAGTCTTGTAAAGTTTTCGGTCTTGGACAGCCCTATTAAATACGGTAGCACCCCGAGCCTTCGGGGACGGGATTGTCGGGGATTGGGGTTTGCCGAGGTAGTTTTCGGGTTGGGGTTTTTGCCAAGAAAGTTGGGGGTTTCGGGCGACGGGGTGCTGCCTTGGTTTTAAATGTTAGCCACCTCTGGATATTTCTCTGCCTTACAATTATTCTCCCTCGAAAATTCTCCATCCCCTGTTTGAAATATTAAATCCCTAAGGGAATTAATCGGGAAAATACATTATTACTAAAAATATATTTGTTAAAATCATTAATTTAAAAAAAAGATGTCAAGTCAATTTTCCCATGTTATATTTTCTTGGACAACAATCCAGCTTAGTGTTATTATGTTGTAAGTTTTTTGAAAAAAGTAATATTTTTCAAAATTTAATATATTTTAGAATTCTCCCAATGATTATTAATTTTTTGACACCGACAAATGCTGTTGAGGAGGTAGTATAAATAATTTGGCAATAAATATCCGAATGGAATGCCGACATCCAAATTTTTCCTTTCTTCCTCGAATGGGACCATTCTACTGAGCCTCGCAATTCTAGGATCAACCGAAAATTTCAGATATCCGAACCGAAATTTCCGAACTTCGACAAAAATCATGCAAGTTGAATTAAATTGAAAAATTAACTTTTCCTTTTCCATTCGAGGAAGAAAGGGAAAAATTTGGATGTCGCCATTCCTTACGGATAGTGTCAATAATTTTATTCGAAAAGAAATTTTCACAAAGAATATTTTTAGTGGGCAGATGTTTTCCTACTCGTCACAGCTTGTATTTTCATTGGAACAACATTTTTCAATTATGTAATTGAAGTTGAGCCTAGAGAATGGACTAAAACAGAAATACAAAGTCCCAAATTAAGTACAACGACAGTTCCTGAAACAACTATAAGTGCTGAAGAAGGGAAAAAGTTGGGATTGGATGTTTTACAAATTAGTTGAGAATGAACGAAAGGAGTGAAATTTTTCTGAAAAATGGGGTGAGGGCTAACTAACTCAAGGAACAGACAATTCAAGGAACAGACAATTCAAGGAACAGACAACTCAAGGAACAGACAATTCGAGGAAAAAATTTAAAATATTCCATGAGTTGGTCGTTCTTTGATTTGTCTGTTCCGTGACTTTTCTGTTCCTTGAGTTAGCCCGACACGGAAAAATGGACTTTGGATCATTTTTTTATTTCTTTTGTTTAATTTTCTTTAAACCGCAATTGTTTTAACATTTTTAAAATATGTTTTACTTTTATCTTCCCGAAAAAACGAAACAAATTTATATGCCCTAAATCCTCTATTATATTACCACAAGATTTTACAAAATGTTTTTTAGCCGGGCCTTTCTATTAGATACACAATTGGAGTAGAAAACTAGAATAAATAAGGAGGTTAAAGGGTGTATATCACTTTGACAGTTCCCCCACCCTCTGTAGCTAACAAAATTAACGTATCGGAAATTCAACTCAAAAGTCTAAAGTCGGAAATTAGCCTAAATTTTCGGAAATCAGAATTACGATTCACCTCTGACTGAAGTGAATCTTTGGGTTATATAGAGGTTTTTCATGGAAGATCGAATAGAACCATCGGGGAAAGAAGCCAGACTAGCCAAAAGGAACCAGACAAACTATAATCACAACCCGATGATTGGGGTTATTTTTTTACGTTCTCTCTGAATTTCACGTTTGTGTGTCTGCTAAAACGTGGTACTCTAATAGAGGATTTGTGGATGAAGTTAGTGTTCAATAAAGGAAATTTTCTCAACTACTATAATCTTCTAAAAGGATCTTTTCTCTTCAATTCTTTCAACAATTTTCTTTCTCATTTATCGTCAGATCCTTCTCAATTCCCGCCATTTCCATTTCCTCCTCTCGCTCCGTTATGACGGCGACGTCCACCACCGTGTTGACCATTCCCTCCACTTCCATTTCCTCCTCTCCCTCCGTTACGAGGGCGACGTCTTCCAGGTGGAGGGTATTGGATATGAAGCTAATGAATATGAACATCATAAAATTACAATGTCAAGCCTTTTTGAAGGAATTTTTTGAGGGAAAATAATTTGAAGGAAAAATAAATTTGGAGAAATATTTTGGAGGAATACACGCGTTATATCTGAAGGTACTTTATACCCTCAGGCATTATAACCGGATTCTTAGATATTTATATTTAAACACACCTCTCGGATTTGAGGTTGAATTGCCACGCCTTCACGGATCTCCACTGTTTCCATTAATTGATGGTTATAAACTATAGCTTGAGGATGCATTTGGGCAATCAATTGTTGAGTTATATAATGTAGTTGAAGTTTTACTTGAAGATATGGGCGTTGTTGGACATATTCAGAATAGTAGAGGTGGTATAGATTGTAGGTATTATTTGGTCTGTCCTCTCCATGAATACGAAAGTCTTCAAACGCCCCAAATTCTTCCGTAGTGATTCCCGATGAACTATCGTATACTTAAATTTTATTAAAAATGAAAAACCTTTAAATTCTCAACTTTATTGTCCTTTAGACTAGGGTTCGATATTACGGGGCGGAGGCTGAGTTTAAGGGGAACGGGGGTTGCGGGGAATTCGTGTTCGGGGAACGGGGCAGGGAGGTCCCCACGCGAGCTTCCCCGAGGAATTCCCGGAGAACGGGGAATTCCCGGGGAACGAGGAAATTCTCCGGGGAACGGGGAATTCCCTACTTAAAATCTTTATTTAGTATATTATTGTAAGGCAGGCAAGGATTACTTCCCTAGCCTAGTCTTAAAATAAAAGTGGAAATCACGTGTCAAAAAGATGAAAACTGTTAGATATTTGGGCCTGTTTAATTTAGGGAATTACTTTTGTATGTGTGTATCATCGGCACGTATTCAGAAAACACATTTGTGTCGATTTGACAATAAACAGGATATCGTCCATGTGCCGCCAACTCTAACTCGTCACCTCGAAGATCTCTGAACAAATTGTTGGTGCCTTAAATAGGAAATTCAAAAACCACATCTTTTTTAAATTACCACGTAAAGTCCTAAAAGCTTGATTTCTCAACATATCATGCAAATTGTTTGCAGTCAGTTCATAATAATCGAAAGTAGCTACATATTCAAAAATTGATATTTGTAAGCTAAAATTTGATTAGATTAAATTACTGTATGTGACGAAACTGATTTTAGAAACAATGGATTATAGAAAGCGAAAGGTGGAACCATCACTGCCTGGGGCGATATTCAGAAAACGAGGTGTAACTGATTAACTCAAGGGGCACTACTCTACACTAAGGTTGGCTGATAGTTGGAAATCTTCGGATACCCGGATACGCCAACCTTACTCTACTTCAGTATTGTTTATAAGACTCTTAAACTCAATTCAAAACATTACTTATAAGGATCATTGTCCTCATCTACTTGACTTTCCAAAGCATTAAAACGAGCAATGTATGCATTTGCATTATCTTGGATAAATGACAAAATCAATCTTCGGGCCAAAACAATCAATTTGTAATAAAGATATAAATTTCTTTCTTTTTGTAAAATTCGAACTAATAAGTTTTTAAGTTGTGTAAATTCTGCTTTCTCACTATAAATTAATTAATAAATTTTAATTTATATACCGTATTTACTCGATTAATTCCACACCCTCGAATAATTCCCCCTGCTACGGACGGGTTATAAAAATAATTCCCCTCCCCCAAATACCCTACTTCACGTTCAAATTTCAAATCTCGAATAATTCCCCTCCCTTGAATGCTACGGATGGGCTGATGATGGGCTGAAAAATGATACGGATGGGTTGAAAAAATAATTCCCCAGGGGAAGTAATCGAGTAAATACGCTATTTTCTTGCTTAGAAAAATAGACACCTTAACACTAAATACATATAAACTTTACCCAATATCCCATAAAGAAGAAGGAATTTCGTCCAAATTTCGTCCTTCGTCAAAATCATCTACATCTAAGCCAGAATCTTCAATAAACTGATCAAAATCGCCGACAATTTTTCTATAATCCTCGATTCTTTTGTTAATAAAAATCTCCCGTTGGTAATTTGGTCTTCTCGGAAGTTGGTCGTAATTTTGTTGTAATCTTTCTTCATAATTGTTAAGAATTTGAGTAAAATGATTTATCACCTTTAAACGTTTAAATCAGTCATTTTTTATGGTGTGCGGAAATATCGGGATTGGGGTGACAAAAATAATTTCTTGCGTGTTTACGTTTGTTCTAAAACATAAAAACTCTATTCCTCGATAGGACAATATACTATCCAAGACCCAGTGGCCGTAGGTCCCAAAATCAGAATATCCCGATAAGATATATTCTTTCATGGGACTCGTAAAACTTCATTGGACTCATAAACTAGCCCAGAGCCAAAAACAGTATATTATTGTTAAAAGATATCTTTTCCACTACACATATACGTTATAGAGATCGGTATTTTCAAAAATCCTGAATCTGGATTTAGGTTAGTAACTTGGACAGGATTCTTGATCTGGATCCAGGAAAATCCAGACTGGATCCAGATCCAGACCGATCTCTAATACGTTATTCCATTTAACGCAAGGTTTTTAACACAATTTTGCGGATATAAAAATTTATTTAATTCTTTTACTAGTCTTTTTAAATTGTGTATCCACGATTGTTATAATACCTAATTCTGGAAGACCGCAAGAGAAAAATGACAAGTCATTCTAAAACTACAGTAAAGCAGCTGAGCTATAGATATTTCTCTCGTTTTGCTAGTGCAAGAGGTTATTCGGCGACTGGGAGTGAACCAGCATCTTCAGTAGACCGGACTGATGTGTTAGCCACGCCGTCTACTGCATAGCCTTAGGAATTAAATTTGCTTTACACTACAAGAAAATGTAGAAAATACCTTTCAATAGACCACAAAAATCCGCATTTTTAGAAATAATCCTCATCGACCTACAATCAAAAAACCAAAATATCCTAACCCTGCTTTAACTTCAGATTTTTTCAGGACGAGGAGTGATGTAAGACAGAGGTCAAACTTATTAAAATATATAGCTTTAATATACATACCCCTGCTATTTTACGTTGAAAATTAGCAATGTTTGGATCATCAGCAGGCAATCCAACTTCATTTAGAACTTCACCGCCTCTTTCATTGAGTGCATCTTGCATATCATCTAAATAATCAACCTCGAAAATTCGATTATAATCAATTCTATTCAAAATTTTAATCAGAAAGGACAATTCAGTGAGAGAAAACGTGTTCAGATTGACAGGGGCTTGGCCTTCTCCAGTTCGCATCCTCACTATTTTTGATAAAATTAGTTAAAATTTTTTTATAAAATGCTATGAATTACCACGAGGGTGCATTCCTTCGATGAAAAGGGAATTTAATCCAATAAAACAGAAGGCAATAAATGCCTTGAAGAATGTTTTAATAAACATTCTAGCAAAGAAGTTTACTAAGAAATTTTTGAATAAAACCTTCTTAAAAAAATTTTTTTAATTTAGAAATAGCTATTTATGGAAATCAATGCAGAGAAGACTGATTTTCGATTTCTTACCCAAATAAAATTAATATTAGCTATCGACTCCCAAAGCTTCTCTTATATGTATAGGGCATTTTTTGGGTAATTCCTTATTAAATGTCAATTTTAAAATAAAATGCGTGGGTTGTATTAGCCTTGGCAGTTAGCTAGAGCTACTAAAATCAAGCTGGGGGCTATGGAAAATAGTATAGAAAAGTTGGAGACAAATTTCTTTATAATATTTAATTTAAATAATAAACACGTGAATAGCTAAAATAGCAAAGCATTTTATTTAGTGAAGGCTCTTTACAGTTGGGCTTGTTTTCGAGTTAGTTTTCCAAAAGTTTCAACATTCGCAAAATTTCAACTCTTCCCAACAAATTTATATACCCTAAATCCTCTATTATTATACCACTGCAGCCGTCCTCGCTATACACCCTTGGAGGAAAATCGTAGCTTATAATGAGAGGGTTACCTTAAATAAGGAGTACTACTTTACTTAGACAGCTCCCCCTCATTCCCTGCAACTAGCCAAATTAAAAAATGTATATGTATTGTGTTTATCTTATAGTGAGGTTCTACGGAAAATTCTTTGTATGATGGAATCCTCCTTATGGTAAAACCCCTTATGATTTTTCGATATTTGGGGTGCTGTATCTCGGCTCACAGTTGAGTCCGCGGGCTAATTTTGATGTCGTTCGACTCAGCTCGACGAGCTCTTTCGAATGATAAAAACTTTTCTCAAAATTTTTGAGAGATTAAAGATTGCTTATCTTTCCAATTTAAAGGTAAATACTGAGAGGAAGATTTTTAAAAATAAATTAAAATTTGAGAAAATGAAGAAATAATCCCTCTGTTTTAAGGAGGAGCTAGAAGTAAAAAACTTAAAAAAATGCAACAAAAAACTAAACTTCTAGCAAAGAAGTTTACTAAGAAATTTTTGAATAAAACCTTCTTAAAAAAATTTCTTTTTAATTTAGAAATAGCTATTTATGGCAATCAATGTAGAGAGAGAGTACTTATTTTCAAATTCTTACCCAAATAAAATTAATATTAGCTATCGACTCCCAAAGCTTCTCTTATAAAGGGATTTTTTGGGTAATTACTTCCTTATTGAATGTTACTTTAAAATAAAATAAGTGGGTTGTCTTAGCCTTGGCTGTTAGCTAAAGCTGCAAAATCAAGCTGGGGGCAGTGGAAAATAGTATAGAAAAGTTGGAGAAATTTTTTTATAATATTTAATTTGAATTTAAATAAACACGTGAATATGTAGCTAAATTAGCAAAGCATTTTATTTAGTGAGAGCTCTTTGCAGTTGTTTCCGACTTCCGATTTCCGACGTTTTTCCTTCCTATTTCAGAAAAAATTTATTTCCGACTTCCGAATTTTGTCCCATTTCCGACACCTTCGTCATTTCCGGCCCACCTCTGGTGTGGACACAACACTAGTGTTTCAAATTTAGGAATACAAGTCACAGTTTAAATATTTTTGAATTTTATTATAGAAATTACAGTAGTGATTTCTATTATATAATAAAATTAGAGATGTGGATCAGAGTTGTTTTTAAAGTTCGATTTACGATTTTCGAAAAAAATCTTAGAAAATCGTAAATCGGTATTTCAAAACAATTCTGATCCACATCTCCAGTGATGGGAAAGTTCCAAAATTTCTCTAAGGTCGTCCCGTAAACTTCGTCGAGGAAATTTTGTCAAAAATATACCTCCAAGAACTAGTTCCAGAACTAGTTCCAAAGCTAGTTCCAGGCATTTACTAGTTCCAGAACTAGTTCCAAAGCTAGTTCCAGGCATTTACTAGTTCCAGAACTAGTTCCAAAGCTAGTTCCAGGCATTTACTAGTTCCAGAACTAGTTCCAAAGCTAGTTCCAGGCATTTACTAGTTCCAGAACTAGTTCTGGAACTTGAACTAATTAGTTCCGGAACTGGAACTTTGCCCATCACTTCACATCTCCAACCAACATTTAATTGCTTATTATCTTATTAACTTATTATCTTTTTTTTAATTTTTATTTAGAAAAATGTTAAAATTTAGATTAAACTTTTATAAAAAATTTTTAAAAATTTATTTTTATTATTTTTCTTCAGTTATTTTTTTCAAAAAGAAAAATTGTTCATTATTTTTCTTTAAAAAATTCCCTAATTTCCGTTTGCCTTTAGGGAATTTAAAATAATTAAATAAACATACGTTTTTATGTTTTTTTGACCTTTAATTTAAACAGGAAAAAGGAGGGGGCACCCAAACAAGACTATTTTTAAATACCGTATTTCCTCTAATAGAACGACAGCCTCTATTTGAACGACACCCCCTATTAGAACGACAGTCTGGAGGGAGGTTGAGAAATAGAACGACAGCCTCTATTTGAACGACACCCCCTATTAGAACGACACCCTTTCTTTTTTTAATTTAATTATTTACCTAAGCGGTAGTGATGGTCGGGAGTTAAAAAAACCCGAGAGTCGAGACCGAGACCGGGAATCAACCCCGAGACCGAGTTTCGGATCGAGACCTAGAGTCGATACCAACAAATTAGGAGGGATATCACTTGATATACTTCCTAATTCCCAAAAATCCCTATATATCCTTCATAATCCCCTAAATCCATTGAATCTTCAAATCCACAATATAACTTTACTCCTTCTAAATCTACCGATATCCACCTTAACCCACTGATTTCACATTAATCGCTTAGAATCTCCTTATATCCCTCGATATCCCTCCAAATCGAACGATATCTTCTTTATCCCTCGTTGCCGCGCACAAATCCCTTTATGTTTATTTCAATCCTTCCAAATCTCCGGATATCCCTCTTAACTTTAATCCACCTCTATTCCTTTCAAATCCTCATAAGCCTCGATATCTTACAAGTACATTGATACCCCCTACTACTTAAGGTCATCTGCGACAATTCTTCCATTTCCCTCCAAAAATCTTCCTTTTCCAATTTCAGAAGAAACAATTGGAAAATAATTTCTTGGAACTTGGAAAATAACAGGGGGACAGGGCCTGATGGGACAGGGCTAGTGATAATTCCATTGAAATATAAAATTTAACTATTTTTCTTCATTAATAAAATTATTAAAATGATATAGATCTTAATAAAAATTTCAAAAAAATTGCAAAAAAATATGTTGAAAAATAGAACGACAGCCTCTATTTGAACGACACCCTGTAATAGAACGACAGTCTAGAGGGAGGTTGAAAAATAAAACGACATGTCGGTCTATTAGAGGAAATACGGTATTTTATTTTTTTCATAAAATTTAATTTAAATTAGAAAAAGGCTTAAAAAAGTTTATTTTTCTTTTTTTTATTTTGACGTGTACGCCCACATACCTCTATTAGTTTAATATTTATAGAGCTTTTTTAGAGTGCTTACATAAATTGTCTATTTTTAGAAAATAAAAAAAGGGGGAAATGTCCATTTTAATTTAGTTTTCCGGCATTTTTTGTTTAGTAAATAAACTTTTTATTTAACAATTTTAATATTTTCATGACTCAGAAACTAAAAATTAAATAAACACAAAAAAATAATTTTGGACAGAAAGTAAATAATTTTGGTAATAATTACTAGTATAGTTCGCTTCAGGGAGATCACGAGTTTAAGAAAAGTCGTGGCGGGTTTTCAACTAAAAGTCCGGATTTTGGATAGCCATGACATCCCTGGTTCGTTCCCAGATTTTTTACGTTTGTTATTTGAATTTTTGGTATTTTTGGGGACCTATGGAAAGAAGATTCGAGGTATCCTTTATTTTTTTAATACTCATTTTCAAGATACCTACATAACAGGGATGTCACATCCCTGCTTTCTTATCCCTAACATCCCTGCTACATAATTAAACAAATAGACAAAGCTTTTTTTGAAATTTCAATTTCACCTCTTTTCCCCCATTTAAATGATTAATGCTTATTTTTAATAAAAAATAGACGTTAAGTACTTAATTTAAAATGCATTTATGAATGATGTTTTTTTAATATTTATATTTGGCTTCTTTTTTTTGTTTGGCACTTTTATGGAAAGGGAGAGCTTTTTGCTTTATTTATAAAAAAATAAATAAATACCTGTCTAAAAGAATCTTTGAAAATGCTTTATTTTTTCTATTAAATTAACCTTGCATTTTTAGACTTACCCACAGGGTCAAGTCTCTATTTGAAGCATAGTCTCCAATAGAGGGTATCGAAGAGAGGATTGAAGAATAGAAGCACATGTCTTTAATTAGAGCTTTTACGGTATACATGTTGTGGCCCTGAAACCAAAAACTTTCTTTTTAAGGGTTTCTGTCATGGGAACACTCTTTACCGCTATCTTGAAAAATTTTTAGTTGTACACTTTTCTAGCAAATGCCTATTGTATTTTCTCTTTAAAAATTCCGTCGTCTTTTTTCGTAAAATCCATTTTTGGATAATTTTTTAAATTAATTAAATTTATGAGTATTTTTAGAGGTTAAATTAATAAATAAAAATATTTCTTGGAATTCCTCGAAATTGAAAAAAAAAATTTTTTTGCTTTCCTCTCTTTTATTAATTTAATTTAAACCCATTAGATCAAAATCTAGAAAAATAATAATTAAATAAACATTCCCTCAATTGGGATTTTTTTCAAAAAAGTCTTAAAAAGTTTTTCCAATAATTCACAATTTACTTCCTTTTTCTTTTTATTTTTATTAAATTTAAATTTACTAGATTATAGACCAATTTAATAAAAATAAAATTTAATTTATTAAAATACAAACTCTAATTTCAAAGAAATTTTTTTCTCCTTAAAAATTTTTCTCAAAAATTCTATAGTAGAATATCTCTATTAAATCACACCCTCTCGAACCGAAGTTTGCCGACAAGAGAAAATGTGACTTTGAATAATTGAAAAAAATTTCCTGAAAATTGAGGGGACGATGCACCTTGGGAACTTTTTTAATATCCGGATCTGATATCTGAACCTAAAATTTCTGGATATCCCGTCCTTTTCAGATCGGATATCCGGATCTCAGTACACATTACTAGGATCCGGATATGGTTCGAGCAGTTATCTCATACTCACGTAATACCACATTAAAAACGCCCACTAAAATGGGGGAGTATACAAAAATTGGACCGGTGAATTAAATAATTTAACTAGTTGGTTAATGACTAAATTAATGAGTAAAATTTTTTTTTTTTGTATTTTATTTCGTCAAAGAAAAATTTTTTTTTCGTAATATTGAAAAAACAAAAAAAAATTTTTTTAAAGAGTTGTGTCTCGTAAAACATTAATTTTTATATTTTTACAGTAAAAATATTATTTATTTTAGTTGAATCCAAGCGTGTCATTTTGATTATTTTTTAAATTATTTTTAACAAAAAATAACAAAAAAAATTTTTTTCCATTATTTAAATTTACATTTAAAAAACTAATTTATTTTTTTATATTTTTTTAAACAAAACTATAAAAAATAATGTTTATTAGAGAGAAGAGGTTTGGAAAAGCAGAAAAATTTTCATTTTAAATTTTCTGTTAAAAATTTATTTAACAAGAATCAAACAAGGGATGCTAGGTTTATCTGAAACTCAGACTTTTTCCAACCGAGCCCCGATACAAAATTTTTTTTAAAAACCCGACCCAACTTTTTTCTCATTCCATGGCATCCCTGAAGCAAGCCTCATTATAAAACACAATCGGATTTTAGTTTTACTTATCACTTGTATTTTTGTTGGCTACTGTAGTGGAAGTATCGCACCACACAGGCGATACTTCCACTTTTAAAGATCATCAATTTTACACAAACTTTTCTGTTGTTGGTTTAGTAAACCGAAACAGAAATCTTCGGTTTTTGATTCGGTTTGGTTTTAATTCGATCCACCTACATGTTCCTAAAGAAGTGACCCAATATTGTGGGTGCCAAAGTGTAAATAAACGTGGATGTATTCAGGATTAGGGTTGCCAGCTCGCTCAGACCGAAACTCGAATGATCGAGCGAGCCGAGGCTTTTCAGCTCGAAAACGAACCGAATCGGTAAAAACCAAGTTCGAAAAAATGCACGAACGTCGGCTCGAACCGAAAACGGCAACCCTGTTCAAGATCAAGAGTTGAGTGTATAATTTTTAAAAAAAACGTGAAATTTGCGACATTTTTTAAAGACCCCTTAAGAAAAGTCAACTATGTAGAATAAAAAATTGTTTATTTAAATTAATTTTAAAAAATAAGAAAATGTACTTTATTATTAAATTATTTTTAAAAAAATATTTTAAAATAAACAAGAAAGAGAACTTTGGTTAAATAATTTTATTTACCCTCAAAGAAGACCACAAATGTATTTTTTTTATTAAATTCCCTTAAAATTTAATTTTCTTTTAATTTCTTCAAAAAAATACCAACCCTTTTCAGTGCTAAGCTTTTAACAGTGCTAAAGTAGCGTTTACGTGTGTTGCTTTTATATATAAAACTTTGTCTGACAAAGAAAATTTTCTTGGTCCAGCTTAAAATACTTACTAGATGGGAGTTTAAGATCGCGAAGCTCGACCAGGGGAGGAAATCGTCTAGCAATAACTGATATGAGGTCGCAGAATCGATCCCGCCCGGAGCTAAACTTTTACTTTTCTTACAACTCTATTTGAGATAACTTAAACCCTAAACCTCCATTTAAAGCATCCCTCATTATAAGACTAAAAATCCAACTCCAATGGAGTATCTTGTAGCGAGGTCCGAGACTAGTTGATACATATTTCGAGTACACAGTTAATATTTAAAACTGTCTATTCTCGTGTTTTATTTATCCTCCCACAATTTTTAAAGTAGTCTGGGTCGCTCAACCAATACCTCCTCTTCATATACTTAATGGAAATATATCTCTAGTATAAATATTTACAATTAAAAAAAATTTCTTCTCAATTTTTTGTTTAATCAAATTTAATTTCCATTGACGACATTTCTTTAAAGGGCAAGAAAACAAAGAAAAAATTTTCCCACTTAAAAAATCTTTCTCATTTTCTATAAAGTTAAAAGCAGGTGAAAAGCATTTTAATTAACAAAAAAAAGTTTTATTTCCTTCTTTTAAAATTCTTAATTACAAAAAAACATTTTTATAAGCCACATATCGTTATAGAGTATACTTACGTTCTCGTGGACTAAAAATTCGCATAATAAACAGGTGTATATCAGGGATAGGACGGGTTACTGGAAACTAAGGTTGGTGGATAGTTGGAAATCTTCGCTTATCCGGATCCGGTATCCGAACTGAAACTTTCCGAATATCCGGCCGGGTATCCGGACCCGCCAACCTTACTGGCAACCCGATACTCGAAATTCGGATTTTTTTGACCCAAACCCCATCCGACTATTTTCTCAATTCGTCCTATCCTTGGTGACATATAAATATATTAGTGTGACCATTCGAAAGATATTCCTAGTTTTCAACAATCTTCTACCTTTTCTATACTTAATCTAGAATTACGCCTAATATTAAAATTTAATTTTTAGTGTTCAAAAAAGGGTTTATCCCCCTTTATTCCAATGATTGACTTTAATTTTATTAGACAAGAAAAAAGTCAAAAAAAAGTCTTTTTTACTTCCTTTCAAAGAAAGCTAGTTAATTAGGTTATAAAAGACATTCTTGACATTTTGAGAGTATATATTGACTAGAAAATCTTTGCTTTGAGATATTTATAAATTTTATTAATATAGTTGGACCTCAGTTTTGAGACTCCCTAAAGTTGGAACTTTTAACTTAAATGAGGTTTACCTTAAATAATTATAAGAGACATCCAATAATAGGCACACCTCTATTTAGAATAATTTTTAAGGTTAGGTTGGCCATTGGATTTGGAAAGCTGGAATTTTTTAAAGGAGTCCTTTTTTCAATTACCTATTCAAAAAATAAACCTTTTAAAAAATTTCAGCTTTCCAAATCCAATGGCCAACCAAATCTTAAAGAAATTATCTTAGAGGTGTACCTAGTATTGATGTCACTTATATGAGTTCCCCTCCAGAACTGTGTTTCGAGCATTCGTATTTCGAAGATTTTTCAAAGATACTCCGATTGAGGATTTTTGAACTCTTTCTTTATCTCCGATTTTCAAAGTTTTTTTATTTCGAAACGGTATTGTCGTCCACTGAACTTTTGAGTAACTCATTTCTAAGATACTCCCTTAAAGAACATAAAACATTACCATAATTGCACCATTTGAGAGACATTTAAAAAGTTTTTATTTCCCCCAATTTCCCCAGTCTCGCCCTCAAAACCAGTTTCCATCTGTGGCACGTTTTTCCTCTTCAAAAACCTTTTTCTTAGTATATCCAATTCATATTATATTCTAAAAACATTTTGGGCATAAATAGGCAATTTGAATGGGTAATTGAAAAAAGGAACCCTTCAAAAAAAATTTTTTTTGAAGATAAAATAACCAATTCCAAAAGTAAAAAGAGAGGGGGATGCCGAAAAAGGCCTTTCAAAAATTATTTTTAAAAAATTATTTATTGTATATGCAAAATATTTTTAGAAAATTTTATCTTAAAAAACATCATTTCTATTAAACTAAGACGTCACAAATATTTATTTTTATTTATTAATTATTAAAGAAAAAATTTTTTTTTCGAAAACTCCTCCCTCCCTTAACATTTAAAAAAAGTACTTATATAATTAATTCTCTTAAGTTTATATACTATTTAATACATCTGCTTTTTCAAGTTTATTTAAGCTAAACTTTAAAAAAGTTCTCTCAGGTTTATACGCTATTTCCATCTGCCTTTCATGTTTTTTAAGCACAACCTTAAAAACTTCAGTTTTACTTAAAACTTGACGGAAATTAAAAATCTTTTAATTAAAAGTAAAATAAACTTTATTTGAAAAAATATAAGGGTCTTTTATATTGAACTTTTCACCTGCTTCTTTTCTATTAAAAAATTTCTTTATTTCTCGCCCAAAATTACATTCGAACCCCAAAATTAAGTACACCTCTATTTAACAAAATTTTTTTGAATTTTAATTGTCCACTCGGTGTGGGAAGCTCTCCAAGTGATACCTCCTATTTTAAGCAAACCCTCATTCGATATTTTCACTTTCGAGGGCCTATTTACAAGCTAGAGTATTTAAAAATAATTTTTTTAGAATAATAAAAACTAGAATAATTTTTCTTCAATATCCTTCTTGTTAATTAATTAACTACCAAAAAGAAAATGTCAAAAATCATTAGCCAATCAACATCAACATCTCCCACATTTTCTACTTCTTCCAAGACTAGTAACCCTTCAATCAACAAAAACAAATTTAATATTAATCATTCTTCAACTTTACTTTTTTGTTTCCTTTTTATCTTCACATTTTTAATCTCTTTTACTCAAGCATATCCTGCCTTTTATATGCAGGCAATCCCCCGAAAATCACAAATTAATATGGAAGCTCCTTTATTGCACCATGCTGCCCAGAAGAGAGCTTTTGATCGGTTGGATGTTTCTCCATTCGATTTTGATGCAATGACTAAACGATTTAATGATGATGAACTTTCATCATTGCCGGTAACTTATGAAAAAAATTTTTCAAAAAAAAATTTTTTTGAATAAGTAAAACCTCTATATAAGATACCTCCAATATAAGGCACACCTCTATTTAAGCAACGCTTTCTTAAAAATTTAGTTGGCCGCTGGGTGGTAAAAAACTTCTTTTCTCTTCTAAAGAAGAGAACATTCGATATAAGGTACCTCTCATTATAAGACACTATATTTTTCAATTCAGGGGTGCATCCTAAAGTGAGGTGTGACTGTATCTTAGTTGACTGTCTAACGATTTTAAATTTAATTTTCCATTTTTTCAGTTCAATTTTGAATATTTTCCATCATTGGATACACACAAACGAGCTTTTGACCGACTTGAAGATAGCGGATTTTTTGGTCTAAGGAAGAGAGCATTCGACCGACTTGATAATTCATTTATGCTTCTAAAGAAATCTTCAGCTTGAAAAGAATTTTTTTTAATTTACAATTTAGTTTTTAGTAACTGAAATTATTTTTTGATACAGAAAACACATATTATTTTATCTAATTACTCAAATTATGGTTAAACCTTGCTATAAGATGAACCCAAAATTAAACACATTCTTCTTGAAGTGGGAGTACTAGTAGGCGATACTCTCTAAGATATACCTAAGTAAATTTTCAGCCCTAAAGGAGTATACGTACTTTTGACCGACTTGAAGATAGCGGATTTTTTGGTTTAAGGTTCGACCATAATTTATTCAGTTACTAAAGGATTCTTTTAAATATTCCTTTAAAACATATATTATATATTTAAAAAAGATCTCAAGAAACACAAGTTATAAATATTAAAATTTAATTTTAAACATTTTTATTGTCAAATTTTTCTAAATGTTCAAAATCAAAAAAAAAATTTTTTTTAATTTATAAAAGTACGTGTTATCCGTGTCCCATATTTTACCAAATTCTTCTGCCAATAAGACTAAAACCCTACGTTTTACCAACACAATTTTATCTACAAAACGTAGAACTTAGTCTTATGGGTAGAATATGGATCTGGCATAATATAAGAAGTAATATTTAGGGTTGTCGGTTCCTGGAAATTCTTCGGATATCCGAACCCGAACCAAAGAACCGAACCGAAAAATCGATTCTTCGGTTCGGTTCGGTCCAGAACCGACAACCTTAGTCATATTATCAGTTAATATATATTTTAAGGAAAAGAAGTGAGAATGAAAGGATACAATTTTTAATATTTTTTAGAGAGAAAAAAGTCATATTAAAATAATTAAAAATATACATATATATTTTGCGTTTTTATTTTTTTAACTCGGGAATGTCTGCACAATGAAGTAATAAAAATTAATTAATACGTTCCCGTAAAGAGATATCACGGCAATTTTAATTTACACAAAAAATAGATTTTTGGCTAAAGGGTTATTTTGTTGATTGACAAATAACTTCTGTTAGATTCTTCAGCGATTTAATTTTATAAAAAAATAACCCCAAATAAATATTTCAAAGCATTTTTGAAATTTCCAATTCTCGTTGTGCTTTATCTTCTTCTTCGTCAACTAAGGCTTCAGCTAAAGTTGTTGGAATGTTATTTTCAATCCATTGAAGGTCATCCTATAAAATTTATGAAAAATAACAATAGAAAAGTAATGGAATAATGTGTAAGGAAAATAATATCTATGGTTCAAGGGGAGGTCTAGGATATGTAAGAATTCATGGAAAACCGCTCCACTAAATCTGATGTTTCGCAAGACTCTTAATACAATTATTGAGACCACAGGTCGATAGGCACGTAATTTTCAGACTGACTATGCCCATGGACTAGATGACTGCTCGACAGCCTTACTAACTTTTAATTTAAATAATCTAGAGGTTTGCCAACTTCCTGTTCCTCAAAATGATCTTAAGGTCGAATTATAAGCAGTTAACGTTCCAGCTTTTTGGGAGAGTTTTTGAGTGATAAAGGAACGCTGAGGGGAATTGCAAAAAATTTCAAAACCTCTAATTTGCTATTTTTGCCTTCTCCATCCTTTCCAGCACCACTCCCAGTACTCTGTCCATTTTCTTGTTTTTTATCTCTTTTTGACACAACTTCATAAACAGCTGGGCGTTGTCCTCCACTTTTTGTAAATAATTCATCTTCTTCAATATCTTCCTCATTTTCATCTTCACTATTATCCAATAAAGGAGTAAAAGCATAACGTTGATTATTTTGTGAAGGACGCCAAAGAAACATTATGACAACAAGAATTGTGCAGAAAAAGATGTGCCAAAATGCTGTATCTACCCATCTTTAATAAAATAAATTTTAAATTTTATTAAAGATTTTTAAAAAATAGAAAAATTAAGTTTCTGAGGTTAGAATTGATATAATTATATAATCGCCCAATAGCATTATATTTTCCTATAAAAACTAAAAATAGGCAGGGAATAGGCAATATACTGGCAAGTCAAACATTCATAAAAAGAAATTTTCAACATTTTTTTGCCCTTGACCATTTGTAATTTTTATGAGAAAAAGAAATCGAGAAGGCAATAATCGGATAATGTTTTAAGATTCAAAAAATTAAAAAAACCCCTCACAATTCCTTCCAATCCTTCATGCAGTATTGAAACAGATGCATCCACAAAGACCAAAACATGTAGAGAACAGAAATAAAAAGTCCCATGCCAAGAACATTGGTAAAATGTAAATATAGAGATAATTTTACCTACAAAATAAATTTATTTTATAAAATCTAAAAATTAAAGTTGAGACTCACTGCTACACGAATTGAGCATCAAAATCTACCTTATATTAGGTGTATCGTAAATAAAGTAAATTTAATTAGCTCTCAACCAATGGCTAATCAAATTTTTAAAAAAGATTTCTTATGTCAGATAAAGGTGTATCAGACAGAAATGTCTAGTGTTACCTGAAACTTGATATAATAGATCAGGACTTTTTCGACCCGAAACTCGATCCGACGAAAATTTTGAAACCCTGACCCGATTGCTTTTCTCAAACCGAAACATCCCTGGTCTCTAATATTATATTTATCCTATAAGCGCCCAACTTAATAAAGAAAACCTCATTCCGTCTTAATCGAAGTGCTCTCATTGTCGAAATTAAAGAAGAGAAGACCCACCAAGCAATACAAATTTCCAAAAGTGCTAAAGGCATTTTAGCTATCTGTTTCTCTTTCACAGCTTCTGTCGTTTGCTTAAAAATAAAATTTAAGAATCTCCCCAAAACATTTTTAAAAAAACCTTCGAAACTCTTGTCAGTCCTTCAATAGCACAAAAAATAAAATATAACATTCCAACAGCAATTACTTGATTTAAAGTCGATCCAAGTCTAGGCTTTACTACTCCAAAACCAACAGAAACAATAATAACTAGAACATGTGCCATTGTTCGTTTTAAACAAGAAGTCAATTCGGCAAGCTTAAAGACAGTTTTTTAATTTAAAAATTTTGAAAAAAAACCTCCAATAATCCTTCAACAGACTTTCCAGTTTGGTTCATATTTGAATATTCAGCATAAAAAACAGCCTTTTCAATCATTCCAATCATTATAACTGCTCCTAAAAAATTAAAAAAATTTATTTGAAAAAATATTTTGGGATATAAATGTCCAGCACGCTGTCTATGTCTGCTAAAGACATTCCGCAGTTAAAAATGACTTTTACAGAATGTCTTTTTCATATAAATATATAGAAAGGAAGCTGGAAATTTAACAGATTTGTTAAGATAGCCTGTGTTTTTGCAGATGTTTATACGGACATTTTCCGAATGCTAGTTGACCGAGAAATAGAGGTGGAAAGGAGTAAAAATATTTTAAAGGCAGAAGTGGGTCGGAACAGTCAGAGGTGTCGGAAACCGGAAGAGCCGGAAATCAGAACTGGCTCAAAAGTCGGAACTCGAAAGGCAAAATTTTTTTCGGAAATCAAAAGGAAAAAAAAACGCCGGAAATCGAAATTCCGACCCACCTCTAGTAGAAGGAAGGATATATATTAATGTCGAAAAGATATTTACCTAAATGTACTATCAAAAAACACCAAAAAATCCCTCACTATAATCTAGATAAGTATCAAAATCCACTAAACAAACCTATCCAAAATTGAACACGTAAAAGGTCTTTCCAATGTTTAAGACAAACAATTAACCAAGCCAAAGCCATCAAAGCATAAAAAATACACATAAAACCATAAAAATGTAAAAGAGGATAGTCAATTGCTGATAAATATCCATAAGGACCACGCCATTGAACTTCGGCTTCAATTGTGTGATTTTTGGTGTCATCAGCAGAGAATTTAGTTATTGTAATTCTCAAAATGAGTAAATAAATAGCGTCAACAGGCAATGTTTGGATTGGATGCCAAGAACTATAGAAAATTAATTTTTAAAGAAATAAAATGGAGGTAAAAATTTAAAAAAAAGTACTTAATCTAAATTTAGAAATTTCTTAAACAAAAGCTGGTCCGCGAAAATTAGTGCTCGGAACGGATTCGAGAGGATTCTCCTGAATCCTGCTTTTTCATAATCTCCGAATTATTTCCGGATCATTGTATTCTCCCCAGATCCGGAATTCAAAAAAGATTTAGGGCCATGAAAACCCATTTATTAAAGGGTAGTTCACTCCCAGTTAATTTCTGCCTGTGACGTCTCATGTCCTTAAAATCGGAGCAGGACTAATGGGCGCGGCCGAATGGGCGCGGACGAATGGGCGCGGCCGAATGGGCGCCGAGACGAATGGGCGCGAGACGAATAGGCGCGAGACGTTTGGGCGCCCGAAGTTATTTTTTCCTAGAAAATTTTTTTCTGATTTTCTGTTCTGATTTTTTCTTCTGATTTTCTGTTCTGATTTTTTCTTCTGATTTTTTTGTTCTGATTTTTTTCTGATTTTCTGTTCTGATTTTTTCTTCTGATTTTTTTTGTTCTGATTTTTTTCTGATTTTTGTTCTGATTTTTTTTCGGCGGTAAAGTGGGGTGTACCCTCTGACGGATGTAGGTGAGTTGGGGAGATAGCGAAGGATAAAGGGCAGGGGGCGAAGGATAAAGGGCAGGGGGTTTATAGCCTGATAAAGGGCTATAAGTATGGGGGAAAATTCCGTCATAAGATTCAAAAAACAGAAAATCAGAAGAAAAAATCAGAAGAACAGAAAATCAGAAAAAAATCAGGACAAAAAATCAGAACAGAGAATCAGAACAGAAAATCAGAACAAAATCAGTACAAAAAAATCAGAAGAAAAAATCAGAACAAAAATCAGAACAGAAAAATCAGAACAGAAAATCAGAAGAAAAAATCAGAAGAACAGAAAATCAGAAGAAAAATCAGAACAGAAAAATCAGAACAGAAAATCAGAACAGAAAATCAGAAGAAAAAATCAGAAGAACAGAAAATCAGAAGAAAAATCAGAACAGAAAAATCAGAACAGAAAATCAGAACAGAAAATCAGAAGAAAAAATCAGAAGAACAGAAAATCAGAAAAAAATCAGGACAAAAAATCAGAACAGAGAATCAGAACAGAAAATCAGAACAAAATCAGTACAAAAAAATCAGAAGAAAAAATCAGAACAGAAAATCAGAACAAAATCAGTACAAAAAAATCAGAAGAAAAAATCAGAACAAAAATCAGAACAGAGAATCAGAACAGAAAATAAATCAGAACAGAACAAAAAAATTTTCTAGGAAAAAATAACTTCGGGCGCCCAAACGTCTCGCGCCTATTCGTCTCGCGCCCATTCGTCTCCGCGCCCATTCGGCCGCGCCCATTCGTCCGCGCCCATTCGGCCGCGCCCATTCGTCGTGTACCGCTTAAAATCCTCCCATTTGAGTCGCCATAAGCGAAAATTAACTGGTCATGGTCAACCCCAAATTTTAACATCAAAGTATAAAAAATAAACGTAAACCATGAAAAATCATTTAGATGAAAAAAATATATAAATTTTACAAACGTCAAAGAATCTTTTGCACCCCCGTCAATAGATTGTCCATTAATTCCAGGAAATTGGTCATTTGCCCTCCTACTTCTTGGCTCTAGACTTGGTAACTATTTTTTAAATTAAAAATTAACAAGAATTCAAAAAAATTAACCTGGTTAAAAGGAGTAACATTATAAACTTTCATCCCAAATTTTGGTATTTGTTCAAGGAAATGATCCCCGACAGAATTTAGACAAGAAAATCTCTGAGGCTTTGAACGATAATAAAGAATTTTGTCATAATCATATCCCGGAGGAATTTTGTTGTCATTTTCAAAGTAGAATTGCTGAAAAAATTATGGGAAATTAATAATTGGGTAAAACTTGATTCGCCGCGAGTAGAATTTTCGTACCATTTGACGTCGCTCGTTGAGACGTTGAACCATATCAAAAATGAGATTCGACTATTATAGGGCTTGTTAAATAAAACTGCGGCAAATCGGCTTACAGCGGGACGTATATCCAGAAAAGACAATTTTGGATTTTCAATGATTTTCCTATGACTTAAACGAGGAAACGTATGGGTTTTAGATACATGTCGATGTTTCTGACTACTCATTAGTGATCGAGCTAGGCCTGGACCAAGGCCTGTGTTTTTCCTGTACCCAGAGTCCAGGCCCAGCCATTTTTTGACCTTCCTGGGTTTTTCCTGGACTACAAGCCCAGTATCCGGCCTATGTCAATAAATCAAATCCAGGAAGGCCCAGGCTTTTCAAAAATCTCGATCGCTACTACATATATGAACTTAAAAGTCCAACCCCTAACGTAAAATAAATAAATCAATTAAAAAGCAAACCAGTAGATTGCTAACTTGTGAAAAGCGCATTTTATCTACAATGAATTCTTTTGCACAAGGAGAACTTCTTATAACAACTTCCGCCTCAAATTCAATGTCAACATTTTCTAAGCATTTTAAACGGACTTCAACTTCTGTTTTGTTTAAAGATGATTGAAGAAAGCCGAGATATTCTTGCTAAAATCAATTCTTATTTCCGAAAAAAAATTTAAAAAAATTACCGATTTTGGCATCAAATCAACTTTTTCGGTCATAATTCCAGGAATAAGTAAATTAGTCGTTGTTAGCCTCAATAATTGTAAAATTAAAATAGAAAAGAAAATAATATTTAGTTGCATAATTTAAATTTAAGCTGAAGAGAAAATTTTATTTTTTAGGTCTAAATTGGGTAAATATTTTAAAGTTTTTTGGAAAAAGCAAAAAATAAAACGCTTAATCATTAAAGAGTAAACATTCAAAAAAAGGCTAAAATATCCACGTGAATTTGTGGGATTAATTATTAGATAATAGAAATGAAAAGTCAATGAAGTTGGGTAAAAGAAAAAGAAAATATCCACATTCTCAGAGTTTTTGTAAAATAAAAAATAAAAGATTTAAAGAAAATTTAAAAAAGAAGGTTGTCATTCCTAAACAAAACGTAAAAATAGTGTTTAAGATGCAAAAACATTAAAAGGTTTGACGTGTTTAACAAGTTGGCAAAATTCAAAGAAAATTTAAGATTATTTTTCGAAACGATTTCTTTTTAAAAAATTTTTTAAAAAGGGACGTTTGAGTATCATCGTTTGTTTTTGCTTTATTGGCCACGTCACATTGTTCGTTAAAATGTGCTAGCAGCAAGTTAATTAATTTTCGTGTTTTGTCTAGTCGTCTTTAATTATCTGGTCAATTATGCTGTATCCACATTCTTGCTCATCTTTACCAACTCAATCAGCCCATCAAAGACATCAACTTAGTGATTTCAATCAACAAATTCTAAAAGGAATGACGGCTGGGATTTTGGCTGCAGCTATTTCAAAAAGTGCAGTGGCACCAATGGACAGAGTTAAATTGGTTTTGCAGGTTTTATTTAATTGTTTTTTGCTTCTTTTAAATACGGGGAATTCGAGATTGTGGTTTCTATTCTCGGATTTTTGTTAGAAAGGACTTAAGACCTTGGGAGGGTTTTTTTTGGCGTAAACAACAAAGAAAAAGTTCCTTGACCATCATGAATCTGCTAAAATATCTTGCAATAAGTCTAGAGATAACCGCAATTTTCTGTATTTCCCATGATTAGTTTTTTATTTATTTCAACTTTTGAGTATATTTATTCATTTTAGCTCCAAACAATCACATCTCGTGCAGAAATTGCTATTTGCCATCGACAGCCTTATCAAGGAATTTATGACTGTTTTCGACGTTTATGTGCCGAGCAAGGCTTTCGTTCTTTATGGCGTGGAAATTCTGCTACAGTGATTCGATGTATTCCAAATCAAGCACTCAATATGTTGTTTAGAGACAAATTTCGGATTACTTTATTGGATGGAATTGATTGGAGGGATAGACCTTTTAGATTTGTTTTAGGTATTTTACTATTTATTTCTTGTTAGAACTCACTGGGCCCAAAATTTGGGGTTGATTCTTTATCTTTGGTTTGGAGTATGTTTGACGGGTCAGGCTCCGAATAAAGCCGGGTCCGATATTTCGGTATAATTTTGGTTCGGAAATCGGATCCGAGGATTTCCCAGTATCCGCCAACCTTAGTTTGGAGTCCAGAAAAGAAAAATCCAATAAGCTCAGAAAATGCTTGGGTTCTGGCTCTTGCTAAAAGAGTAACTTCGGCCTTGGCTCACAATCAGAACCACCTCAAATCTATTATGTATTTTGAATTTTAGGAAATCTAGCAGCAGGCGGTGCTGGTGGTGCATTAACTTTACTAGTCGTTTATCCTCTCGATTTGGCACGGACTCGTTTAGCCGTTGAACGAGTTGACTCTGTCCGTAGTATTTCACAATGCTTTTCTTTGGTTTCTGCAAATGAAGGGTTGCCTGGACTTTATCGAGGATTTTGTGCTTCCCTTGTTTTTACTGTTGTTTCAAGGGCTGTGTTCTTTGGAATTTTTGATTCTATTCGTCTTTCCATGGATGAACAAAGAAGACGAAGACTTAGTTTTTTTACTACTTGGTCTTTGGCACAGGTTTTTTATAATTAAATTAGTACAAATCGGAAATTTAAAAAAACCTTGATTTTGGTTGAGGACTCCGACCAGATTTTTTACCTTGAATTAAGGAAAAATTTGGTCTGGATTAGTGTTGGGGTTGTCGAGTCGGGCCGGCGTTCGAGTCATTTTTTCGGGTCTCATTTTTGTAAGGCCGGCCCGGCAGTGTCTTTTTTCGTGCCAAAATTTGATGCCCGACTCGGTTTTTCGGACTGGACCGGGCCCCCAAACCCTAGTCTGGATCCATATCTAGACCGATCTCTAAAAATTAAGTAAAGTTTTCAAATATTCAATAAACGCTTTTAAGGCATCTCTTATTGTTTCTTCATTGCTCTGTTATCCTTTGGACACTGTTAGACGTCATTTAATGATGGAAGCTGGCCAAACCAAAAAACTTTACAAAAACCAATTTGAGTGTTGGAAGGGCATTTTATACAATGAAGGCCCAAAAGCTTTGTACAAGGGAGCACTAACAAATTCGTTAAGATGCACAAGTGGGGCACTTATTTTGGCTGTTTATTATGAGGTATTGAAATATTTATAGAGGATTGGAGACGACGTTTAATGTTGAATTTTGACTCGTTTGATTTATTTTTTTGGTAGATTTTATGTTAGAAAGGGTGTATCCAGAGAAGGTTTCAGAAAGGAAGGGGGTAAAAAATTTCTGATTTTTCCTCTGTCCAATACTTTTTTTTATTTTTTGCCCCTTATCTTTCTTCTGGATAACCCTATGGAATTTAGTATTTATTAAACAGTGTTCTTTCCGGTTATCAAAATTAAAAAAAAATTTTTTGGAGCATAAGAAAGATTTATTTCTTGTAACCCGAAGAACGCTGCTTAAAATAATTACCAATTACCTTTTTTCATTTGTCCTTTTTTTTTTTCTTTTTTCATTTGTCCTTTTTTTTTCGGTCTAATAGAGACAGTCGGTTTATTTTTCAACCTTCCTATAGGGGGTTTTGCCTCAGGCGGTGAAAAAGGAAGAAATATGGCACCTTGGCCCGGTAAATGCCGGTTGGTGTACTACTTCTCCGCAAAGAGAATGCGCATTTTCCTTCCTTTTCTTGCATTTTTTTCTGTAAGGAGTGGCGCCCATTTTTCCCTTATGGGGCTCGTTGAAGGAAAGGAAAAATAATCTGGGCTCGTAACTTAATCCTATTCCTATAATCGATGAGGTGGGCATGCCTGACTTCATTCGCATCAGCAAAACTCTACTATCCCATAGGTAAGAAGCTAAAACAACCGATCATAACTTTGTCCAAACAAATCAGATTTCATTGATTTTGATGTCATTCGACTCAGCTCGTCGAGCTCTTTAGAATGACATATATTTTGTCGATTTGACGAATCACTGATTCGTGTACCAAGGAGAAACATTGCGTTTTTACTTTATTTAGTCATTTATAAAATAGTTTTAAAATTTAATTTAAAGCTGTAGAACCACGCCCAGAACGATAACTACAATTTTCTACACCAAGTCTGCCGAGAAATATTGCAGGTATTTTATTATATTTCATATTTTTAATTAGTTTTAATTTTTAATAGACTCATTTATCTTTGCTTAATCTTGCTTGCAAAATGACTGAAGAAAATGCAATCTATTATGATATGATTTTCCAAAATGTCATGCGCGGAATTACTGGAATTTGTAATGAAATTATTGGAACTGTATATTTTTTATATTTTTGTTCTTGGGATATTTAAAGTAGGATGAGTTTTTTACTCATTTTCTGAAATATTAATTATTTCTACTTCTACTTCGTTAAGTTACGATTTATATTAACATTGCTAAATCATAACCTTTGTTCAAAAATCAGTTCATGAAGAAGAACCTTTTTGGGGCATTTTACCATTTAATAAAAATACTTTAGGCATATGCGAATACCGGATTTATCAACCCAGATAAATATTGTTATATGAATTCAGTTTTACAAATAATGTTGAACACGGAAAAGTTCGTAAACTATTATGAAACGTCAGCAATTAGAAATCACAAATATTAACAACAATAATGGTTCAAAAGGGAGATTATCAGGCGCATTCTCAGCAATTGCGAATTGTTACAAAAGTGAAAAATATTCTGTGCTTAATTTGCAGCCATTCATAGTAATTTTTATTATTGTTTTAATGCTATTATTTCATGGTATAATTAATTTTTATATTTAAATTTATTATTATTTTACTGAGGCAAATTTCAGAAATTTTTGGTAGAACACAGACGAAAAACTTAATGGTCATGAGGCTATTGATTCCTGTGAATTCCAGCGAATGTTCATTCAACTTCTTTCGGAAGATGTCAATACTGTTTGAAATTATTTCTTAAAATTAGTTAAAAGAAATCTTAGGTATCCTATCCAATAGCAGTTAATCGAAAATACCCAGGAAACGATATTATTGTTCATTCTAATGACTATTTCGCACAAATGAGAGCGTATTCTTCATTAATTATTAAGGATATATTTTCAAATGTTTTCATTTATCGCTTCTCGTGCATTCGGTGTAACATTTCTTGGATAGAGTTTAGAGAAAACGTTAGTATTTTAAAAATGTTTTATTTTTAAAAATTATTCTAAAAGTTTTATAAAGTCTTTTCTTATGTAAAATATTAATTTTGTAGTTTACTTTTATATTCTTAAAAAATCTATAATAATTTTATGAAATTTTCAAAAAAATTTCCATACCCAAATAATATTATTATTGTTTCAAATTAACATGTGTTTTATATATTAGTGCTTTCTTTCAATTCTTCCTAAAACTGAAGAACATCCACGTTTTGCTGATTGTTTATCATTTATATTTAACCAAGAACATGAAAGAGATAATTGCGAAGATTGCAATTCAGAATTAGTTGTTAGTGTGAAAATATGGAAGCTACCAGAAATTGTTATAATAAAGTTAGATAGACCTAAGTAAGAATACGATTTATTATAATGATATAATAACATTTAAGAGCTGAAAATAAAGATATTCGAAATGTAAATTTGGTCGAAAGTTTTAATTTTGCTGAATATTTCCATGAGAGATCTGAATTTAAATGCAAAAGCTATAATTTATATGCAATGGTGGTATGTTTTTGAATTATTTCATTAGAATTCGTTATACTTAAATTTTAATATAATTTTGCATAATAATTAATTTATAATAATAGATTCATATTGGAACTCTGGATGATGCACATTTTGTAGCAGTTTTGAAAGACAAGAAAAAATTTAATAGATGGTTTTTATATAATGATGAAAAAAGCGAGAAATAAATATAAATGGAATGTCTTTTAATCAAGTTAAATAAAAGTATATATTTAATTAATACAAAAATTTTTAGGGTGAAATTATAACGATGCTTTATTACAAGAGAGAAGATCTTATTTGAATTTATTCTCATGATGTTTATTCTACAAAATGGTTTTTATTTCTTTTCCTTAAAAATGGGTGCCTGAGGCGCACCAGACTTTTGCAGCCCTTTGTTTAATTGATAGAAAAGCCCGTCGCGCGCCACCCAAAATATAAAAATTTCTTCCTAATGGGTAGAATTTAGAATGGGGAGATAAAATGGGAAAGTTTTTATTTAGTTTATAAAATTTTTTTATAAAATTCGTTTGTTAACTTTTCGTTTTAATCAAAATTTATTAAATTTTTTAATTAGTTTTAATTAAATTTTCGTTTTAAATTTTGTTTTAAGTCTGCTCCCATTTAATAATTTTCTTTATTTATTTTTACCTTTTTTGGGAAAAACTTTACAATACGTATTGAAAATAAAAATCAACAAAATATATGTCATTCGAAAAGCGAAAGAGCTTGACGAGGCAGCCATTCTATGAAAAATAGAATGGCTGCCACTATTTGAATGGCCCATCCAATTAAATGAACCCTTTTGGGGGTATTGAAAAATAGAATGGCCGCATTCTATTAGAATAAATACGGTATTTATTTTTAATAGGAAAATAATAATTCTAATAAAAAAATTACATCTGGATTAGTTTTGTTGAATTTATGATTATTAAAATTTTGGGTGAATGTTTTTGAAAACAAACAATTGTTGGATAAAAAGCTTGGAGTTAATCTTTGATTTTTTGGAATTATTTTGTATTTGTTCATTTATTTGTTTAACAAATTTAAATATGCTATATTATTCGTTTGATATAGTGAGCCATATACACATTTATTTTTTTAATTATGAAAAAAAATTATTTTAGGTTTGGGGAAGGATGTGTAACGCATCTCACTCATACCTAAAATAATTGTTAATCTGTAACTTCATAAAGTTCAGTAATTCAACAGTTTTTTACTTATGGCTTGTTATAACTTTCGTTAAATACATATAGGTACTTTTTTCATTTGTCCCTTTTCGATTAAAAATACAAAAAATATTTACATGCCTTTTTTAAAGATTTTATCTTTTTTCAAATATTTGCTCATTTTAAATATGTTATTTAAAGACAAAACATAAATTTCTAAATATATATTTTATTTTTTATTGAAATTTTTTGTTAATAATTTTTACAGATATAATTTTAAACAACAAATTGACCTTTTTCAACAAGTATTTAATTTTTTTTAATAACTAGGGTTGGTTCGAGACTTCCTGTCTCCTCCCAACAATGATTTTTAGGTTGTTCCCCGACACATCCATGACATGTTATTTCCCAACATCGTCGTAAATTTTTGTTTTTAAAGGAGTGGTCCCCGACTTCCCTTTCTCGTCCGGCAATGGTTTTAGGTAGTTCTCTGATCCAAATTCCTTATTATTATTTCTGGAATCTTGTCCAGGTTACTAACCTAAATCCAGAGTTCAAATCCAGGATTTTTGAAAATACCGATCTCTACAACATATACTAAAATATCACTGTCAAAAAATTTTTTTCTCCCCATTCCTCTTAATTTTAAGCACGTTTTCATTTTACGCCTAAATGATTTTTTCGTCTAATTTTAATTAACGAAAATTTTCTTTTTCACAATTCGTTTCCCCTCTTAATCAATATACTATTAACATTTTTGTTAAAAAATATTAAACTAATCAGTCAATCGTTTTCCTTAAGGCGATTTGCAGCGAAGGGGAATTAAATAAAAATATATTTCTGCTTGGCCAGACGCTCTAAATATATTTCTTAATTTTTCATGCGTTGCACAAATAACTGTACACAAATTTATTTTCTTTTCTAATCATTCTTTCTTTTTTAAATTTTATTTTTAAAAATCGTATTTTTGTTTTTATTTTGGATATAGTGTAGTGTACCGGTGGTAAAAGTTCGGGACGTGACATATGTCAGTCGATTCGTCTCGGCGAGCTGAGTCGAACGGTACCACTCCCCATTTTAGGAAATGATTCTGGACCGAGTTATAGGTCCCGAAAAATCGAAAAACCAAAGGGGGGACCAAGCACTTTTTTGGGGTGAAAAATTCGAAAATGCAAATTATAGCTCATTCGAAAGAGCTCGTCGAGCTGAGTCGAATGACACCAAAATCAACGAAATCCGACTTGATTGGACCGAGATATAGACCCCTAAAAACCGAAGATCCAAAGGGGCGATTTTTGGACTAAAAATTTTTTATATAAATAAGGTGTCCGGAAAATTGGGCTCTGGAAAATTGGGCTCCAAGATTTTTCGGAAATTTGGGCTCCAACTTTTCAGAAAATAGGGCTCCAGCGGTAATTTGGGCTCTGCGTGAAAAAATCGGAATATTGGGCTCTAAAATTTTGGGCTCCGGAGGAATTTTGGGCTCTGAGGAAAAAAGTCAAATTATGCAAAAATTAGAGATGAGTCTTCGAAATCGGGAGATTTTGCGTGTACGCCCAACTGTTCTTGGAAGGAATAGGATTTCTTTATCAAATTCCACTGAATCGGACCGACCAATTTGAACCAATTTGAGTATACTTTAAAGGAATAGGGCCAAGTACTCACCCAGACCAACTGGCCGTAGGTTCCGAACCCAGAACTCGACTTCGCTCCGTAGGTTTGTATAATTTGACTTTATTCCTCAGAGCCCAAAATTCCTTCGGAGCCCAAAATTTTAGATTTTTTTTGAACCTATTCCTATCTCACTTGCTTTGCACATATTTGGGGCCTCCGTAGCGGCAAAAATCTCCACATATGTCATAGGTAAGGAGGTAAAATAAAAGATTATAACTTTGTCCAATCAAGTTGGATTTCATTGATTTTGGTGTCATTCGACTCAGCTCGACGAGCTCTTTCGAATGAGGTATAATTTGCATTTTCGAATTTTTCACCCCAAAAAAGTGCTTGGTCCCCCCTTTGGTTTTTCGATTTTTCGGGACCTATAACTCGGTCCAGAATCATTTCCTAAAATGGGGAGTGGTACCGTTCGACTCAGCTCGCCGAGACGAATCGAATGACATATGTCACGTCCCGAACTTTTACCACCGGTACACTACACTACACCCTTTATTTTTGTTCCCTCTAAAATTTTTTGCTCCCCCTTCCCTCTAAAATTTAAATTCTGATTTATTACTAGGGATGGGATTTATATGGACTATCAATCGAAAAATATGGACATATAATATGGACTAAAAATCTCAAAATATGGACTGAAATATGGATTATAATCCAAAATATGGATCAAATATGGGTCGAAAACTGAAAATTTCGAACGGAAAAATTCCATTTTTAACCAGAAAATGTTAAATAAGTTAATTTAGATGCAAAATATTACAAATAAAACAATATATAGCAATTATTTTGTTTCTAAAAATATTCTGACTAATATTTGTGTCGAAAATTTTTTGAAAATTTTTGTCAAAATTTTTATACAAAAATTTTTCAAAAATTTTTCAAAAAAATTTTTTCAAAAAATTTTTTTATAAAAATTTTTGACCAAAAATTCCATAAATTTGAAAATTTTAACCAATTTTTGGCAAAATTTTTCAAAAAATGGCGAAATATGGATAAAATATGGAAATATGGACGGAACGCCTAAATATGGAAAAATATGGAAAATATGGATTGATAACTCAAAAACGGCCTTATCACCATATGCTAAAAATATGTTTTTCGTGCGTTTCACGACCCAACTAGGCCAGGAAAAAAATATGGAAATCCATATAAATCCCATCCCTATTTATTACTAAAAGCAAAAATAAGGGAAATTAAAAGAAAAATGTTTGCCACAAATGACAAGTTTGGCATTTTTTCTTAAAAATTTTTCTCAGAAAATATTTAAATTTTATTTTTCTTTTTTTTACTCATCATAACACAAAAAACTCTTAAAAAAATTTCTTTAATGAATCACACGTTTTTAATTTTTTTATTTTAAACACGAGACAACCGAGAAAATGTAAAAAAATAAGGGGGGAATTTGGCGATAAGGAACATAAAAATATTGAACATAAAATTATTTAGAAAGTGTTCAATTTGCAAATTAAAGGTTAATTGGCCTCTTTTTTATTTGAAAAATATCCCCTCTTTTTTTAATCTTTTTAAGTGAGAGAAAGTGTTAAGTTTTAAGTTGAGTGGCTTAAAACTTAAATTAGCCTTTTCCTTAACTAAGTATTTCTTTCCGGAAAATTATCCTTTTTTTAAACTTTCCGGAAGCTGTACTTTGCCGGATAGTTAAAAATTTTCCGTAAATAATTTTTTGATTTTTATCCAAATTTCCGGATAATTATCTGCTATTATAGACTTTTTGGTTATGTTGCCCTAAAGTCCGCAAGTTTTTTCCCCGCAATTTATTTTATATTTTCTCAAAAATCTATAAGATTATGTAGGAATCAAGTGTTTACTAAATTCCTTTCTGAACTTTAAATTTGTTTAAGAATGTGAGTTACAATTTTACAAAAATATAATCCTTCTGAGAAAATTAAGGTAAAATTCAAGTTCGTTTCCCCCCTCTAGGACCAAGACTCACTCCAAGACCGAAAGAAACCCAAGAAAAGTCTTGAGTCAATACCTAGAGTCTTGGAAGTCTCTAGGAATTAAGGAAGAAAAAAGTCTCCGTATTCTGTACAAATTAAGGAAGAAAAAGATGGGGGACGACTTTAATTATAATAAAATTAATCAAATAAATTGCAGAAAGAAACTTGCGGATTTTGGGGCAACTTGCAATTACTTTTAATTTATTTTTTGTTTTAAACTGCCGACAATTTAAAACCTAGAAAGAAATAAATTTCGAGAGGAAAAATTAAATTCCAACCATTATACTTTTTTTTATTTTAATTATTTAATTACTGCGTGATTCCTAATCAACATGCCACTACTCATTTTTTTCTTTTATGTACCCCCTTATAATCTTCAATTTGTAAAAGCACGCGACTTGTCTCTGCGTCATCACGCGACTTCCTTTTTTCCTTTTCTTTTCTTAGGATGTCCCCAATATTTTTAATTTTAACGACTTCTGATTAGAATATATATTAACGGTCAAGAACCCATATAAAATAATAAAAGTAGAAAAGATAAAATTAAATAAAATCAAATAAATAGGTATTTTATTTCTTGAAATAAGTTATATGTAGTAATTCCTTTTATTTTTTTATATTTTTGCGCTAAATAAATTCAAAATCTAAAATGTTCAGGTCTTGAAAATGTTTCAAGACTCAAGCCGAGACTAGAGGTCGGCAAGACCTTGTCTGAGGGATCCTGTATTGGGATTTATGCTAATTTGTCCACCTCCAGCAAATGAGTTCCGTCAATTTTTTGGATGTGGACGGGACCCGCGAAATAAACCTGCAAAATCCGGCGCTGAATCCCGGCCCACACCGAACTCAAGATCAGATTTCACCTCACCCCTAAAAATTCCTTTAAAAAGTCCTGAGTTTTACTCAAGACCACTATCCTGAACAGTCTTTTCCATATTTTAAACCTTTTATTTTTTTGTTTGTTAAGAACCAAAAATTATCGGAAACACTTGAACTTTGATTCCATTTATTTTAGCTTCCACATAGACAGACACTCTTTTTTTCCAAACAATTTTTTAATCCTTTTGTTTAAAATTAAATTTCTTAGATTATTTAACATTTTAATTTAACAATTTCTAAACCAAACAGATTATTTTTAAAAAAAAAAGAAAAAAATGTCTCCAGTTCATAGTCCCATTCTTAATTTAACACAAATGCAGCTTTCTTTTGCTGGGTGTGGATTTCTTTGTATTTACCATGCTGGGGTTTGTGCTGCTATTAAAGGTGTGTGTAAATGAGTATTTTATTAATTATACTAATTTTAAAGTGCTCAAGAGTCTTTTACACAGCTTTAAAGTAAAAACAAAATTATCAGGAATGATTAAAAAAATTAAATGGGGAAAAATATATTTTTATATTACCTATACCAATTTTTATTAAAAAATTTTGGTTGCATTTTTGGTTCCCTCTTTCTGTTTTTCTCCTAATAAAATTATAGATGGTAAGGGCAGATTAATGATTAATTAAATCAGTTAAGGGATTAATTAATCAATTTGATTAATTATTTAATTCCAGTTAAGGGCAGATCAGACAAATAGTTATCGCTATAAAACAAAAAAGTTGTCCATAAATCCCGCGTACCGTATTTTCTCTAGTAATCCCCCAGGGGATCATTGTTTCAACCCGTCTCTAGAGTGGGGAATTAATAGAGACTGGGGAATTAATAAAGACAGGGGGATTACTAGAGAAAATACGGTAACTGAGAAACTTGAAGAACAGACTATAAAATACACAGTTTCTGTACTATGTTGAAGGTCCTGGTTCGAATCCAATTTTTTAAAATTAATTTAATCTGCTTAATTATGCATTAAGGATAATTTTTATGAAAAAGGGAATAAAAATTTTAATTTATTAATTGAAAATAAAATTTAGAAAATCTATTTTAGAATATGCCCCACAGCTAACTCTTAATCGGATAAAAGGAGCTTCCGCAGGTGCAATTGCAGCTGCAGGGTTGGTTTGTAATGTATGTATGTCACACGCAACCAGTACAATTTTGCAAATTGTTACTGAGGTAGAAATTATCTTAATATTTTGGTAAATTTTGTAGAAAATTTGAGTTAATTTCCTTTATCCTACCAAAAGTTTGCGAGTTTTGTCGGCGAGTCAGATTTTAATCTTTTGTAATTTTATGTACTTTATCAACAAATAATCTAACTGGAAATTTCTTTTGTGCCAAAATAAATAGTATGACTTGCGGACAAGATTTGCGGACTTTTGGGGGGATTACTGAGAAGAAACAAATTCAGGTACCTAGTAATTTTAATTAGAGTTCGAACTAGGGATTTGGGAAAAAGAAAAAGGATACGGGTCCGGGCATTTAATTTAAAATTATGTAAAATTAAAATTCTTAATTTAATTTTTAAAGGCGCGTGCTGGTTCTTTACTTGCACTTTCTCCCAACTTTGATGTTCTTGCACTTGTTCGACAAGGACTTGAACAAACTTTACCAGAAAATGCCCGTAATTTCTTTAAATTTTTGAAGAAAAAATTTTTGAAATTCCCTCCAGATATTCTCTGTACTGGTCGACTTTTTATTTCCGCTACACGGGCACGGGATTACAAAAATGCGCTTATTTCTGAATTTGTTTCTCGTGAGGAGTTAATAGAAGCACTTTTGTGTTCTTGTTTTATTCCTTTTTATTGTGGAAGAACTCCGCCAACTTACCGAGGAGAGCAGTATATTGATGGGGCTTTTTCGGATAATCAGCCAGGAAAGTGGGAGCCTGGCACTATTACGGTTAATTTTAAATAAGACCGTTAGGACCTCATTAACACTGGGGGTGAAAATTCTAAAAATTTCTAAGGCAAAAAAATTCAAATTCTTCATTTTCGGCATAGCGGGCAACACTTTTCTGAATTGTGTCATAGACAGAAAAATTCACTTTTTGAGGTCATCCCTTTGCCAGTATTTTTCCTTTTTCCCACCTCATTTTGTGGAGGTGTTAATTCCAACCTTCCCCCTCCCCTCTGGATACTCCTTAAGGTGTCAAATTATAAAAATTTAAGGTGAGCCCGTTCAGTGGTGAATCCGACATTTGTCCGACTGATGAGGATAGTGCAAGGCAAGTTTAGAAAACTGTCCTTAATCCTAAAAAATCCAAAAATTTCAGTATGTTCGGCTTTGATATAGCCGGCACTTCTGTTCAATTCACCACCCAGAATTTGTTTCGTTCTATTGTAATTTTGTTTCCCCCTGCACCAGAAGTTTGTTCTCGGATTTGTCGACAAGGATTTGAAGATGCACTTCGTTTCCTGACCAAAAATCGTTGGATTTTTAAATTTTTCTTATAAGTTGGAGTTTCCGGGGCTTGATTCAGATTTTTGTTTTTACATGAGTCTGTTACATTGGTATAAGCTCACCCAAATTTTTTCTGATTTTCCCACTTTTTGAAGTCAGAACGTTCTTAAATTTGGACCAAATATATATAATAACCATTATTATTAAAAATGACATAAGTAGATTAGAGTTTGCGAAAAGAAAAATTTTTTTTATCATTGTTTAAAATAATATTGTCAATTTTGGACTGTTACATTAGTATAAATTCAGTAATTTTTCTTTACTATAAGTGATCCAAAAATTCTACAAAAATTCTTGTTAACATTTCCATCGATAACGATTAAATTTAAAAAGAACGAAGTCCATAAATGCCTTTTTCATTGAGATCTCAAACCGCCAAAATCAACGGAAAACGGGGGTACAGTACTTAAAAAATATTTTAACCTCCTTATGGATTGTATAAAAAAATTTTTTAAGGCTGACCAGAAAGCCCACAAAATTTGCTACATAATACACTTGGTCTCATACTTGAGAAAAATCATACCATTGAGGAGCCATCGGTTAAATTTAAAAATTAGAAATAATGACAATTTATGGGGTAATTTGAGTGAATTTATTTATCTGCTTCTTTAACTGATGAGTCCTCAACGGTAAGATTTTTCTCCAAGATGGGACCAAGTGTATTTTGTAGCAAATTTTGTGCTCTTTCTGTCTATCTAAAAATAAAATTTTTATATAACCCCTAAGGGGGTCAAAATATTTTTTAAAGTACTGTAACCCTGTTTCCCGTTGACTTTGAGGGTTTGAGATCTCAATGAAGAACGAATTTATGGACTTCGTTCTTTTTTGCTTTTCTACTCGATATCGATGGAAATGTTAACAAGAATTTTTGTAGAATTTTTGGGCACTATCTGAAAAAAGGTCGGTAATCGTTTTTTTTTCATTACTTTTTTCCATTACTTTTTTCCTTCCTTAATTATAAATAATGGTCAGTCTTTTCTTCCTCGTTCAATTCCACTCTTTTTACCTGTGGCATATTCAAATGAGGACAGACAAAAACACACACACGGACAGACAAAACACGAGTGTTTTCTGTTCGTGTCCGTTCGTGCTTGTCTGGTGTTTTGTCTGTCTGTGTCCGTCCGTGTTTGTCTGTCCGTGCTCGTCCGTGTTTTGTCTGTCCGAGTTCGTCCGTGTTTTGTCTGTCCGAGTTCGTCCGTGTTTTGTCTGTCTGTGTCCGTCCGTGTTTGTCTGTCCGTGCTCGTCCGTGTTTTGTCTGTCCGAGTTCGTCCGTGTTTTGTCTGTCCGAGTTCGTCCGTGTTTTGTCTGTCCGTCTTCGTCCGTGTTTTGTCTGTCCGAGTTCGTCCGTGTTTTGTCTGTCCGAGTTCGTCCGTGTTTTGTCTGTCCGAGTTCGTCCGTGTTTTGTCTGTCCGTCTTCGTCCGTGTTTTGTCTGTCCGTCTTCGTCCGTGTTTTGTCTGTCCGTCTTCGTCCGTGTTTTGTCTGTCCGAGTTCGTCCGTGTTTTGTCTGTCCGTCTTCGTCCGTCTTTCGTCCGGCGTGTACTTTTCTGTCCTCACATTTGATTATGCCACAGGCAAATTTATTGGAGTTTAACAAGGAGGAAAATGCTGACCATTCTGTCATTTCAAGGAAGGAAAAAAGTAATGGAAAAAAGTAATGAAAAAAAACGATTACCGACCTTTTTTCAGATAGGGCCAATTTTTGTATCACTTATAGTAAAAAAAAATTACTGAGTTTATACTAATGTAACAGTCCAAAATTGACAATATTATTTTAAACAATGATAAAAAAAATTTTCTTTTCGCAAACTCTAATCTACTTATTCATTTTTAATAATAATGGTTATTATATATTTAAACCAAATTTAAGAACGTTCTGACTTCAAAAAGTGGGAAAATCAGAAAAAATTTGGGTGAGCTCATACCAATGTAACAGACTGTATTACTTGCACTTCCGTGGGGCGAAGAAAAGGGGCGAGGACCTTAAAAAGAGACCGGGGGGAAGACCTTAAAAAAGCATTTTAAAATGGCATAGTTAGGGTTCCGAAATTTTTGGTCCGGGCCCCTGTCTTGCCCCGAAAACTTAGTCTATTCCTGAAAATGGTCAAGCCTGTTCCTGATTCGAACAATAATTTTACCTTTTCTTAAAAATATTTTTATTATTTAAGATCTCGTTCCGTGTATAGAATGTTTAACAGTCCAATCAAACGCAATTCCAGTTCCACCAACCCCAACACAAAATATAATTACCAAAAAATCTTTACCAATACCAACAACTGAACCTTTTCTAAAAAGTAATAGAATAAGAATTTTGCAAAAGCAACGGGCTAATAGTGCTAGTCCTGTTAATAGAAGAAGATCAAATGGTTGTGAATTATGTCTTGGACCATTAGGCCGTATTGCCTCTTCTAGTTTTTCGTCTATCCCTCTGCCTTCGGTAGTCCAGAAAAGTGAGTAATTTTATTGAAAGAGATTAAAATTGGGGGTGTTCTATTTCTTATCAAAAATTAGCCTTTTTGAACATAAACTCTGATGATTAATGAATTTTTTTCAAAAATTTCTCAGTGCCTGATTAGTCCTAAAACCGGGTTCAATACAGCAGGGATGTCACAGGTTGAGCAAAAATTCTGGTAAGGTTTCGATTTTTCAAAGTTTTCTTCAGATCGGATTTTCGATAACCCGTGACATCCCTGATCTAACTTTGTATAGTTGGACCACAATTTTATATCCGTTTAAAAATTAAATTTCTGTCAACCTTTGGGTATTTCTTATTGTTAGACAGCTTCCCCCACTCATGTCATTATTGGCTAACTAAATTTAAAAAATTTGTCCTTAAATTAAAAGACCAAAATCGATATATTTTTTAATAACTAATCGTAAACCTAATTAAACCTTTAGCTTTAACCGATATGGAAACTCGAAGTGCTGCTGGTTTGCTTAGTTGGCTGCGCCGATGGCGTTTGATTAGGTGGTGGTTAAGATTAATCCTTCCTCCAATTATGTTGCCCTTTGAATTAATGCAATTTGCATTGAGAAAGTGAGATTTTTTAGAAATTCTTCTGAAAAAAATTTTTTTTGAAGACTTCGTGCACGAATTAAAAAAAGTATTTTGGCACCAACAGAAGCTATCCTTCTCCGTTTCCAACACTTGATAGATTTTATTCTCCAACAAATTGAGAATAAATATATTGCCCCCTCTGCTGTAATAGCTGTTGGTTCCCCTTCATTAATACAAATTACGGAATCACAAAAAATAAATGAAATTAAAAATGAGAGAAAGAAGTCTTTAGCTTCTTTACAAAGAAAAATCTCTGCTTCAATAGAACCTTTAGATTTGGCAATTGATAATTATAAAAATGTGGAAAGAGGAAATAAAGAAGTTATTGAAGAAGAAAAAGGAGCTAGGCACGTATTGCAAAAATTGGTTAATTGTGAAGGTGAAGATGCCATTCTTCAATTTACTTTTAGAGAGGACGAAACTAATGAGGCAAGTTTAATAATTTTGTAATCAGAACGCGCTATAAGACATACTTTTTGGACACTAAGTTTGGCGGATCCGGATATCAGGATTCGGAAAAGTCCTATATCCGGAAATTTTCGGTTTGGATACCGGTTCCGGATATCCAACTATCCGCCAACCTTATTGGGCACAAACAACGCTTAGGCAGCTCCCCTTATCCAATAACCGAATAAATTTCAAAATTGGGGGTGGTGTTGGAGTAAGAATTCGAGTCAAAAATTCGATTACACAAATGATAGCAAAAAGGGAACTGGGATCTTTTAGTTATACATCTTATGAATAAAAATAAAATTCCCACGAGCTGAGAGCAAAATCACCGTGATTGAACAAGTTTGAACAAAGTTACGATACAAAAATGAATCAAGTGAACCTCTATGTATGTGAGTTCATTTTTTTAAATTATGCAAAACTTGTTCAATCACGGTGATTTTGATGTGATTCTTCTCAGATAGACGAGCTATTTAGAATGAGCTGTATTTTTTATGTTCGAATTTTTCGCATCAAAAATCCCCCGTTAAATTTTTTGACCATTATGAGCCAATCTCTGATTACAGTTCAGAGTTCAAATATAATAATTTTATAAAGTAGGGTAGCTCCCCGTCCCCCAAAACCCCGACCCCAACGATTTTTTGTTAAAAACCCCGACCCAAAAGTCAACCCCGAAACCCGACATGTCCTCTCCGGCAAACCCCGATCCCCGACACTTCCGACCCCGAAGGCTCGGGGAGCTACCCTATTATAAAACAATATTATTTTTTGTCACTTTTCAGCTCAAAATCTGTCAAATTTTTGATACTAGTTCAAAACATTTACACGAACAACAAAAACACCATTGCCCTAACGGTATTATAAGCTCACATTCAAAATATGAAGCGTCTTTGTTTGATACAGAGGAACAAAAAGGAGGAGAAGATTCGGGACTTTCCTTAGCTGAAGATGAAGTTTGTGAAGATGATAATGAGAAACGAAAAATACAAATTTATTTAAAAAAGAATAAAAAACGGATTTAAGTAAATTTTTCTTTGATGATTTTATGTTGAAAGATTATTTTTATTTGTATTATTTTTGAATTAAAATTAAAGAGGATACCGTAACCCCTCTAGTATAAAGGGTTATAACCACGGGGTTATATTTTTTTGATGTTGAAATTTTTCGAAACAAATTTTTTACAAAACATTAAATAATAATTTTCTAAAATTCTTCAATACGATGGTTGTTATTTCACAAAATTCTTCGGCCAACCGAAACCGAGCCGAAAATTTGTTTGCGCATGGGGTGCACGTGTGTGGCAATATTGATGTGCGTACACACAATATTCTTGGTTAAAGTATGAAATTATAGGATAAATTTGCTGTAATTTTAGAACAAATATTAAATTCATTCAAAGTTAAGAATAAGAAGATACAATTAATGCAAAGCTAATGGATAGAATATACAATCCATGAAAAGTGCAAAGTTAAGCGTCAGAAGACACATTTTTTGTAAAGTTAAGCATAAGAATTTACATTTTATGTAAAGTTAAACATTAGAGGATACATTTAATGTAAAGTTAAGGGAAATAATACAAATTTTGAGTAAAACTACGCATTTTGAGTAAAACAATCGAGGCATATTGAGACATATGATTGTGTTGAGGCATATGTATGTTATGCACGTGAATGACCAGTCTAAACTGATGAAAACACGTATGCAAACAGACTTTCTGGTGTAAAGTTAAGTGTTGGATAAGACAATTGTTGCAAATTAAACATTAGAAGATACAATTGTTAAAATGCTAAGGTATATTTGGATAAAATTGATATAAAGTTAAAAGAAATATCACACAAGTATTCAAAAATTATGGTACACACATTAATGCACGCTTGTATGGAGTGTGCGTGTCTCTCTAACATTTTGGTTTCTTACTAAATATGTCAAAATTTCACTCATAATTAGTATCAATAGAATTTATTTGTTATACCTTCAGGCTCATTTTGATTAGTAATGATTTTTTCAACTTCGATTGGAATATTCCCAGACCTTCAGGTTTTCTTTTAAAACCTTTAGAATTCAAAAGGTACAAAAAGGAATTATATCCAATAGCCTCAAAATTGTACAATTGGACACATTTGACAATTTTGAGGCTATTGGATATAATTCCTTTTTGTACCTTTTGAATTCTAAAGGTTTTAAAAGAAAACCTGAAGGTCTGGGAATATTCCAATCGAAGTTGAAAAAATCATTACTAATCAAAATGAGCCTGAAGGTATAACAAATAAATTCTATTGATACTAATTATGAGTGAAATTTTGACATATTTAGTAAGAAACCAAAATGTTAGAGAGACACGCACACTCCATACAAGCGTGCATTAATGTGTGTACCATAATTTTTGAATACTTGTGTGATATTTCTTTTAACTTTATATCAATTTTATCCAAATATACCTTAGCATTTTAACAATTGTATCTTCTAATGTTTAATTTGCAACAATTGTCTTATCCAACACTTAACTTTACACCAGAAAGTCTGTTTGCATACGTGTTTTCATCAGTTTAGACTGGTCATTCACGTGCATAACATACATATGCCTCAACACAATCATATGTCTCAATATGCCTCGATTGTTTTACTCAAAATGCGTAGTTTTACTCAAAATTTGTATTATTTCCCTTAACTTTACATTAAATGTATCCTCTAATGTTTAACTTTACATAAAATGTAAATTCTTATGCTTAACTTTACAAAAAATGTGTCTTCTGACGCTTAACTTTGCACTTTTCATGGATTGTATATTCTATCCATTAGCTTTGCATTAATTGTATCTTCTTATTCTTAACTTTGAATGAATTTAATATTTGTTCTAAAATTACAGCAAATTTATCCTATAATTTCATACTTTAACCAAGAATATTGTGTGTACGCACATCAATATTGCCACACACGTGCACCCCATGCGCATGCCTTAACATGCTAAGTTGACATTTTGTCGTATGACTTTTTGAAATTTGGCATTTTTCGTTTGATGTTTTGGACGTTGGCATTTTGCCAATTGACATTTGAAAGTTGGCATTTTGGAACTTGACAATTTGAACGTTGACATTTTGTCGTTTGGCATTTTTCAAGTTGGATTTTTTCATTGACATTTTGAACATTTTGCATCAAATGTATTTTCTAATGCTTAACTTTACGTAAATTGTAATTCTAAAGGTTTTCAAAGCACTCCCTGAAGGTCTGGAGGGGGGGGGGATTTTCAACTGATACGTAGATATTGAAAGAAAATGGTAGTAATATCAAAGAGTAGGTTAGGATATCTAATGATCATTGGAAATTTTTTTATACTGAGCTTGAGTACACATAAATGTATAATGAAATGTGTACAGTACACCTTTGTACACAAATGAATGAATACAGTATACCTTGTATACAATAAATCTATTCAAAGGTACAACTAAAAATTTTACAGCAAATTATCCTAAATTCTTAACTTTACATCAGAATAGCGTGCCACAAAGCTTAACTTTGCATCATTATTATCTTCCCATCCTTAACTTTCCATCAATTTTATCTTCTACTCCTTACCTTTGCAACAATTGTGTCTTCCAATGCTTAACTTTGCATTTTTACCCCAAAAATCTACATCTTCCGTTGCTTAACTTTGTGTGATTTGTATCTTTTATCTCTTAACTTTGCAAGAATTGTATCGCATAATCCTTAACTTTGCTTCAATTTTATTTTACCAATATTAACAACATTGCAAATTTTCTTAAATTTGCAGCAAAATAGTGTATATGTGTGTGCGTATTTACATGTTTATAGTGTGCGCACAGTGATAACCTCAAACACCACAAACTATCGCCTCTACCAGCATTTTAAAATTTTTTCTGGAAATAGATATTTCTCTCAAATTTAAATCATTTTTAACGTCAAATCTTTAAGTTCACATCAATTCTATCCTCTAGTCCTTAACTTTGCATCAATTTTATCTATTAAACATTAACTTTTTATTAAACTTATCTTTTAGCCCTAAAATTAAATTAAAATTTTTAATAATATCACAATTTTATCAGCAAATTTAAATTAGATTAATAAAATGTTGTTTAATAGCAAAGTACAATTTAAAAACATTGTGAAAATATTAAAGTACAACTGAAAAATATTATGAAATATTACTATAATTTGGAAAAATTATTTTTGCCCGAAATGTACAATTTTGAGGCTATTTGATATAATTCCTTTTTGTATGATTGGTCTAAATATTTTTCTCATTTTAGTTGAGTAAACCATCCCTTCCTTCACACTGCGGCGTATAAAATTTGGGTTTTCAATCATAATTGATCGCTTAACCAGCTCATCATCTTCCTCATTTTCGCCTCCTCCATTTGCATAATGCAGTACACTCTCCTTAAAACTGTCAAAATGCAAGATTTTGCAGACATCAGCCGTTAAAGTGATGCCGCGTACTTTCAGAACACTACTAATTTTGGCATTTTTGTTGCTTTCCATTCTCAGTGCGTAAGCCTTGCACGCCCCTCCAACATATTCTTTTATTTCAGAACCTGCATATTCCTTCGCCAAATCACCTAGATAAGGTCCCGTTTTAAGAGGACATTCCAAATCCCTTGGATGGGAAAATAGTATACTGTCTGTGTCTCCATAGAGAATATTGCAACCTTCTGATTCTGCTACCTTTTGCATTGCTTTCAATAGTTTTATTCTTGCTGCTGATGTTGTCCATAAGGACACCACCATGTTTGATGTATCATGTTCGATAATAAATTCTTCTTTTTGTTTGTAAGTTAGTAAAATTGTTTCTTCAGTTAAATTATCAATAGATTGTATCTCAATTGAGTTATTTTTGTCATATTCGATAAGTTCAGTGGGTGAATCAATGACTACACTTCTTGATTGTCCATTCCTTAAACTGAACCTTCCCCATAGGGAATTAAGCATTAATTTTGATATGTAGCGCATAGCCTGATCTGGGACCATTTTTTCTCTTTCTATCTCAATGCCAAATTTGTCTTTACATTCTTTTATAAATGTATCCTCATTTTCTTTTCCTTCTATGCCTTCAGGGAAACCACTCGCATGAATCTTCATTGCCATAAATTCTGCCACATAATCTTTAAATAAATTTTCATCCCATTTTTCATAATGAAGTGCTCTATAGAATTTCGTAACTGTATAACCGACATTTAATGCTTCTTTTAATTCTATTGAAGTACATGTTGATACCCACCCTCTCTCTTCATCATTGTGAAGACATCGGTATCCTTTGATGTTTCCTCCATTAGGGTAGGACAGTGCGCATTTTCTGCAAAGAGGAAAAAGTAGTCTTTCATCAAATTTGACTGGAATAACAGGAACATTTAAATGAGATGGCGGTACTAAAAATACTTTCAAAATTCCTCTAAATGGAATTTGGTCTCCGCTCTTCCAATTAACATTTTGTTCAGCCAAAGGTACAACATGAATTTTCGGATGCCCAACCGGGAATGATGTTGTAGCAATTGTTGATGGGTATAGCGAATTAAAGTCCAAGTAGGCAATTTTATGTTGTTCTATATCTGCATCGAAGTACATTTGTAAAGGTCCTGTTCTTCCACCGAAATAACAATCCCTAATTTTTATTGGGCCTTTGTCATGATAATTGCAAATGATTTTCGCATATTTCTGTTGCGACGAAGCATCTTATGTATATCACATTCCCATATTATATCAACATTTTTTATATATTTTCGAATAATTTCTAAACGATTTCCATCATCTTCACGTATTTCTCTCACAGTTTTTCCATTTGGTAAAATTTTGTTCAAATCATTTCCGAAGCATTTTTCACATGCATGCCAAACACATCCATTTACCTCAATTGCTCTATCTTCTTCTTTAATATATCCATCAACTTTGTATCTCCCCGCTACAACATATTCTCCACCTTCTGAATGTGCACTTTTGATCTTAACTTTTCGTGTCTCTTCGTACCATTGTAAATATTTTAATGCAAGTTCACTCTGATTATCACATGTTTCATACCCTTTTTCTGGAACAATTGCCAAGTGTTCAGGTTGAAGATGATTAAGTCGAAAATGTTTCATACAGGCTGATGCTATAGTCATTGCATCTCGTAATATATCAATTCCTTCTTGGGCTGCTTGAGGTTGTTTATTTTTCCTTTTGCTAATTTCCATAAATTTTTTTCTAAAAGCAATCAGCGCTTCTGTAAGAATCTGCACATCGTTTGTGCAATATTCCGCCAATGCTTCGTCCAAACAAAACTGCTTATTTTTTTCTTCTTCATACCATTTATCAAATTCGTTCTGTTTTTCGGGTCGCATTCCTTCATATAAATAATCAGATTTCTGAGGTAGTTGTTGTAGTGTTCTCCCATAATTTTCTGAGATGTTTGCCAAATGTGGAAAAAATTGTTTTTCAATTACTTGCAGTCCAAACGCCCCAATCAGCTTCCCCAAGGCGACTGGACAGAGATTATATGAGTCACGAAATATAACTTCATTGCATTTGTTGTTGCGAGGAATTTTCAATTCATAAAGCTTATTACCTCGGCGAATCATTGACGGGACAACTCCTTTCAAGTATATTTCTCTGAATACCATCACCATATCATAACGCCCTCCATTGTGTGAAAATGCCATAGTTGAATATTTAGGGTTAAGTTCAAAAAGAATCCATTGAATAAAGTCTTTGAGCGGGGTTTGTGTAATAACTTGTTTATCAACCTTTGTTTGAGCGTATGGACGATGTGAAAATGTTATTGAGCGATTGTTTCCACAGATTATGCAACTCTTTCTATTTTGTTTCAGGGGTGAACGCCATATTTTTCCGTCTTCCATACATGATGTGCATGTTACTGTGGCGGCAATGAAATTTACTTTGTGGAGCCGTCTTTCTTCATTTGTATTCCTTATCTTTTCATTTTGCGTTGCTTCAAAGTCGAATGTTACTAGACGGTACGGTATTGATTTTTTAAATTCCAAAGGTCGAATAAAACACCCTCTATCCATGCTATGATATTGCCGACAAATTTGGCACCATTTTTGCCCACAAAAGTGTTTTTTTTGCTCTTCTCTTTTATAATTTTTCATTGACCATATCACACCGCACTTTTCACAGATTCTTGTTTGCCGACAATTGTTGCTTTTTTTATGATGGTTAAAACAGTCTTCATTCAAATACATTTTCCCACAGTCGTCACATTTTTTGAAATAGTTTGCTGTTGCCAAGCAAGGACGTTCACTTCCAATGCGTCCACACAGTCTGCAGAGAGACTTACATCTAAGGTCATGCTCCGTTGATTTTCTGAATTTATTTTCACAAGTAAAACAATATTTGTGTTTATAACCAAACAGTCCTCCAACATTTCTTAATCCGTCAAAATGGTTAGTTGAGTGAAAAATGGAAATTGAAACATTGAAATTTTCATTTCCATATTTGAATATAGGTTTTTCATTGACACCTCCGAAAACAAATACTTTGAATTTATATCCTTTATCCTTATATTGATTATTCCAAAAATCTACAACAATTGGCACGTACACCACGGCATCATATTCAGGCAGATCGTTGGGAATTTTTGCAGCTTTTAGGAGATCGAAAACATCTTCCATCTGCCGATGATCGTATTGCATATATCTATTAAAATTTCTTCTATGCCCCAATTCTTTAATAACATATTTTTTAGTAATTTCCAAAGCATAGAATAAGCATAAGCTGTTCTGGTTAGCTATTCTAATAAATAATTCATCTTTTAGATTAAAATCTTTTGTTGCATTGTTTTGTGGAGCCCGCCCTCTAATCGATTGATTTGTTGGAAGTGATGAAATACCCAGTGTCTGGATTTTTATTGTGAAGGGGTGGCCATGAAGTGATCCCTTTTCTATTTTAGATTGCGAAACAAGTTGAAATCTTGTTAATATGTTGTCTATTGTATCTTTTTCTAGCTTTCTAATTGGTATCCAAATATCATTATCAAGTAGTTGTGAAGAAATTAATGCACCTAATCGGTCTGGATTAATTAACTGATTCTTTGATTCCTTTACTGTTTGATCCATGCAGCCTTGGATTATTTTTCTCAATAATTCCTCAGGATTGTCCGGTAATTTTTCAATAATAAATTTTCCAGTTGTTCCCATCATTTTAAATTTTTTGTTGAATTGAGTTTCATAATCGATCTGGCGGTAATAATTTTTAAAATTTGTCGTCCCGGCACCGCTTTGTATGTCATTGAATAAGTGAGGAAGGAGATTCCGGATGAGGAATCTTGGGCGTTTGTTGGAAGAAGGCCCGTTTTCTTCGTTATTAAAAGACATTATAAGAATTTTAAATATTTTTGTTTTTATAGCAAATGATTAAAAATATGAACAAATCTTCTCTTTTATACTCCAGATTTTAGACGTATGGACAAATTATGAAATATTTCTTGACAAGGTGGAGAGATGTGTTAGAGATCAATAATATTTACTTTAAAACTCGTTAATCATTCATTCATCTTTGAGATTTTCGTGTGAATTTTCAATAAAAAGAAAAAATTAACTTTTTTAAATTTGTTTTCTTTCTAATTCATTTATTTTTAAATTTTAATTTCAAATTATGGAATTTTTGAAAAGCCACAATTGACATTCCGAGGTGTGGCATTTTGTCGTTTTGACATTTTAAAATAATGCTTAAAAACCCGTACATTTGCACTTCCGGTCATTTTTTAAAATCATTTTAAATTTTTGTAAAATTTTGCAAATTTTATTTCTTCAATTTTATTATTTAATCGATTATTCAAATTTTATTTAAATTTAATATTTTTAAATTTATTTAATTTAAAATCCCCGCTAATTTCTAAAATTTGAATTCCCGTCAATTTTTAAAATTTGGATTCCCGCCAACTTTCAAATTTCGAATTCCCGCCAATTTTTAAATTTGGCATTTTGAATAATCCCCTTACATTTGTACTTCTGCCCTTTTTTGCAAATCATTTTAAATTTTTTGTAAAATTTTGCAAATTTTATTTCTTCCTCCATTTTTTATTTAATTAATTTAAATTTTATTTGAATTTAATATTTTAAAAATTTTTTAATTTTGAAATTCCCACCAAATTTTTAAACTTTGAATTCCCGCCAAATTTTGAAATTGGGCATTTTGAATAAATCCCCTTACATTTGAACTTCCGTCCTTTTTTTAAAATCATTTTATTTTTTTGTAAAAATTTTGTAAAAATTTTTTATTATCATTTTTATTAAATTATTTATATATTTAAATTTATTTTAATTTTTAAATTATTTTCAAAATTTTCCTTTTAAATTTTTTAAAATTTTAATTCCGAGATTTCGAAATTTTTAAAATCCTCCACCCCATCCCCCATAATGCACAGTGAAATTAATTTTTATAAATTATCCGATTATTTGATTAAATTTAAGTACACCCCTATGGCTGAATGGATAAGGTCCCCGCATACGAAAAGATACGACGTTGAAGGTTCGACTCCGCTCGGGGATTTTATTTTTTAATTTTATAAATTGTTTTCATTATTAATCAAAAATATACCCATTAAACTTTTTCATATTTTAATTAGCACTTATCACACCTTTCACTTATAAATCACACCCTTATACTTATCACAGTACCTAGTCACCTCTTAATCAATCAAAATTTTCACAATTAAATATTTCCCTTACCTCTACCAAATAGATAATTGAAAAACCAAAAATTCATTTGTTTATGACTCTCTTTTATTTTACCGCATTTTCACATCCCAAAACCTTTTGACAACTCTTTTATTTTACCGCACTTTTAAATATTACTTTTAAAAATTTTTATTTTAACCTCCAAATGTTACAACCGACCACCCAGACACCACAAACATCAAACCTGTCAATTACCGCAAAATTTCAATCAAAAAGCAATTAATCATCAATGATTAATTACCCTAATTAATCATGATTAATTACCCTCAAACCCTTCCAAAAGCAAAGGGTTTGCGGCAAAGATCAAAAGGAAAATACCCCCTATAGCCTCAGGTTTGATTGACAGGTGATCAAATGGGTGCTACGTTTGCGACGTTTGGGGGGGGTTTACTACTAAATTGGGGTAGATGAGTGTAGGAGAAATTCACCCATAAAATATTCCACTTCACAACTGGGAATTGCTGTGGGACATTTCGAAAACTTAATTCTCAACTAGGACAGTTGGGTGTGGGGACAATACACCGTCCAAAATATACTGAGACAAAAGGGTGGTGCGGTAAATTTAAGTGAGACAAAAGGGTGGCCTTTGATTTGCCGACACACCCCTTCTTATTTCTTAATTTTTAGTGAGACAAAAGTTACTAATTAAGTACTACTAGATTGGGACAATGGGTGTGGGGGAAAATACACCCATAAAATGTTGCACCTCAACTGAGACATGATGAAAATTTACTTCTCAATTGGGGCATAGTGGTGGTAAGGTAAATACCCTGTCCCAAATGTCTCACCTCCAACTGAGACAAAAGGGTGGGGGTTACTACTAGCTTTAATCCTAAAAAATTATTTTGCAAATAAATTCTTAAAATAAATAAAATTAAATTAATTTTTTTTCCAAATTTAGAGTTTTTTACGTTTAATAAAATAAATAAAATTAAATTAATTTTTTTTTCCAAATTTAGAGTTTTTTACGTTTAATAAAATAAATAAAATTAAATTAATTTTTTTTTCCAAATTTAGAGTTTTTTACGTTTAATAAAATAAATAAAATTAAATTAATTTTTTTTTCCAAATTTAGAGTTTTTTACGTTTAATAAAATAAATAAATTAAATTAATTTTTTTTTCCAAATTTAGAGTTTTTTACGTTTAATAAAATAAATAAAATTAAATTAATTTTTTTTTCCAAATTTAGAGTTTTTTACGTTTAATAAAATAAATAAAATTAAATTAATTTTTTTTTCCAAATTTAGAGTTTTTTACGTTTAATAAAATAAATAAAATTAAATTAATTTTTTTTCCAAATTTAGAGTTTTTTACGTTTAATAAAATAAATAAAATTAAATTAATTTTTTTTTCCAAATTTAGAGTTTTTTACGTTTAATAAAATAAATAAAATTAAATTAATTTTTTTTTCCAAATTTAGAGTTTTTTACGTTTAATAAAATAAATAAAATTAAATTAATTTTTTTTTCCAAATTTAGAGTTTTTTACGTTTAATAAAATAAATAAAATTAAATTAATTTTTTTTTCCAAATTTAGAGTTTTTTACGTTTAATAAAATAAATAAAATTTTATTTAAATAAAAGAAAAAGCAAATTAAATAATTATAAATAAATAGTATTTTAAATTTAAATCTCTTTAAATAATTATTTTAAATTTATTAAAATATTCAAGAATTAAATTTAATTTAAATTCAATTAACAATATTAAAATATAAATAAAAAATTTGAATTTAAAATAATAATTTTTATTTATTTTACAATTTAAAAATAATAAAATGAATTTAATATTAATTTTAAATATTTTTATTAATTTTTATTTAATTATTCAAATAATTTGTTTTGATCAATTTGGCAAATATTTAAGAGATCCTGTCAGTTACGCAGCTAATAAAAAAATAATAAATAATTTATTAAATGATGAAAAAATAGAAGAAAATAATAATAAACAAATAAAATATAAATGGAAGGAAGAATATTATGATAAAATGCCAATTGATCATTTTTCTTTTGGAAATTCAAAAACATTTAAATTAAGGTTTTATTTTTTTAATAATGTAAGGCACATCCGTTGATTGCCTAAGCAAAGGTGATCATTTGGGCGAGCATTATGTGTTAATGCATTTTCCCAACCATTACACTATAATTATTATTTATCGCCATTTCCTGTATCACCTCCCATTCACATGCTTATGTTTATATATATTGTTTATTGTTTCACCGATAAATCAGTTCCCAGTTAGTCAGTCTTTGTGTGTATATGTGCCTATAAGGAAGAGCACACCGGTGTGGCTCAGAGGTAAAGGCTAAGCTTGGGTCTGGCCAACCCAATAGCTTTCCATAGGGAATATAATGGTTTTAGTGCCTAGGTTGTTTTAGAATGGACCCATCATACTTTTACTTCACTATAATAAAAATATTTAAAAATTAAAGATATTTAATTAATACTGATCATTTTAATAAAATAAATGGTTCAATATTTTTTTACACTGGAAATGAAGGAGATATTGAAGCATTTGCTCAACATACAGTTTAAATTTAATTAAATTATTTAAATTAAAAAAAATAAAATAAGGGTTTTATGTGGGATATAGCTCCAGAATTTGGTGCTGCAATAGTTTTTGCTGAACATCGTTATTATGGTGAAAGTTTACCATTTGGAAACGAAACATATTCAAATATATCAACAATGGCATATTTAAGTTCAGAACAGGCACTTGGAGATTTTGCTGTTTTAATTAAATATTTAAAAGAAAAAAGAATTAATAATGCTACAAAAAAACCTGTTGTTTCATTTGGTGGTTCTTATGGTGGAATGTTAACTGCTTGGATGCGTATTAAAGTTTTTAATTTTTTTTAAAAATTTAATTATTTAATATATTTAATTTGTAGTATCCTCATCTTATTGTTGGGTTTGTTTAATTTTAAAAATAAATATTTAATACGGCTCTATACGCAAATCGTGCCGGCTTGAACTTTTTTCCTTACTTTTTTTTTACTGGGTATTTTCCCAAGTTTTATGCTTGTGATGGTTGCTATAAGGAAAAACTGTCCGAGTCTGTCCGTTTTGACTGTCCGAGTCTGTTCGTCTCTGTCCGTGTTTTGTCTGTCCGTGTAGAGTATCCAGAATTAACAGAAATATACGGGAATGATAGCAAGAAGAAATAAGTCACCATTTTTTCCTTACAGCAAAATCACAAACATCAAAAATGAAGAGAAATATAACCATTCCGAGCCACTCAAAAATGTAACGAAAAATATCAAGTCGGCATGATTTACGTATAGGGTCTTTAATAACTTTTTATTTAAATAATTTTTTAAAGAGGATTAGCTTCTAGTGCTCCTGTTCATTATTTTGAAAATATTACTTCAGGACATTCATATTATGATATTGCTATTCGAACATTTGAAAATAGTGGTTGTAAATTAGAATCATTATTTGCTAGTTTTGATGCAATAAAAAAATTATCAAATACAAGTTTTTTATTTTAAATTTAATTATTTATTTATAAAAAAAGCAAATGGAAGAAAATTTTTAAATAAAAATTATCATCTTTCACTATCATCACAAATAATTAATTCTAGTCAAGGACAAGATTTAATTGATTATTTTACTGATATAATGGATGTATGTTTAATTTTATTATTTAATTTAAATTTGGTACTTTATTAATATCCCACCCCACCCCTATTTGAGTCTCAGATTAATTTTCCTTTTTACTGTCAATCATTCTTTCCCTCATAAATTTTAAGTAGAAGGCAAGTTAGAAGGAGAAAAATTAGAAAGGATGCCTTCTAACTTGTCATTTACTTACAATTTATGTGGGAAAGGATGATTGACAGTGAAAAAGGAAAATTATTCCAAGACTCAAATAGGGAGGAGGGGGGTGGGATATTAATAAAGTACCTTAAGTTTAAATTTAAGATATTAGCAACAGTTGATTATCCTTATCCAACAAATTTTATAACACCGCTTCCAGGCTGGCCAGTTAAAAAAGCATGTGAACCTTTTATTAATGCAAAAACAACTGAAGAATTAGCATTAGCACTTTATAATGGACTTAATTTATATTATAATTATAATAATTTAAAATATTTATGTTTATGGGGTGATGATTGTATTTCTCCACCTTATTCACTTGGAAATAATGGAGATGGTATTTATTATTTTAAAAAATAAATTTAAATATTTTAGGATGGTATTGGCAAACATGTACTGAAATGTTTCAACCATTATGTGCACGAGTGTGTTATATATACATATACCGTAAAAGCTCTAATAGAAGCCCAGTCCTAATAGACGCCCATGCCCTAATAGAAGCCCACCCGATGGGGGGTATTGAAAAATATAAGCCCACGTTCTAATAGAAGTTATGCTCTAATAGAAGCCCACCCTATGAGGGGTATTGAAAAATATAAGCCCATGTTCTAATAGACGCCCATGTCCTAATAGAAGCCCACCCTATGAGGGGTATTGAAAAATATAAGCCCATGTTCTAATAGACGCCCATGCCCTAATAGAAGCCCATGCCATATTATAGGCCCACCCGATGGGGGGTATTGAAAAATATAAGCCCAGAGCTTCTATTAGAGCTTTTACGGGATATTTTAATAATTAAAAAAATAATTTTAGGGTCCTCCATTTGATCCATTTGATAAATGGTGTCCATATCTTAATGAAGATAAATTTAATGATTGTAATCAAAGTTATTATAATGTTGGATATACTAAAGAATTATTTCGTCCAACTTGGATATTTAATAATTATGGTATTGAATATCCAACAGCAACAAATATAATATTTTCAAATGGAAAATTAGATCCTTGGTCTGGTGGAGGATGGAGACAAACAACAACAAATGTTGGTTCATTATATTCTTATGTTGTAGAAGATTCAGCTCATCATTATGATCTTCGTGGTGAACATCCATTAGATACACAATCAATAAAAGAATTAAGAAATAAAGAAAAGTATATATATATAAATTAAAATTATTTTTATTTTTTATTTCTTTTAAATTTAGAATGCATATTCATCAATGGATTACTGAAGCTAATAATATTGCAAACAATATAAATGAATAAAAAAGACTGTCGAGATGAATGGAATAAAAATGGTTAAATTTAAAGTTTGGGGGATTTATTATCCGAATAATTGAATTAATTAATTGGAATTTTTTGGGATACTTTGGGATTCGTAAATTGGGATAATTTGGGATATCTGGATTGGGATAAATAAAAAATATTTTTTAAATTAAATGGATTTTCTTTATGTTTAAACTTTTAATTTATTTTAAATAAACATTTGGATTTTATAATAAATAAATTAATTAAATAATTTTTTATTAATTATTTTAATATTTTTCAATAATTATTTAATTTTGTTTTTCTCGTGAATAAATTAATTTAAATATATTTTTAATTCATTTAAAAATATATTTCAAATGAGCTATTATTTGCATATTTATGCTGGCACCTACGATTTTTGACCAATTTTTGCCCCCTGTATCTCGGTCCCTGGTACCGGACAAACGTCTCCCACCCTCATTCGACTCAGCTCGTCGAGCTGAGTCGAATGACACCTCATATGTCCATATCCGTCTACGCATTAAAAACCAACATAAGTGAAAATTTTCAATAATTTCTATCTAATTTTTCTTTCTTTCCAATATGAATTATGTTTTTTGCTTTAAACTAGGGGGTGCTTATGATTTTCTAATAGTGTATCTGTTGATTTTCAATACAAATCTTATCAGTCATAAGATATATAAAGTTACGGATTATTATACCTGAATCTTAGATTCGACTCAAAACCCATACCATTCGATTCGTCTCGGCGAGCTAAGTCGAACAATAACACTCTTTTTTTCCGGAGATTCCTGTGGACCGAGATATAGGCCCCCGAAAATCGAAAAACCATAGGGGGAGTAAGCACACTCTTGGGGCGAAAAATTCGATTCTTCGAATGATAGCTCTTTCGAAAGAGCTCGTCGAGCTGAGTTGAATGACACCAAAATCGGCTCGAGGTCTTGATTCTAAGCCAAGATAAACAGGTTCAAAATGGTCAACGTAACCCTGTGGAGCGTCGGCGAGGCGCATGTGCAAAACCCCGCGCTTCACGAGGGTTACGGTCGCTGGACAATTTACGGTCGCTAACAACTTAAACCTGTTCCTATCAACGATGAGGTGGGCAGCAGGTGGGCCTGGCTTCCTCCGCAGCCCTATCAACGATGAGGTGGGCAGCAGGTGGGCCTGGCTTCCTCCGCAGCAGCAAAAACTCCTCTAATGGCATAGGTAAAGAGCTAAAACAATTTGATCATAACCTTGTCCAATCTCGTTCAAACATGGTAATTTTGATGTCATTTTATATCTCTGTCCACAGTATCTCCTATACTCCACATGCATATCCGGAAAAAAAGAGTGGTACCGTTCAACTCAGCTCGCCGAGACGAATTGAATAGTATGGGTTTTGTGTCGAAACTAAGAATCCGGTATACTAATCCACAGCCAAAGTTACATAATAGAAATCACAAGTTATAGAATCTTATTTTCTTATTAAAAACAAAATCAAAAGAAGAGTATAAGAAACAAAGAGAGGGGAATAGCATAGAATTAAATGCGACTGAAATACAAGAGGATCTTTAGACCTTTAGGCTCAAAACTTTTTCTTTATACTAGGTGCATCTTAAATAGAAAATATCTGTTAAAAAGCTCCCCAATTGTTTAGCAATCAGACTATAGAAGCTATAAACTTTTCCAAATCAGAATTAGTACATAAAGCCGTAATATTTCTCTAATCTCTGATATCTCGTCTAACACCTTAATCCATAAAATTATCTGATATCCACTTTAATTCTTAGATATTGCCTAAAATCCTTTTGGGTTGAGGCTTAATCCCTCATAATCTTCACAAATCCGTCGATATCCCTCTTTATACCTTCAAATTACACTGTATGTCTCATAATCCTCAGATATATTTTACTGACCTATAGTCCGCTGACACGTTGTCCGGGACCCCTTAAAACTCATTAAAAATTCAGATTTCGTTGATTCATCCAACATGCTCAAATGAGCATTCACTTGCATATTCTGACTTATCCCATAAAATTCTACATTTCTTCGTCTCATACTCTCCATTCTCTAGCCGATCTTTTAAAAAATATTGAAATTTACTAAATATCTTTATAAAAATTTATTCAAAAATACATACATTATTAGAAGATATATAAATTCATTCGAGATAACAACAAGGATATGAGTATAAGATATAATTTTTTTCATTTTCAATGGGGCATAGAAAGTGTTATAGACTATTTTATTTTAATTAAAATTTCAAAAATGTTTAAAGAAACCGCCTTTTTCCACCAGCTCCTTATCAGACTTCCGTCCAGTCGTTGCCATTTATCTGTCATAAAATTCACAGATTTGAAAACGGGCCCGGAAGATGATAAGCGCTGGAAGTTTAGCTTTCTAAGGATTTTAAAAAATTTTTTTTAATTTAAGAAATTTTTTTTAAAAAAATAATTTGCGCAGAAAAAATTTTTTAGTTAAAAAAACTTTATTTATAATATGCCTTCCATTCCTTTTTCAAATATCCTTCAAGAATAATTTGGCTGTTGTAAAATTGAATGAGGGAAAAGTTAAGTGATTTTGACTTTTGCCAGCTGACAGAAAAAAAAAGAAAAGGCAAAGGAAGCAACGGCAGGATGTCGGCAATTTTTTTAATGTGCCAGGAGGTTAAAGGCGCGGAAAAAACGCGCAAATCCAATTTAAAGAAAAAGGAGAATAAAAAGAAAAGCAAAAAAAGATGCTCAAGATTTTTGCCTTTTGGGTTGAGGCTAATGAGTGAGAAGTATACTAAAATTTGAGTTAAGAAGGAGAGTAAATTAAAAATAATCGAAAAATAACTTAAATAATAACAGAACCAGAATTTTTTGTTTTATTTTATTAGTAAGAAAATGCTCCTTCAAAATCAGAATTTATTTGTATTTTTATAAAGAAAGAAAAATCAGAATTTCATTTTTAATATTTGTGAAAATACATTTTTAAACCTGTGTTTAATTAAATCAGAATTATTTTTTCGAACAGAAGAAAAATAAGAATTTTTTGGGTAGATTAATAAAAATGCATTTTTAATCCCCTTAAAATAAAATCAGAATTTATTGTATTTTTACAAACAAAAACCAGAATTTTTATTTTTAATAAAAATTTTTTTATAAATTCTATAAAAGATTTTCAAAGGGTAATAAAGAGTGATGTTGTCGTGACAAGGTTGAACAACATGGGCCGTGGGAAATACAAAATACTTAAAAAAAAGAAGTGTCAAGAAATTTCCCATTTTTGGCATATGAAGAGCATAAAAATTATTTATAAAAAAATGTGGACAGTCATGAATAAATTATTTTTTTTTTGCTTAAAAAGAATTTAACTTGGAGAAAAAAATATTTTTTTATCTTTAATTTCAGAAATTTGAGACGAAAAATTGGAGAGATGCAGAAAATTGAGCTGCTTTGGTTAACAGAGATGCTGACTTGTTTTTGTATCTTCGTAGTATTTGAGAAATTGTAATTTGTCTATAGGGGACAAAAAGCGATGATAACCTCTTTTAGGTGAAGACGAACTTGCGAAATGATTATAAAAATAAACGGAAGTGAACAAAAAAAGATGCTGGCACTTGTAAAAGGGTATCTGTAAACAAGTGTTGCGGATTTTTTATACAATGAACCTTGCTTGGATAACACTCTCGGGTAGAAAAATAAAGAATGAAAGTGTCAGACCTTATTTGAAGGCAAAAAAATTAAGGGAGGCAATAAAATTAAGGGAGGCATCTGGGATAATAACGTATCATCTGTCCTGTCAGCCACATGGAATAGACGTACACGGTTAGTCCCTCTTTCTAACATACCAAAAACCCAGTCATATGTAGTTCCTAACATGTCTCCTCGATTATACTTAGCGTGGAAAAGCTTTGATTCACCGATTTATGGGGATACGCTTATATTAATTTTGGGACGCATTTACTTTGAAGGGACGCTTATACTATTTTTGGGACGTATAAACGTTCATAGGACGCATAAAAGTTCATGGGACGCATAAACCTTCATGGGACGCATAAATGTTCATGGGACGCATGTCCTAAGATAGAGCCAACATTTAGGGTCCCTATGGTTGCAAAAGGCATTTTGCTGCATTACACCTTTTCTACTTTAATCTCCCTAAAGTTATCAAATGATTGGGATTAAAGAATAAATTCCGTAATAAAGTTAAAAATATATTTCAAGTAAATCAGACGAATAAGAACGCTTGGTTAAGGGAGAAAATATTAAATTGCCATATCTCGCCTAATTCCTGAGAAAGATAATTAGCTAACCTTCTTAACAAGTTCTCAACTACATATTTTACTTAAACTTTTCTAATCATTTGATTACTTTATGTTTGTTTTTCAATTTTTTAAGAAACAAGTTTAATGCCAGTCTGTTTTTATTGACGTTTATTCACATGACATTTTTACATCTGACATTTTGGCCTTTCTTTGCTATTTTGTTGCCTTATTTATTGCTACTCATCGATTCATCAGAGCGTCTGTCAAACGAGAAAAGAATTAGTACATACAAGTGGAAAAACACGAGAAAAATGAGTGGAAATAAAAACAAACAAAATAGTAAACCCGCACTTTTTTTATTTATTGTTTTATTAAACGGTTTATTCTTTGTGTGTAAATACTTTAATGGTTTTTATTATTGGTTAAATACATATAATGGTTACACACACACGCACACACACATTTCTGCATTTTTTGTGTTCTTATTTTATTTTTTAATTTTGAATAAAGGTACCATATATTTTTAATACACCCTAAAATACACCTGTTCTCGAGATTGAATTGGCCGCTGGGTGAGGGAGTAGTATTCTAAACGATTACTCCCTATATACTAGAGATCGAGATTTTTGAAAAGCCTGGGCCTGTTCCTGGACTCTGGGTTTGATTTATTGACCTGGGCCGGATCCTGGGCTTGTAGTCCAGGAAAAACCCAGGAAGGTCAAAAAACGCTTGGGCTTGGACTCTGTGTACAGAAAAAACCCAGGCCTGGGTCCAGGCCCAGCTCGATCTCTACTATATACACTTCAAAAGTAGGGTTGAACACAACCGGTTATTAGCCCCGATTTTTGGGTTCGATTAATTGGCTAAAAACAATGGTTTTCGGTTCTAATTCGGTTCAGTTTGTATCCAACCCTACTCAAAAGAAACAATTTATCAGCCAAAATTATGTATTGTATAGTGAGGTCAACTGGGCTGAAAATCCCTTCCAGAAGGATTAAGTGTTAGTAAACTAATTGTTTTGCTCCAAAGTCTCAACTTTGGTTCATAAATTTAAATTACTAACTTCTTCCACCCCCTCAGAAAAGTTGGGATTAACGGGAGGATAAATAAGTGGGAGGTTTATTTTATTTTTTAATCCACTCTTGCCCAACCACTAAATAACAAACAAACACCTTTTCACTTTATTTTTTTCCCTTTTTTCAATCCCCTTTCGTTAGTTACCCCGACCCATGCACTCTTATATATAAGGTTGTTTTTGTCTGGCCCCTATATTGAGACACCAAGTCCTCCTCTGTGATATAAGGGGAAGCCCTCACTTTCCTCTCCCTTTTCTTTCACCACAAGACTGACTGGTTGTTGTTTACGCCAATTCTCTTTTCTATTTTTTGAGCGCATCCGTCTAGAGACCGAACTGATGCTTTCACAATTTTTGTGTTGTTTTTCTTACCCCCCTTCCTCTCTCTTTTTTGCTTGTTTAAGCATTTGGTTGTTATTTGCTTGTCTCTTTCTTTCACTTTCATAGCCCCATTATAGTATTATTTCTTTTTTGTTTTTTTTTCAAAACATCCACGGGATTTTGTCATTTTTAAAAATAAAAAAATTTCGAAAAACATTTTTTTTAAATATAAATTTCATCATATCGATTATTGAGAAAGTTGGGCATTTTGAAAAATTGAGATTTTGAAAGTTGACACTTTGACATTTTCCTTTTTAGATTCCGCGTTTTCGGGCGTTTTAATTTTTTCGTCTTAAACCTCCTAAAGACTCTCGAGCTTTTCAACCTTCTCTTAAGATGGCGAGAATGACTCAGAAACAAACAACGACAGACGAAGAAGCAAAACAAATACAAAATTTACACATTGAAGCAAAAACGGAAGGGAAAAGGGGTGCCCCTAGTGGACGATTAAATGGTAGCTGAAGAATATTTTTTGTTAAATAAACAAATTTTTCTCTTTTTAAAAGCTGAAAAAGTCGGAATTGCTTTGGAAAGTATTTTAAAAATTAAAGAAAATAAATTGCCTTCTTCAACAACCGAAGATGATATCGAGAACGATTCATTTTCTTCTTCGTCGTCGTCATCTCCTTCGTCACTTTCCTCGCATTCGAGCACTTTAAAAGGTAATTTTTTATAGTTAAAATTTTATTTTGTTCAACGAATTGAGTTGTGACGAGCATTGAGAAGGGGAAAGGAAGGGTTATATGGAATGTTGGAGATCGGAATTTATAAGGGGGAATTGGGGTCCTGTAAGCAGGACGGTAATCCCTGCAAGCTTCTCTTCGGGGAACCCCTTCCACTGGGGCAAGATAAAATCATATTTTTAAGGCAAAACAGACACTTACTCATTTGACAAACATCTACCTACCTAAATAGTTTTTCTGTTTTTTCCCTTCCAACCTTTCTATAAAAATTGTTTTTCACAAAATTTATTTTCGTCACACCTCCATTTCATCGAACAGCCAACAACCCTTCTTTTACATAGGTTTTCTTGTGTACTAGTAGTAATAAACAAACATCTACTAGTTTTCTTCTCCCAGACAAAAAATAATAAATTTAAAAAGGTGGAAGTAGCAGTGATGACAACAATAAAAGAAAAACAAAAACAACAACAGATGGGGGGTTAGAAGGAAGCAGTCATCACCATCACAATTATAGTGAACATCACACTGACCGTTTAAACACAAATTTGGTTGTTGTAGGTCAGCAGGGCCCGGCACTGCCGCCTTCAATGAAAAAAGTCTTTTTGGAAGAAAATGGTCTTTTTTTGTTGTTGAGAGAAAATTCAAATTAAACACAAATTAAAAATTTCAAGAAAATTTTTAAGAAAAATTTTCTTGAAATTTTTAGAAAAAAATTTTTCGAAAATTTTCCCAAATTTTTTTAAGTTTTGAAAAATTTTTGAAAAAAAATCTATCTTTTAGAAATGAATAAATTAACAACAAATACAATGTCTGATCAAACACGTACAATAACAAGTCGAACACCCAAAGATTTTTTCTTTATTAATGTTTTGGGTGAAGGAAGCTTTTCTACGGTAAAATAATTTTTAAAATTATTTTTAAAGGGTATTTTGGAGAGAACTTTTATTAATTTCCTCTTTTTTCCTTTGTTTTCTGACAAATCAACAAAAATCTTAATTTTTGGCGGTATATTAAATGAAAAATTTGTACGTTTAATAACAATTTCTCGAAGGCTTTTGGACTTTAGGGGGAAACAATAGGGTCGTTCCCCCCATTACGAAATTCTCCGACCTCCTTCCGTAGCTGCCATAAATATTGAAGTCGAACAACCTGTAGAATAACTACCCTTAAATTACTCTTTTGATTAATTTAATTGTTAGAGGTAAAGAGGAAAATTGGGGAAAAATTTTAAGAATCCTTTTAAAACCACCTTTTTTTGGTTATAAAATCCAAAAAAAATTCACATTTTTAAAGGTTTATTATTCAAAAGAAGTAGATACGGGGGATGAATATGCAATAAAAGTTTTGCTCAAAAGTGAAATTCGTCGTGAGGGACGTGCTCGTTATGTGCTTAGAGAAAAGGATATAATGGCTTTGTTGACTTATTTTTATGGTGCTTTTTTAAATTTTAAAAAATTATTTTTGGGTAAAATTGAATTTCGTGCCCGCACTTTTTTCCTCTTTTAAAAAATGACCAGACCTTCCTTCCCTAACTTCACTCTATCTCCTATGGATACTTATTGTTAAGAAAATAGAATGACCCGGACTAGAACTGTCGGATAGTTGGAAATCCTCGGATATCCGGATTCGATATCCGAACAGAAAATTTCTGATATCCGGCCTTTTTTCGGATCCGGATCCGGCAACCCTAACTCGGACTATGTTTAATATTTTAAGGAAGGAAGGGGGAGGAGGGAACGGGGTGGGGGGGGGGGGGAATTGATACAAAATTCAATTTTATCTATTTTCTAAAATAAAAGTTAATTTTTCAATCTTAAAAATGAAAAGAATAAATTAATATTTTTAAAGGTGGCCATCCCTTCATTATTCGTCTTTATTGTACATTCCAAGACAATGACCGCCTTTGTTAGTCTTCTAAAAAAAATTTTTAATCTCCGAAAATTTTTTTAAAGACTTTGCTCTAGCCTATGCAAAACACGGAGAATTATTAGATTGGTTAAGACGTTTAGGATCTTTTGACGAAGAGGCAACTTTATTTTACGCTTCAGAAATTCTCTGTGCTTTGGAATTTCTGCATAAATGCAAAATTATTCACAGAGATTTAAAACCCGAAAATATTTTGGTTGGGAAAGATTGGCATATTATGCTGTCTGATTTTGGAACTTCCAAAATAATTAATAATTCTGAACAAACAAATAAAGGTGATTAATTAAATTTATGGAAATAATGTTCCTTTAAATGAAAATTTTTATGTAGCTTCTACAATTCCTCGCTAATTACTCTTCCTTGAACAATTTAAAATTTTATTTGTTTCATTTTTTATCAACAGTTTAGTTTTGTGATTTTTTGATAAATTTCCAAAGAAATAGAAAGGGATTTTGGAAAAAAGGGGAAACATAAACCTAACTTTTACCCCATGGTAGAAATTGTGAAATTTGCTGTGAAAGATTTAACTTGGAAAAATAATGTGGTTTCTTGTCAGTTATGCGTCTAAGATTGAAAAAAAAGAATTCAATTTCCAGAATCCGTAAGATGCGGACAATCCCCCTCCCCCGCTTTGTCTTTAAAAATATTTTTAAATCCTTACATTTATTTTTCAATTAATTCTAGAACAATTACCTCAAATTTTGGATGATGTAACAACAACATTACCCCCACCACCAACTTCCTCCCCCAACAAAAATACTGGGGGCGTCAGAAGTTCTTTTGTCGGTACAGCACATTATATAAGTCCGGAAGTTCTCAAATCTGAAGATGTTGGGTCTGAATGTGATTATTGGGCATTGGGGGCTATTATTTTTCAAATGATTTCTGGACAGCCGTAAATATTTTTTGGCATTTTTCAAATAAGTCAGACACCTCTATATAAGATACACCCAATACAAGATACTAGGGTTGTTCCCCGTCCCCGAAAGTCGGGGAATTTAAGACATTTTTTGAAAATTCCCCGTCCCCCCCCCCCGTGGCGCTACCTCCCCAAAAAACTTTCCCGTGTATCTAGCAGGGAACAACCCTACTAGATACATCACTATTTAAGAAACTTTTTAACATAGGGTTTGCCACTGGATGATAAGGCCGTGTTCAGTCCGGCCTTTTTTCGGATCCGGCAACCTCATTGTGTAAGGCTACCCTAGAAAAAATGGTTCTACTTGACTTTATGAGTCCAATCAAACTTTATGAGTCCAATCAAAAAATAATTGGATTTTTCTTGGTATTGCAAAGTAAGGGTATGGTTCCAAAACATTTCTTCATGTTTGGGACCTACGCCCACTGGGTCTTGGACCGTTCCTTAACCTATCCCTTGAAATTTCTGAAAGTTATAGCCAATTTTTAAAAATTTCAGAAAAACGATTTTAACTTTCAGAAATTTCGAGGGATAGGGTAAGGAACGGTCCCAGACCCAGTGGGCGTAGGTCCCAAACATGAAGAAATGTTTTGGAACCATACCCTTACTTTGCAATACCAAGAAAAATCCAATTATTTTTTGATTGGACTCATAAAGTTTGATTGGACTCATAAAGTCAAGTAGAACCGAAAAAATTTCGAAAAAACCCTCTATTGAAAATACACCTCATTATAAGAGACAGTTTTCTACCCAAGGGAGTATCTTATAACAATGTTTGTCTGTATTAATCAAATTTTAAAATTAATTCTAAAATTTTTATTTAAATTTTTATAGGCCGTTTCGTGCAGTAAATGAATACAAAATTTTGAAGAAAATTCTTGGATTAGATTTTCACTTCCCAGACGGCTTCCCTTCTATTGCCAAACAGCTAGTTAGTGGATTACTTGTTTATAAACCAAGTGAACGTCTTGGAAGTGCTGCCAGTGGAGGAATTGAAGCGCTTAAAAGACACGAATTTTTTAAGGTAAAATGAAGATTTTTTTTGGAAAAATTTTCAAAATTTTTTTGAAAATTTAAAAAAATTTTCGAAAAATTTCGAAAAAAATTTTTTGAAAATTTCAAAAATTTTCAAACCTTTTATTTTTCAAAAAATTTCAGAATGTCAATTGGGAAAATATTTTTACAAAAAAACCGCCAGAATTAAAACCTTATTTGCCTGCTAGTTGTGGAGAACCAGCATTTTACAGTGATTATAATCCCTTTTCTGGCAATATTGAGCCTGGATTGAATGAAGCAGCGCTTTATAGATTGATGGGGTTGGGGCCTTCTGTTGGCGGTGGGGGTGGTGGATGTACTTCACTTAAAGGATTTATGGATTTTGATTGTATTGAAGGTGCTTAAAATTAATTTTTTTAATAATAAAATTGGGAACAATTCTTCTCTCTCTCCGTCTTCGTTTGCCCATACACTAGGAGTAGGGGGGGGGGGGTACTCCAAACATGAAATTTTTTGACATGACCCCCGATCCGAAGAAATCTTTCAAGCCCCGACTGACTTTTTTCTCTTGATTCATGACCTCCTGATCCACACTCTCTCCCACTCCTCCCCTCAGTTTTTGATACACATTATACCTCCCCGTCCCTGTTGATAATAATAAATCCTCTTTGAATCAAGAATGGAAAAATAGCAGTGTCTCGCGTTTCAAATAACACCTAAAAGTCAGCCTTTCAACTGAGCAGCTTGACATAACATAATTTTTGAAATAGCCAAAAGCAGCACATTGAAGGGCTGATTTTATGGTGGAAATATGACAATTTTTAAGAATTTTTAAATAAAAAATTTTGTTGAAAAAAATTGTTTTAATATTGTTTGAGGGCTTTTGGAGGTATTAAAAAATTAGAAAATTCTGTTGGATTTTTATTATTTTTTTTTCACAAAAAATATAATATTTCTGCAAACTTTCCATTAATTTTATATCAAAAAATATTTTTGTTTATTTTCAAAAAAAATTTTTTTCTTAATTTTTTCATTTTGTAACATGTCTCTATTTTATATAAATTTATTTTTTTAAATCTTTCTCAATTCTCTTCCTGTATTTGTTTATTTTCTGCTGATCTTTTGAGGGTCAACACATTAATAGGAGGGGATAGAAGGGGATGTTTGGACATTTTTTTGTAATTTATTGGCCTATTTTTTAATAGAAAAATGAGGGGAAAGTGTGTATTGCTTTTAAGTTTTGTTTATACTCCCCACCCTACCAATTTATTTATATTTAAAAAGATTTTTGGGAGAATAATTATGCGAGAGAGGATTCATTCCTTCATTTAATTTAATCCTAAAATTAAAAAAAATTTCTTCAAAAAATTTTAAAAATTCTTTAAAAATTGTCTATCCCAATCCCTACCATAAAATCAGTCCTTCTTTGTGCTGCTTGGCTTTTTTTAAAAATTATATGTCCAAGCTGCCCAATTGAATGACTGACTTTTGAGGTGTTTTTGAAACGCGAGATATTGCTATTTTCATTTATTAAAATTTGATTTTTTTCTGGATTCAGAGTTAAAAATGCGAGAAGGTTTTCTTTAAATTACAGCCAAACCTCTTTATAATATAAATCCTTGTAAGGGTGAAAATTAATTTTTATAATTTACCTAAGTACTCTAACAAAAGCCCTGTGCTTGTATTTTTCCGAAAAATTTCTTGTTTTTCGGTATCGGTATCAAAAAGATCGGTATCGTGATTTTAAAATAACCAATATAATACCGCCCGATACCGGTCAGGATCTGGCTGGCTGGCTCTGGCCAATTGTAACTCTGGCTCTGGCCAAAAAAGACTTTAACTCTGGCCAACTCTAATTTTTCAATGGGGCTTCTAATAGTATTGGGCTTCTGTTTTTGAAAAACGAAACAAAAAAATTAACTAAAGTAGAACGTGTACGGTATCTTTTAAAAGCTCCCCCCCCCCTATTTATTGCTCAAAAATTATCTCATAAATCGGGATTTATTGAATGTATCTTATAATGAAGTTTGACTGTTAATTTTCTTATTCTATGGGTATCTTATAGACAAGTCCAACAGTTTTGAGATAATAAAAATTTGTTTTTTTTTCACAGATTTTTTACCCTCAACATGCTCAATCCCTCCAAGCGCCTCCGCCTCTTCTTCTTGTTCTTCTTTTAGCTCAACCCCAACAACTTCCTCTTTCCAAACCTCAACAGATTTAAACGAAACAACAAATTTATTATTATTTTCGAGTTTAACAGAAGAAGAAAGGGAAAGGAGAAGAAAATGCCAACTTGAACGTCAAAAACAAGAACATAAATATCACCAATTTGTCCAAAATAATTTAATATTAAAATGCGGATTAATTGATAAAAAGAAGGGACTTTTTGCTAGAAGAAGAATGTTTCTTCTTACAGAGGGACCCCATTTATTTTATGTTGACCCTGTTTCAATGCATTTAAAAGGGGAAGTCCCTTTTTCGGCTCAAATGAGGACAGAAGCGAAGAATTTTCGAACTTTTTTTGTTCACACGGTCAGAAAAATTTTTTATAGAATACCGTAAAATCTCTAATAGAATGTCCGGGCATTCTATTAGACTTTGTTGATATACTCTTGGTATTAAAAAATCATTTCTTGTAAGGAGGGTTAGCTTATATTTATAGAAGATACAATTCAGACTACAATTCAGGATTATTGTCTCCCAAAACCAATTTTTATAAAACCTTCTTGAATAGAGATATCTAGTATTGAGAGTGTATCTTATAGATCCCACACATGACCAACCAAAATCTACAGAATGTAACAGATAAATGTGTATGTATCTATTATTGGGGCTTATCTTATATAAAAGTCTATCTGTATAAAATTATTTGATTTTAATTCTTTTATATTTTCAATAATAAAAATATTTTTTAGCCAAAAAGAACATATTATCTATTCGATCCAGAACGGCATGCAAAGGATTGGTGTGATGCTATTGACTGGGCTCGTGAACAACACTTTTCTTCTTTAAACAAATCTAAAGATAAAGTCTCAACAAAAATAATTGGACAAACTTCAGACAATCAAGGGGGAGGGGGAAATATTCAAAATAGCAGCAGCGTTACTAAACTTTTTTCTGGAAGAACCAAAAGCCCTTCTTCGGGTGTTGAATAAAGAGAAGGAAAAATGTTTAAAAGAAGTTTAACAGAAAATGATTAAGAATTATTTACTCTATAGGTAGTTAAGGGCCAAGTAAATTTTGAAGGATGGATGTAAAGTATTTGAATAATTCATTTTATTGTACATAAATGTAAATAGACATAATAAATATTTTGGATATTTTTTCTTTCCTCTTTGGACTGGCTCGTAATGGTCATTTTTCCTTAGTTCTGATATCTGTTGATTGTGGCCGTAATGAAAAACGGTGCAAAAAGGATTAATTTTTTTCATTTTAGTCCCTATTTCTATCTTGAACTTTGCCCTAAAGCATATATATACCAAGTTTTGCATTTTAGAACCAGTGGTCCGATAACTCTGTGTGAGTTCAAAAATCGGGAAAAAATTGTAAAAATTGGAAGATGTTAGCACTCTGTTTTCCCTTTTAATGTAGGCACTCAGAGTTAGGAATAGGGTTGGCATATCCTGGGAACTTCTCAGATATCCAAATCCAGAACCGAGATCCGAACGGAAATTTAGGTATCAGGCTCCAAAAAGAAATTTTTATTAAGGTATTGAAGATTGTCTGTTACAAAGAGGGCTTTCGGGACAATTTTCAAGGAGTCAATGCCACTGTAGTGTATAATAAACCGGATTCGGAAATAATAGCCAGATAATAAGCCAGATTCTCTAATGTCAGCCGAGATATGGGGCTCGAAATGGTCGAATCCATGCAGGGGGGGAGGGGATTTTTTCCAGTTTTTTCCTATTCCGGTTTTTTAGTTTTGGAGGTAATTGAGCCATGAATATAGCTATAGCTTAAATAAGAGCCATTATACGAGCCATAGCATATGAGCCATAAGATAAAATTGAGCCATTATAGGACATCTCAAATTTTTAATTTCCTATAAAAATATATTATTGAATATCATAAGGTAAAGTATCTACTTAAATAAGAACTTTGAAGCTCTACCTTAAGACATGCGTCCCATGAGCGCTTATGCCTCCCAAAAGAAATATATGTCTAATCATAATACAGTGCCGCATAGAAGTATAAACGCACTAGAAAATATCCTGTAGCTCGGGATTAAGTTGTCCATGTTTTATAAAACTTTTTATACCGTAAATGCTCTATTAATTACCCTCTCTCTTATAATTACTCCTATTTTTCTATACTAATTATAAAAATATTTATTAAAATTTACAAGGATTTGAATAGGATATCGGGGGATTTGTGTGGATTAAGGTTGATGTCGAGGGATTAGGAGGATATGGGTAAAGTTGATAAGAGATTAGCAAGTTTAAGTGAAATATTTAGGCATTTTTCTAATATAAGCCCTAATCCTTCTATATTTCTTCAACCCATCTGATATCTCAAATCTGGAACATCTCCAAATCAGTTGATGTTCCAGATTTCCCTCCAATTTCTCCAGATCCGTCTTAATCTCTGTAAACCCTACGATATCCTTCTAGCTACCTATACACCTCTTGATCCCTCGATATCAAACCAAAATCCCTCAAAATTCCAGAAAAGCTTTAATCATAGATATTTTTCAGCCGCAGGCGAAAATTTTGAGAATTTTTCAAGGCCAGTACTTTTATCACCTTTTTCTGAAATAAATGTAGGTCGGGTTTTGGACAAGAAAATTTCTCGGATTGGGTATCCGACCCACCCAACCCGACCCATCCTTATTGCGAGCGTCTATTTAAAAATGCCATTCACATATAATATAAGACAAACTCTCCACCCATTTTAATCTCCATTAAAACGAGGGGTGATTTCTTCATTTCCCCATAAAATTTTTTCATTTATCTATTTTTAAAAAGCTTTCCCTCAGTAAAAAAGTTTTCTCAGGTTTTATTCAAAAATTTTAAACAAAATCCTTTAACAAAATGTATTTTAATACATTTTCCAAGACCTTTATTGTCTTGTTTTTTGTTGGGGTTACTCCTCTTCTTGTCAAAGGAATGCGCAATCCTCGTGGTAACTTTAAAATTAAATAATCGCAGAGATCTTTTTTACAATTTTTATTTGAAAACTAAGATATTTTTTACATAATTTTTAAAAATTTAGTAAATATGCAAACTGGTGATGGGACACCCAATGTCTATCCGAATGAGTTTTCTCTCTCTGAGTTTTCATTTTTGACGAGAATTTTAAATACAATTTACGTCGGAGATTTCAAAGAGTATAACTCTGTTAATGATATATTCATTGCGAAAGGAGCTAAAATAATAGAAGAAGAATTTAATGAAATTGAACCAAATGGACCGTTCGTTAATGGTTTTAAACAAAAAATAAGAGCGGTAAGGAAAAGGAGATGGCACTGATAATGATTGGAGACAGTGCTAGGTATGGAGGGAATGTCGGCGGTGGATTAATAATCCTTTGATATTATGCCCAACTCTACGATATAATTTTAATCCGCCTAAATACCTCAAACTCTCCATTACACCTTAAATTCCTGATGACTTTAATTCCTCTAATTAAAATTATGTGTGTTGATTAAAATGGAGGCACACGACCCTCAAATTTTCGATTTTTCCATTAAAAATAAGAAAATTTCAGAAAATTAGTGCTTTGGAGTTTTCTGGGTTTTCGCCCCTTAAACCAGGCCCGGCTCAGCTTAGAAAAAAACAGGATACCAGGCCCGGCAATGTGACTCTTGTTTCTGTAGTTTTTTCGGACTCTTATTTAATTTCTCATTTTATGGTGTTCATTATCTTCCGCTGAATTCCAGTTTTTGGCTCTTCAGCCAAAAATACTCCCTAATGAAAAGAAAAATTTAAAATTTTTCGAATTGGTTGCAAAGAGTACATATTTGAATGGTTGATTTCTTTGTATTTAATTGAGCTTCAGTTAAGTTTTCATCGTTATTTCGTTTCACGCGTTCCCAAAGGTAGCAATCCTAATTTACAGGTGGAGGAAGATTCTGAAGGAATTCTTAACAATTATGAAAATAAAATAAAACGAAAGTACAGTAGTTTAACCGAGGAGAGAAAACTTATTTTTATTAATAAAAGAATTAAAGAATATAAACGAATTGTTAACGAGAATGATTATGTTCAATTTATTGAAAGTTATGGTTTAGATATAGATGAGTTTGGTGATCAACGAGATGTAGACAATATTCCTGTTTCATTATGGAATATTCAGTAGTTTTTGTATTAAATTGGCTCACCAATTTAAGGACAAGTACTTAGTTGTGGAGGGGGGGGGGTTGGGAGGGGGGGGGGGACTTTTAAGAATTGTAACTAGATTCAATTCTCAGGTTTAAATAGTTTCAATGTAGGAACACGGTACCGTGCCAGATATTTGTTTTTTGAGCTTTATTCAACATTACAAGGTTGCAAAAAATAGGCGAAACCTAAAATGCCAGACTTTTGGTATAACAAAATAAGCACCTATAAGACCATATATGCAGTGAAATATGCAAGATAAATATTTCAGAACATGAATCTTATCGAAAATGTTTATCTTATAGGTGGAAGAAATGTTTATCTCGCGATTTGACTGTACTTTTCTATTGACGGTGGAAATAAATTGAAACTACTGGGCTAGCTTTTCTAATTCAGCTAATCCTAAAGTTAAATAAGCGATTGGGAGCGGATTGATATGCTTTGGAAATTTTTCAATTTTTTTAATTTTAGCGGAAGTCGCCCATTTAGACAGCTTGAAAACTATTTAACAAGAATTTTATATCAGGAGAAAATTTTATTTATTTTTTACAAATTTTTTATTTTCGCACGACGATTGACCTTGTCACTTATTTCTAATCCAGTTGGGAGACTTTTGGCTAATTTAGATGGGTTTGTTATACAATATCCGATTAGTCCTATGTATTTTAATTAAATTTAAGATACCAAGTAATGATTGCTGCTTATATTATGAGTTTTGATCAATTTGAATTGGCAGCAAACAATTTATATAATAAAATGTTAAATCAATTTTCTGCTTCAAATTGGTTATTTACCGTTAGGTCTGGTCAGCAATCTATTACCCTCTTCAAAACTCTCCCAGATGACGAAAAGGATTTTGAACGTAGTTATCCTGTTTCGTGCATTTTCAAACAAAATTCTGAGGAATTCACGTCACTTATTTATTACAACACAAGTAAATAAATAAATTATTCAAATCCATTCCTTAAAAATTTTGGTTTTGTTCGTACTCGTCCCACCGCTAATTTTGGCCTCGTAATCTTGGCAAATAAATAAATATAAACTTAAGTTTTTGAATCTTCAGAAGGCTTAGAAGCCAGACTTCTGCCTTTCTATTATACTTCGGTCAGAAATTTTGAAAAGCTAACGTGCCGAATGTGCGGAAAATCCACTTTAATGAGATTTTGAAAGCCTAAAGCCATTTTTCTTCCTTTTCTAGCGCAGCATCTTCGAAAATCGTAAATAGCTAATCGAAAAAAAATTGTAAATTGTAAAATAATTCGTAGATTTTTGCTATGTAGGTTAGGTCCTAGTTGAAGCTTATGTTTGAACTTTTAAAAATTAAAAATAAACAGGAGCTAGGGTTTGCGCATACAGAAAAATCAAGGATATCCAGATCTGAATCCGATATCGGAACCAAAATTAAGGATACACGAATCTCCGGCAAAGGTTCCGACTTTTTCAGCTTTTGACTCCGACTTAGGCATTTTAAAATCTTGGTTCCGGCTCCAAAGTCCGTGATCTCAGAGCGGAGGATCTGAGCAAAATTAAGAGGAATATCGGAGGATTTGAGCCTTCTTTAAGCTGCAGCCGAAATTTTGAGAATTTTTTTCAGGCCAAGAAGCAAAATTTCTTATTTCTTTGGAGGTCAAGATCCTATAATCCATTAAAAAATAGAAAAATTTTAAAACATTTTCTCACATTAGGAACCACCCTTAAATAAATAAAAACTTGGGTGATGCTAACACCTTAATCACTCGACCACTGCTCCAGAAAATTAAATTTTTAAAACATTACTATATTATCACCTCTTTATATCTATTACCCCTAACCTGTACTTCTTTCTAAGTACGAGGTACGAGTACGAATTTTGGTACAAACATCGAAGTACTGGACAAAATATTTAAATAATTAAATAAAAAATGATTTAAAATAGATTTATTTCAATTTGTTTTAAGCATCTGATTCGTGGGAAATAACCATGGAAGAATTTGAGGCATTTGAATCCTTTCGTATTCATGGAGAAGACAGACTAAATAATACATACAATTTATATCAACTCGTCTGTTCTGAATATCTCGACGACCGAATATATCTTAAACATAAACTTCTACAATATTATATAAATCCACAATTGATTGCCCAAATAACTTTTCAGTTAGCAAATGATGCATTGATCCATGACCCTCAATTAACCGAAACACTTGAAATTAGAGAAGGCATGGTAGTTCCGCCACAAATTCGAGAGGTTGTTTTTTTAAATCAACGAATCCATTAATAATGCCTTCAGAATGCACTTTAATAGTCACTTTGATGCTTCAATATTTAAATAAAAAGCGTTAACTTTGCGGGCACTATTTAGATCGGTAAAGATTTCGAGGGTTTTCTTGGATTTTTTTATAATTGTTAAGAATTATATCAAAAATCTTATAATCATTTTAGGGTTGTCGGTTCAAAATAACTGAATCGAAATGAAACACCGTAGATTTTCGGCTCGGGTTTTCGGTTCAGTATTCGTTGAAGCCGGCAAGCAACCTTTAGATTTACATCCAATATTCATTAGCTTTACATCCAATACCCTCCACCTGGAGCAACTGAACAAGCCAGCAGACGTCGCCCTCGTAATGGAGGAAATGGCAACGGAGGAAATGGAAATGGAGGGAATGGTCAACGCGGAGGTGGACGGCGCCGTCGTAATGGAGGGAGAGGAGGAAATGGAAATGACGAAGAGTAAGGATGATCTAACGATACATGAGGATAAAAATTTTTGAAAGAATTGAAGAAAAAAGATTAGTTTTACAAAATTTATGCTGGGCTTTATTATACACAATCACTTTCGTAAATCCTCTATTAGAGTACCACACTTTAGGTAATGAAAAAAATAAGGGATATGACTAAATAAATAACGAATTAACGGATTATTCTTGTAGGTTAGCCTGGTTTGGGTCTTTCCTCGATGGTTCTATTCCATCATACAAAGAATTTTTCGTAAAATCTCACTATAAGATAAACCCGAGACAAATACTACATTTCAGTTTATGATTTTTTTAAATTGGTTAGTTACAGGCGGGAGGGGGAGCTGTTTATGTGGTACCCTCTATTTAAGATAACCTTTATTATAAGCTACGAATTATATGCTCAAGGGTGTATAGTGAGGCCCGGCTGCAGTAGTTTAATAATAGAGGATTTAGGGTATATAAATTTGTTTCTTTTTTTCCTGGAAGATAAAAGTAAAAAAGTCTTTAGAAATGTTATAAAATGGTGTTGGGATGTGGCAATCCAGACGGAAAATTATTATAGTGGGAGCCTGTTTTATAGTCATATACCAGCTGACAGTTCCTAATAAGCTGGTATTTATTGCGAGCGTCTATTTAAAAATGCCATTCACATATATTATATAGCAAACTCCACCTTTTTAATTCTTCATTAAAACGAGGGGATTTCTTCATTCCCCCATAAAAATTTTTTTCATTTATCTATTTTTAAAAAGCTTTCCCTCAGTAAAAAAGTTTTCTCAAGTTTTATTCAAAAAATTTTAAACAAAATCCTTTAACAAAATGTATTTTAATACATTTTCCAAGACATTTATTGTCTTGTTTTTTGTTGGGTTTACTCCTCTTCTTGTCAAAGGAATGCGCAATCCTCGTGGTAACTTTAAAATTAAATAATCGCAGAGATCTTTTTTACAATTTTTATTTGAAAACTAAGATATTTTTTACATAATTTTTAAAAATTTAGTAAATATGCAAATGTGTTTTCTCTTTCTGAGTTGTCCTTTCTAATGAATATTTTAGATGAAATTAAAGAAGTCGATTACAAAAATTATGGTTCTTTTAAAGATATTCTCAATGAGAAAGGAGCTGAAGTATTAAGCAAAAATACTGAAATTGAACCAAATGGTCCATTCGTTGGCAATTTTACACGAAAGATAAGAGCGGTAAGGAAGGGAGGATGGTGTTGATAGAGATTGAAGACTGTAGTCTATGGTTCGGCGAGCTATTTGGAGTCGACTAGCCGGAGCCATAAAATGCCTAATAAACCGCCTTGATTTAAAAGCTGTTTCTATGAATTTCCCCAACTTTTGGGGACGGGATACAATCTTAGGTGGCAATATCATGAATTCGGCTATAGCGATGTGACATTGTCGAACATTTTTAAAATACAAAGAAATAATAGAATCACGATTATTTGACATTCTGTAAAATTTTTACTTTATGAGATAGGAAAAAATTTTCAAGATAGAATGTGTAGAGCGCGAAACATAGAATATGGGAAATCTAAACAAAAAGCAAAATATAGAGTAAATTTTAAAAAAGGACAAAATAAAATTTGTCGCCGAACTTTTGCCCCACCCTGTACATTGTCGTATATATTTTAAATAAAATAAAAAGACTTCTTGAATAAAATAAAGGAGTAAAAAATAGATATTTTTTATAAAAATTATTCATTTTTAATCACTCCTTTCCAAAAATTTTGTCGTAAAGTTTGAACATTTAAAGTAATTTACATCCATTGAATAATGTTTGATTTGATGAGAAAACATTGAACGAAAAGTATATTCATTTTCAATACTTCGATTAATTAAGCGAAAACATTCATCCAATCTTTGAGCCCCTTCAATTAAACCTAATCTTCGTTGATTATATCGAAGTAAAATATTTGTGTATTTAATAGATTCGTTATAAACTAATTCTTTTCCTTCAGGAGACAAGTTTTCAACATCTTTTTTATGAAAAATGTTAGGTTTACTTAAATTAAGTTTAAAAAGTCAAAGTACCGAGTAAATACAAGGGCTGTCCGCAATTGCGGATTGCGTATGATAAAAGAATATCGGGAATTTGATTAAGCTGCATTTGGAGTGATATCGGGTGTTTTGGCCGGGATCCCGATCCGGCTGCGATCCCGGCCCGCCCAACCCTAATTTAAGATATCTATGTAAAATTTTAATGAGGTCAATCAAAACTTACCGTATATGTTGAAATAATTACCCTGGGTAATTATTGTTTATATCTCTCGCTTTATGTGGTAATTATTAGGGCGGAGGTAATTATTTGAGCATATACGGTACTCGCCTTGACAAATTAAAGTTTTTACTTGATAAAGTTTATAGCAATACGAGGTATATGGTACGAAATAATTCCGAATTTCTAATCACTAACACCATAATTTAAATTAAATTGTTTACCTGATTTCGAAAGGATAATAGCTATTAACAAAGCAAATTCAACTTTCGTTAATGAAGCCCGCTTAAAATGGGCAACGGATTTTGTAAATGTAATTTCTGACCATTTATTCATTCTAATAATGGAAAATCAAAAAAAAATTTTTTTGAAATTTTTAGCAAAATTATTAGAAAAATATTTACTTATCATCGTTTAAGAATACATGATTTTTCTTAACACCAAGAGAAGGCATGAAATTATCTTTACGTTTCCAAGTTTCAGAGCCTAATTCCCAAGCTAGGTAGGTGTTTGTAAATATAGCAAACAAATGACAAATTTGCCTTAGATGTGCAATCTATTATTTAAAAACAATCTTTAAATTAAAGACAACCTTTCCCGCTCGAAAAAATCTTAGCTCGAAAAGCTCGAAAACGAACCGAATCGAAAAAAACCTAGCTCGAAAAAAACGCACCGAACGTCGGCTCGAATCGAAAACGGCAACCACCCTACTCATTTGCTATGCTATTACAATAAAATCCCGGTTCTACACAAACTATTATCAAAAATAAATGAACTTAAAACACCTGATCAGATAAAGTCAATTTCTCAAAAACAGGCATAAATTTAGCAAAACCAACACACAAGAGTCTATCAACTAAAATGGATTTTTGACCTCTACTATTAAATATTCCCTCAGTTTGAAATGAAAATTCCCAACCATTTAATTCATCAAAAGGTATTGGACTTGGATTTGGCTTTAAAACAAAATTAATTTTTATTAAAAATTAAAATTTACCGAAAAATTGTCAGTTAAACGAAAAATATTAAAATTAGATAAAATTATTTCTTCGAACAAAATCGGGCCACAAAGAAATATATCATCCAAATCATTAAATGCATGCATAATACGTTTTTTGGCTTCAATAATTGGTAAAATCGAGTTTATTAGGTTTAGGTCATTCATAGTTATGTCGACAATTGGAGGATTTGAAAGCTTCAAAAATAAATCAAATTAGCCTGATACACAATACTAGATACTGTCGCCTGCGCGAACTCTAGGAATTTTTCTGATAGCAAAATCGCCTTTAAAATTTATAATTAAGTCTGATTAATCATTTCTGTTGGGTATTGGCTTAGTATAAAAGCCTTCCTATTATTCAGTCGCGGTCTAAGTCTTATTGTCGCAGTGTATTCTATCTCCACATATTCGGCGCTTAGCCATATTCTACATATTGTACGTAACCTATTGTATATAGTATTGTAGATAAAACACAGTTTGTTAGTTACTGTCTTATCTCGTTATTCTTTGTTAGTACGTAGACATACAAGTCTCATACATAACTGTTATGTCTGAGGGTTGTACGAAAGTCGACGTGCAATGATTGGTGTTACGACAATTGCGTATACGCACGTGCGGATGCGACAATTGTGGATTAAAAATTTTTTAAAAATTTTTAAAATGATTGAAATGATATTCCGTTTTTTTGTCCCGGCTGTCAGCTTCAGACTTCTGACGGTTTCCGAATCATTTTTAGACACATGTGGCACTGAAAACTTTAAAAAATCTTAAACCAAAGAGAAATAACAATGTGTAGGCGAAGGGATTTAATGAGAACAGACGAAGGAGATCAGGGACTAGCCGGGCTAGTATGATCCAATTAGACTGACGCTTACAGTGGCTTTGGTACTTTATGGATATGTCACCCCCCTCCTATTTTGAGTCTCAGAGTTTTGCTTAAACGTAGAAAATGGTCAGAGGTTATTTTCTTCTCCATGTCAATCATTTTTCTTTCTTCAAGCAAAATACATAAGTGAAATGTGGTAAATGTAGAAACGAAATGAGTGAAATGTAAGTACAAAATATGTGAAAAAGCAAAATAAACAAGCAAAATACTTGAAGAAGAAAAAAATGATTGACATGGAGAAGAAAATAGTCTCTGACCATTTTCTACGTTTAAGGAAAACTCTGAGACTCAAAATAGGAGGGGGGGGGTGACATATCCATAAAGTACCGTGGCTTTTATAGTAGTGTCACCACTACACAACAATAACAATCTCACAAAATTTAAACAAAATTTTTTGGTTAAAAGCTGGCCTTGATTCAAGGCTATTATTTTGATTTATAAAGTTTATATATCATTCGAATCAGTTCGCCAATCTGATTCGAATGACGTCAAAATCAGTTGTCTATCATCACCCGTTTATCTTTGCTATCTATAGACCAAATTATTATTCGGTACACGACGAATGGGCGCGGCCGAATGGGCGCGGACGAATGGGCGCGGCCGAATGGGCGCGGAGACAAATGGGCGCGAGACGAATAGGCGCGAGACGTTTGGGCGCCCGAAGTTATTTTTTCCTAGAAAATTTTTTTGTTCTGTTCTGATTTATTTTTTCTTCTGATTTTCTGTTCTGATTTTCTGTTCTGATTTTTTTGTCCTGATTTTTTTCTGATTTTCTGTTCTGATTTTTTTGTCCTGATTTTTTTCTGTTTTTTTCTTTGTCCTGATTTTTTTTCGCTATCTCCCCAACTCACCTACATCCGTCAGACGACATCCAACTTACTGAGAAATCAATGGAGCTAGTCTCTGTTAATCCCAAAAATCCCCATTTCTCCATTGTACCCCTCCAATAAAAAGAGCGATAAATTGTCCAACATGATTCTAGTGTCACACTCGTACAAATTTTTTAAATTATGGATCAAAATGTAGTAATTGGAAATAGATAACAGAGAATTAAAGAGGATATCAGGGAATTTTGATAGATACTGGGGGACTACAAGGGATACAAGAAAGAAGGATTCTTGGCTTAAGGGTCTTCCAAAATTCTCAAAATTTTCGCCTGCGGCGCAAAAAATAAAGAGATCTAGTGGTAAAGGGACAGCCGGAGCTAGCTTTAAAATCTAAAGATTAATAATTTAGACTTTTTTCGTTTCGTTTCGTTGAGAGCAAAATTTCATTTTCACCCAGCTCTGATCAGAACAGAAAATCAGAAAAAAATCAGGACAAAAAAATCAGAACAGAAAATCAGAAAAAAATCAGAACAAAAATCAGAAAAAAATCAGAACAGAAAATCAGAAAAAAATCAGAACAAAAATCAGACCAAAAATCAGAAGAAAAATCAGAACAGAAAATCAGAACAAAAATCAGAAAAAAATCAGAACAGAAAATCAGAAAAAAATCAGAACAAAAATCAGACCAAAAATCAGAAGAAAAATCAGAACAGAAAATCAGAAGAAAAATCAGAAGAAAAAATCAGGACAAAAAAATCAGAACAGAGAATCAGAACAAAAATCAGAAAAAAATCAGAACAGAAAATCAGAAAAAAATCAGAACAAAAATCAGACCAAAAATCAGAAGAAAAATCAGAACAGAAAATCAGAAGAAAAATCAGAAGAAAAAATCAGGACAAAAAAAATCAGAACAGAGAATCAGAACAGAAAATAAATCAGAACAGAACAAAAAAATTTTATAGGAAAAAATAACTTCGGGCGCCCAAACGTCTCGCGCCTATTCGTCTCGCGCCCATTCGTCTCCGCGCCCATTCGTCCGCGCCCATTCGGCCGCGCCCATTAGTCCTGCTCCGTTATTATTTGCTATCAGAAAAATTCCTAGAGTATCAGCAATCCAGGAAAAAAAAGAATTTTTGGTTTTTATTCAAAACGTGAAAAAAATTTTTTATGGAAAAGAAGAATACTTTACTAATCGAAAAAATTTCAAATAAAATTTTAAAGTATCAACTTTCCCTTTCAAATTAAAAAAATAAATTTACGTTAACTTCATTGTTTAGTTCTCTCATTGCTTCCAAGCATATATCTTGACGTAAATATCGAACATCTAAAATCACTTCTTAAAATTATTCTTAAATATTTTAACTAGGATATCCTGTGTGGTCGAGAGTGTCAAGGATTAAGGTATTTAGGGGTCGGGGATAACTTTTTGGTCAATCAATCGACCTTTATTTTCAGATAGCGAAGACGATAAACCGATCGGACTGTGTTTGGGGTCGGGGCGTTACCCTTATCTTATTTTACCCGATTTTTTCATTCCAACAGAAAGACATTTTTCAAGTCTACATTTTTTACACTTTGCTGTTTGTGATTTTCCGTTTCTATTCTCCAATTGTTTTTGCAAACATTTACATTTAAATTTGAATTCTCCCTCATTTTCAAGATAACGCCTTTTGAAAAAAAATTTTTCCAAATTAAACAAAATAAAAAATACCTGAAAAAAGCCCCACAAGCCCTACATGTACAAACTCCATAATGAAAACCAACATTTTCATTTGCCCCACAAACTTTGCATTGTTTAACAAAGTTTCTTTGCATTTTTTAAATAAAATTTTACTATGCAAAATTGTTAATATATTAGAAATTTAAAAAAATTATGTGAATGATTTTGGTTTATCAGAATTCAACGGTAAATGTCCGTTTCGTTCCCCACCTGTCCGCAAAGATAATGCACATTTTTCTCTCCTTTTCTTGCATTTTTTTAGGGTGACCGGACAATCCGTCAGTGGACAATCCGGCAGTGGAAAATCCGTCAGTGGACAATGCGTCAGTGGTCGGACAATCCGTCAGTGGACAATCCGTTAGTGAACAATTTAGTAATTTCTACCCATACCAAAACTACTATGGCCAAAATTTTCATTTTTTCGTGGTGGGGATTGTAAGAGATATCGAAAATTTGGAAACCATTAAGGGAATTGGCTGATTTAGCTGGATTAAAAGGATATTAGTGGACTTGAAAGTTATCGGGGATTTCAAAGAGATATTGTGGGATTAAGGGGAATATAGGAGATTTGTAGTATTATGGCGGTTAATGTGGAATTTGGGAGATTAAGATGGATTTCGGGGATTAAGTGGGATATCAAGGGATATAGACAGATTAAGAGGATGTTGTTCACGATATTAATCTAAAAACAATCTCTCTTATTCATAGATTTCCCACAGTTCCATGATATTCATCCAAATCCAATATGTATACTCCCACATGTTAATCATGTAAATATAATCCATCCAAATCCCCTATATCCTTCTAAATCCATCGACATTCGCATATTGAACCAAATTGCCCAATATCTTTCATCCACTAATATCCTTTTAATCCAGCTAAATCAGCCAATTCCCTTAATGGTTTCCAAATTTTCGATATCTCTTATAATCCCCACCACGAAAAAATGAAAATTTTGGCCATAATAATTTGGGTATAGGTAGAAATTACTAATTTGTTCACTGACGGATTGTCCACTGACGGATTGTCCGCCCACTGACGCATTGTCCACTGACGGATTTTCCACTGCCGGATTGTCCACTGACGGATTGTCCGGGAGCCTTTTTTTAGTTAGGAAAAGTGCTCGTTCATTTCTCCTTTTCCTTAATATTATGCCTCATCAAGAGACAATAACAATGTCAAATACAACTAAATGAAAATGTAGTCATCAAAAGAAGTAGATTTATTTTATGAATGATCAAATATTATAGACTTGTAATAGCATTCTCAAATATAGTTCAAATAGATCAGGGATATGGGATTATAATGTAGGGATAAAAACCAATGAAATGTAAGATATTCTAGCAAGTCTGCTTTTATAAAATTTCTCATCTGACGAATCATTCTAAATTTCAATCTATTCCAGAATGCTTCAATTTATTGCGTGTTTGCGCCGTTAATGAGATTAATTGATCATCACAAACTACACCTTTTTATTGTCAGTTTATTTGACATTGTTATTTTCTCTTGATGAGGCATAATATTAAGGAAAAGGAGAAATGAACGAGCACTTTTCCTAACTCAAAAAATGCAAGAAAAGGAGAGAAAAATGTGCATTCTCTTTGCGGACAGGTGGGGAACGAAACGGACATTTACCGAATTCAACTTCAACAAAATTGTTTTATCAATGTTGGAGGAAATTTATGAATGATAATTGTATGTTTGAAGCAAATTTGCTCGTTATTAACTTTTAAAAGTTGAAAATGATTTAAATTAATAGAACAGAAGAACTAAAGTGCAAAGATTAAATTAAAAAATATATACTATAAGGTTTTTCCGGGGCGGGGTTCGGGTCTCCCCGACCCGAACCCCGCCCCGGAAAAAAGTGAAAACCCCGTACCCCGACATACCCGCCCCCGAGCGTTCGGGATCAAACCCTATATAAGGTTAGGAAAAGTTAAAATTGTAGTTTAGGTATATGACTATGTATTTCCCAGCAGAGAATCAACCAAAAAGGATTACTTCTATTAATAATAAGAGAATATTAATTATCCCTTAATAGTATAAAAGATTTTAAAATAATTTTTTATATTTCGTTAAATATAAATATAATTCTAGTATTTTAAATTTAAAAAATTATGTGAATGATTTTAGTATGGCAGCATTCGTTGGGTTTTTAAAAAATGATCAGCTAAATAAACAAATTTTCTAAACAAAAATTAAATAGCAGAAAGTTAATTAATATTAAACTTAACTTGTATGATTGTCTGTCATCTTTCTGAGAGGAAAATTTAAATTAATAAGCAAAATTTTATTTAAATTAGCTAAAATTTATTTAAACCAGCTAATCAAACCCAAAAAAAATAAATTGAACGAGAATTTATATTTTTATAGCTAATTTAAAGGAGATTTGAAAGTTGAAGCTTTGACGTTAAAGCTTTTTTTTGGAAAAGAAAAGAATTCTTTTTGGATTGATTTCTCAATTTAAATTATTTTGGAGATTGGCTCACAGTTTTTTATAAGAAGGAATTGAAGGAAATTTTGAGGAATTCAGTAGTTTTCTTTAGTTTCTTCATATCTCAACCTTCATCGTATTTTCTTCATGTGATAAAATAAGAGGAAATACCAAAATGGGCCCTAAGTTTATAATTTTTGTCCCCAAAATATATAGTTTGGTGAGATTCGACTGATAATTTGAAGATTAGTCTTAAAAAAGTTAGAAAAATGTGTTGAGGTCCAATCAAACATTTTTCATTAAATAAAAATATATTTTCTTCTAAAGCAACTCCTGGTATTGGTCTTTATCAATCTAAGTTTGCTACAGCAACAAATGTTAAGTTCCATCCCAAAAAGCGTTGATTTTAAGAATTTAAAGAAATAAAATAAATTGTCTCCCCCAATAAAAATTGCAAATTACCTATATTTATTTTTCTGTTTGTATAATTGAAACAAAAATGATCTGAATTTTCTTTTTTTGTTTCTGGACAGTTTTTTGGTAAATGAATTTCTTTGTTTTTTTTTATATTGGTTAGTATAACCTAACTTTTCATTCATTTTTTTTTACTTTTGCTCCTAGCGGAACATTTTTGCTTAGATAATCTCTTGAAATGGATAAGTTTACGCAGTCAGAGGTGGTTCGGAAATGACTAAGATGGCGGAACTTGGAGTTGTCGGAATCGGAATTTCGATCCACCTCTGTACGAAATCACTGTTCCTTTTATTCATCGGTTGAGGTCAATCTGATAAGTTTGGCTCAAAAAATGCAAAATCATTGGAGAATTTTCATTTATGTTCAATAAAATTAATTAATTATTTTGCTTCCATCCTTCAAAAATTACTTGGCCACTTACTACCTTATAGTGAATAGTAATTTTTGATCACTTCTTTGATGTTCTTCACTTAAGATTATTTTACTCAATGTCCGAAGAAGGGCTTTTGGTTCTTCCAGAAAAAAGTTTAGTAACGTTGGTATGTTTTGAATACCTCCTCCTTGATTGTCAGGAGATTGTCCAATTATTTTTGTTGAGACTTTATCTTTTTGTATTCCTTTAGATTTGTTGTTTACATTACTAAATAGAAGAGTCAATACCATCACACCAATCTTTTGCATTTCGTTTTGGATCGAATTTATATGTAACATTAGTGTTTCACCAGAACCAATTGACCGGATATGGCGAGATAAACTGGCTGTTTTTGTATATTAGGAAAGTAGGGGGATTAAGGGATATCGATGATAGGTGGATAAATACATATCAATGATCGGGGAGTCACCACTAGAGTAGATCGAGGTCGAGGTTTTTTGAAAAAGCCGAGGCCGAGGATCACCGAGGCTGGAAAAGCCGAGATCGAGGTCGAGGGGCAAATTTGGACCCGAGACCGAGGTCGAGGACCGAGGAAAACCGAGGTTCTTAAAAATTTGTATAACTTTTTTAAACCTGCTTAATTTGTTAAAATTAATCAACTATTCGCTAAAGCATTAAATTAATACATTCATCTGATCCAGAGCCAGTAGGTGGCCCAATATAGATCAAAAACACAAATCCTTGGTCAATAATTTCAAAGCCTTGATCAAATTTTCCCAAATACTTTTGGATTTGATTAATAAAGGACTGGAAAATCAAATTATTTTATCAAATATCAAATAATTTGAAAATATTTTATAATTTAGTACACAGGATTTAGACGGATATCAAAGTGGAGAAACAAAGTGAATATCGATGGAATTAGAGGAATCAAGGGGGATATAAATGGGCTTTGATTGATTAATTGGATTCAAGGGGATTTGGGGGACAAGAGGATATCAGCAGATTTATAGGGAAAGGTTATATAAGGAAATTTTTAGATTTTTGCGAATTCAAGGATCCAGATTTCCTCCTTTTCAGCGCTGCAGGCGAAAATTTTTAGATTTTTGGTAGGTCAAAGAGCCAGATTTCACCCTTTTCAGCGCCGCAGGCGAAAATTTTGAAAATTTTGGAGGTCCAAGCAGTAGATTTCTTCATTTTTCAGCGCCGCAGGCGAAAATTTTTAGATTTTTCGAAGGTAAAGGAGCCAGATTTCTTCCATTTTTTACAAAAAAGGCAATTCTTAGGGGTGTATATTTACCCTCGGTCCTCGGCGAGGTTCTGGCCGAGGACCGAGACGAGGTTCCGAGGCCCGAGGTCAGCAAAATCGAGGTCGAGGTTTGAAAATGGCCGAGGACCTCGGCCTCGGCCTCGGCGAGGCCTCGACCTCGACCTACTCTAGTCACCACTACACAGCAATTTGCCTTGCTTCAATATTCCGTATGCTTCACAGTTCCTCCTGCTTCAATATTTCGCCAGCTTAATAATTCTCCCTATTTCAATATCCCGCCTGCTTCACAATTCCCCCTGTTTAAATATTCCGCATGAACGTTGATTGACCCCCCTCCGCCCCCCAACATTTACACCTACAACACTACATCATTAGACTGACAAGTTTCTTAGTGAAAAGTTAAATTTTATATTTAATTATATTACTTCCCTTAAAATTTTTCTTAAAAGGACATTTGACTTTTTCTATTTAAAAGCTTTTTCTTCGAAAAATTGATTTTTAATTAATATTCTTATTTAAAAATTTAAAATCTCAAAGATCTGTTTCGAAATTTCGATTTAGGTTTTCTCTCGTTTTTTTAAATTTAAATACATATATTCTAAAAATTAATTTATAAAAAACAAAAGACTGTCTTAATTTATGTACATAAGCTTAAACCAAAATAAACATTACTAGTCAGGATTCTATATACCCCCAATATGATGATTTAAATACTCCAAAAATTAGAATAATCTTCGACACAGTTCATCGCTCTTGTCAGTAGAAACTAGGGATGAGCGAGATCGGGCAGGATTATCCGGGTTTTTGAATCCCGATTTTTCTGGTCCCGAGCCCGAAATATAATATACCGACCCCGAGCCGGGATTGGGATTAGCAATCGGATCCCGATGCAAATTCCAATTTCATAAATATACGAGAATATTCGTGAAACGAAATATTTGAGTGAAAGAAAAATGTGAGAAAAGAAAGAGAGTTTTCTTCGCTCGGAGTTCAAAAGAAAATTTTGAACTAATTTTTTTTAGTTCAAAAATTTTCAGAAAAACAAAAAAAATAAAAAAAAAAGTAAAAAATGATTAAAAGCTTGATTTAATAGATGAATTTAAAGCGAAAATAAATTCCAAAAGTAATTCCAGTTATATAATTAAAAGAAAAATATTATCTTCAAAAGTCTGAATAGCATGTGCGTGTTGTGCCATCACACTCTCCTGAGCAACATTTATATGCATAATCACATTCCGAACCATCAACTAAGCATTCTTTACATTTAGAATCAACACATTTAAAACCATAACAGCACATTCGTCCATTATCATCACAATTATTACCTGTTGGTTCCAGATTTTAAGATTATTTGTTATTAATTTTTAAAATTTTATTTTTATTTATTTTAATGTTTTTCCTGTTTTTATTTAAACTATTGCTCCAAAACATATTTTAAATGTTACTTTGTTATTTAAAATTTTACAACATTTCCCCAAAACATTATTTGAATTTATTTCTCTTTATAGTTTCTTATCAACCTTTCTTTACTTCACGCTTTTTGTCACTCATATGTATAGCTTTTTATATTTCTAATTTTTGTATTATTTCGAAATGAACTTTTGATAAATAAATAGTTTAATTTGTTATAGTATTGGTTTAGTTTAATTCCTCATTTAGTTGAGAGAGTTAAATTTAAATTTATAAAGCCGTGGACGTTATATTACCTTCATGAACACACCCAGCTTTGAAGCATTTATATGCGAAGATTGCATCTCGTATTTTTAAATTTTTACAATTTAGACCAGGACAACATTTTTTATCACTGTCATTGCAATTTTCTTTACGTTTACTACATTGTTGGCTTGTATGAAATACAAAAAAGAAATAAATAAAAATAATTAAAATATTTATTGAAGACATTATTTTATTTAGAAATTCTTTTTTTAAGAAAAAACTTCTAAATTTAAATAATTTTTATTTGGTCTAAAAAATGCTTAATTAGAAATATATAAGTAAAAATAAATCTAAAGTTTTCTATAAAATAGTTTTGAAAACTTTTTTATTTATAATTTTTATACAAAATTTTCCAAAAGCTTATATTTAAATTTTATTTTATGAAATGAAAGGAGAGCTACCGTATATGCTCGAATAAAAAAACAATAAACCCTGGGTAATTATTGTTTCGACCTCTCGCTTGAGGGGGTAATTATTCGAGAGAAGGTGCTAAATTTGGGGTATATCTCAATAAATCAAGAAGGGAATCGATTATTTTTTGATATTGTTTAATAACCTGTTTCAATAATAAAAATTTACAATGATTTTTTCAATATATTTAAGATTTGTGTAAAAAATGAGGGGGTAATTATTAAAAAGGGTAATTATTTGAGAGAGGGTAATTATTCGAGCATATACGGTAGTTAGCATTTAAGCATTTTTGTTATGTTTTTACTAGAAATTATTAAATAAAATATAAAAATGAAGTGGCAAATTTAGCTTGAAAAATTCTTTTTAAAGGCTTTAAAAAATCAAGAATCAGTTTAGCTATATTTAAAATTTTATATTTTCTAAAATTAATTTTTAAATTTAATTATTTATTTTTAGCTGTTTAAATAAACATTAAAGCCGTTTAATCCTCCCATAAACCTTAAATTTCGAGTGAAACCAAAAGCCAATATAACAGCAAAAAATATATCTGAAATAAACAAAAATTCAGAAATAAAATTAGAAATGCTTCCTTTTTAACTAGAAATTTGCTAATTTTAGAGGTATCGCGTTTTTATGTATAGATGGCACGTTTGTCATATGTATGATAGTAAATACGTCAAACCATTCTATTGAATATAGCTTTTATTTTATTTTTTTATTTATATTTACAATAAGCTTAGGTATTTCTTCCAATAGTTCAAGTTGATTGAAATTTCCAATAGTTTCAATCAAAAAAAAAAATAAATAAACAATAAAAACATCGTTTAAATTAGGGTTGTTGGCGACCGGTTAATGCTTCACAATTCCCCTCTGTTTAAATATTCCGCATGAACGTTGACTTGTACCCCCCCCCCCCCCCCCCCCCCCCCCCCAAACAATTACAACCAGTGATGGAAAACTTCCAAAATTTCTCTGGAACCGGTTCCGGTTCCGGAACCGCTTTATTAATTTTGGCGGTTCCGGTTCCGGTTCTGGAACCGCTTTTTTAAATTTGGCGGTTCCGGTTCCGGTTCTGGAACCGCTTTTTTAACTTTGGCGGTTCCGGTTCCGGTTCTGGAACCGGTACCAGAACCGGTTCCAGTGACAAAATTTTTTAGCTATTTTAATGAAAAAAATTTATTATTTTTTTCATAAATAAATTTTATTAAAGCCTTCTGAATTGATTAAGGGTGATTTAAGGAAATCAGTAGTAGCGTAAGGAGTGATAAAGAGATTCGTGAGTATAAAGGTATGAGGGATTATGAGAGATTAAGAGATAGACTACTACTAGAGATAGACCTACTATTAAGATGTTGAAGTCCATGATACCATCCGATTAAAGGAAGATTTTGGAAGATCCTTAAGCCAGATGGTCATACGACACTTGCAGAGGATTTATAGTGAGGTCATTGGATTAAAATGGTTTGAACGGATATCCGGGGATTTTTTTGGATAACAGAGATATTCGACCATTTGTAGGAATATCGTAGGATTAAGTTAAGGCAGGATCCTTAAGCCAATATCTTCATTTTTCTGCGCCGCAGGCGAAAATTTTGAAAATTTTGGAAATCATAGCACATAAAATTAATCTATTTAAATATAAGACAAGCTTTTTTTGTTAAAAAATAAGTTTGTAGTAATTTATTTTCCAAAGAAAAACAATTAACTACTCATTCATTACGTTCGGGTTCGAACCTAATACCCAGATAAATACTGTAATCTAAGAAACCCAACACACTATCCAGTCAACCACACGTCCCTTTGAAAGAAAAGGAAAGAAAATCTTTTTACCCTTCTCATTTTCTCTTCCTTTTCTTCTCACGACCAGTGTTTGGAATTTCGAAATTTGCTCGTACTCGTACTCGTACTTTCGTACAGGCCTTTTTTTACCTCGTACTCGTACTCGTACTTTCGTACATGCCTTTTTTTTCCTCGTACCCGTACTCGTACTCGTACATGTCTAATTTTTTTTCTCGTACTCGTACTCGTACTTCGTACCTGCCCATTTTTTTGCTCGTACTCGTACTCGTACTTCGTACACAGGTACGAGTACGAGTACGAATTTTGGTACGAGCTTCCAAACACTGCTCACGACTCCCATATTTTGCTCATTTCTCTGATTTTACCCATCATTAGGGGTGTATCTTTGGAACCGGTGCTGGAACCGGTTCCAAATCGGTTCCAGACCTTTACCGGTTCCGCGGTTCCGGTTCCAAACCGGTTCCGGACCTTTGCCGGTTCCACGGTTCCGGTTCCAAACCGGTTCCAGAACTTTACCGGTTCCACGGTTCCACTTCCGGAACCGGTTCTGGAACCGCCCGGTTCCGGAACCGGAACCGGAACCTTTCCATCACTGATTACAACCACAACACTACATCATTACACTGACAAGTTTCTTAGTGAAAATAAATTTTAATTTAAACTATTTTTTTTATTTCTGTTATAATTAAATTAATTAAAATTGATTTTTGAATTTATTAAATTTTATATTTAATTATATTACTTCCCTTAAAATTTTTCTCAAAAGGGCATTTGACTTTTTCTATTTAAAAGCTTTTTCTTCGAAAAATTGATTTTTTAATTAATATTCTTATTTAAAAATTTAAAATCTCAAAGATCTGTTTCGAAATTTCGATTTAGGTTTTCTCTCGTTTTTTTAAATTTAAATACATATATTCTAAAAATTAATTTATAAAAAACAAAAGACTGTCTTAATTTATGTACATAAGCTTAAACCAAAATAAACATTACTAGTCAGGATTCTATATACCCCCAATATGATGATTTAAATACTCCAAAAATTAGAATAATCTTCGACACAGTTCATCGCTCTTGTCAGTAGAAACTAGGGATGAGCGGGCAGACCATTCCCAATTCCGAAATCCCGATCCCGCTCAACACTACCCTCGATATCACACTAAAATCTCTTAACAGTCCATAAAAGTTTTAATCATAGAATTTTCTCACCTTTCTGCAAAAAAGCAGGGTCGGGTTTCAGGTCGGGTTTTGAAATCTCGGGTTGGGTATCGAGTCGAAATAAGGCGGGATTCGGGTAACCCAACCCCTCCCTATTGCGAGTGTTTATTTAAAAATGCCATTCACATATGCAAACTCCACCCATTTTATTCTTTATAAAAACGGGGGGATTTTTTCATTTCCCCATAAAATTTTTTATTTTTAAAAATCTTCCCCCTCAGTAAAAAAAAATTCTAAAGTTTTATTCAAAAAAACAAAACAAAATCCTTTAAAAAATGTATTTTAATACATTTTCCAAGGCATTTATTGTCTTGGCTTTTGCCGGATTTGCTCCACTTTTTGTCAAAGGAATGCACAATCCTCGTGGTAACTTTAAAATTAAATAATCCAGAGTATCTTTTTTACAATTTTTATATTGAAACTAGAGACCGGACCGATACGATATATCGAAAAAACTATCGATATATCGATGTCGATATTATTGATAAACGATACCGATATTATCGATCGATCTCTCAAGTCCGGTCTTTAATTAAAACTAAGATATTTTTTAAATAATTTTTGGCTAAAGTTCGTTTTATGGTTCTGATCCAGATATGGATGATTTATATGTCATTCGAAACAGCTCTTCGAGCTGAGTCAAACGACACCAAAATTAGTTAGAAACTCAACTGTGAGCCAAGATACAGCACCCTGAAATTCGAAAAACCATAGGGGGAACCATGCACTTTTTTCTGTTGAAGAATTCGAAAATGCAAGTAATAGCTCATTCGAAAGCGCTCCACGAGCTGAGTCGAATGAGACCAAAATCAGTGAAATCCACTTGATTTGACAAAGTTATGAGCATTTGTTTAAGCTCCTTACCTTTGGTCTATGTGCAGGTTTTGCTGCTGTGGAGGAAGCCAGACATGCCAGCCGCAGCATAAATAGGCTTAAGTTTATTTTTCGAGCCCAGAACCCAGCGACCGTTGACTCCCCGCGAGGCGCGTGCTTTTGCACAAGCGCCTCGCCGACGCCCAATAGGTTTATGTTGCTAGTTTTTGTGTCGTAACTTTGTCTAATCTTGTTCAATCACGGTGGTTTTTGTGTCATTCGACTCAGCTCGAGGAGCTCTTTTGAATGAGCTATCATTTAAAAAATCGAATTTTTCACTCCAAAAACCCCCAAGGATTTAACCATTTCGAGCCCTATATCTCGGCTCACGGTTGAGTCCGCGGACTAATTTTGGTGTCGTTCGACTCAGCTCGAGGAGCTCTTTCGAATACATATACCTAAATCATCCATGTCTGGATCAGAACTATAAAACGAACTTAGGCCTAATTTTTAAAAATTCAGCAAATATGCAAACTGGTGGAGGCCAAAAAAATACCGATCTAAAGATGTTTTCTCTTTCCGAGTTTTCTTTTCTGATGAATATTTTAGATGAAATTAAAGAAGTCGATTACAAAAATTATGGTTCTTTTAAAGATATTCTCAATGAGAAAGGAGCTGAAGTATTAAGCAAAAATACTGAAATTGAACCAAATGGTCCATTCGTTGGCAATTTTACACGAAAGATAAGAGCGGTAAGGAAGGGAGGATGGTGTTGATAGAGATTGAAGACTGTAGTCTATGGTTCGGCGAGCTATTTGGAGTCGACTAGCCGGAGCCATAAAATGCCAAATACCCAGCCTTGATTTAAAGGCTGCTTCTATTAGAGTTCGGACTCGGCCAAGGGCTGGGGCGACATGAAACCGGGTATTTTGATAAAATCCGTTTTATCAAATTTGCAGATTTTCAAGATTTTAGCCCAGAAAACCAGCCGCTTCCAATTTTGAGTAAATTTTAATAATAAAAAACTCGAAAATATTGCATCTTGCATCTCGAAAAAGTTCCATCTTTTTAAGCTCTTCCGCAAAAAATCCCCTCCAATGATATGCAAAATTTACTCATTTTTTAAATTGGTTCCAGAAAGTTTATGGGATTGCTAGTATTTAAATGAGCTACAACGAAGTTTACCCATTATTGTCCATTCCTCCATCTCCAAATATAACAATCCAAATTTACAGGTGATAGAATATTCTGAAGTAATTCTTATCAGTTATGAAAATCAAATCAAAGAAAATTTCAGAAAATTAAAAATAATAGATAAGCTTAATTTTATTAATAGAAGAATTAAAGAGTATAAACAAATTGTTGATAAAGAGGATTATGTTAAATTTATTGTGAATCACGGTTTAGATATGAAGGAGTTTGGTGATGAACGAGAGTCGAACAAGATCCCTGTTTCATTGATAAAAATTGGGTAAAGTCTAAAAAAGTTAATCGAATTTTTTGATAACACCTTTTTAAACAAGTTTATTTCATAGTGTGTTGACTAGAGGTCGGCGCGGGACGGGATTTTCCGGGATCCCGGATTTTTTGATTTTCGGGAGCATTCGGGATCCGGGATTTTTCGGGATTTATCCCTCGGGATCCCGTCCCGGTATCGTTCAAGAAAAAAAATCACGTCTCGGGATCCCGGAAATGCGATTTTGCCGACTTCTAGTGTTGACTGTGCTTTTTAAAATTAACTTTTTGGGTAACCTCCTTATTGTTGTGTATGGGCGAGAGCCCTTAAACAGTTTAGTATAAACGATAGCCAACAGTTAGTTTCTTTGTTCTTCTTTTCCTTAGTTCCTTCATACCTCAACCCGGAGCCGGAGCTGGATCCGGAGCCAAGAATTTGAAATGTCCGGAGCAGGAGCCAACAAATGGCAAATACCCAGCACTGGTAACCTCCTTATTGTTGTGTATGGGCGAGTGCCCTTAAACAGATTTAATAGATTTGGATTAAATAGATTTGGGGATTAAATAGCTATATGTTTTACAATATCTTATCTTGAGCATCATTTAATAATTTTCATAAAAATTTTTTAGCAAAAGTCGAGAATTTAAACAACTTGGGGAATATTTAACTAAATTTAAATATCAGGAGAGAAATTTATTTATTTTATACAATTTGTTTATTTTGGCACGAAAATTGATTTTGTCAGTTATTTATAATTATTCAGACGGGAGAATTTTCGCTTTAATGGATGAGTTGTAAGTTTGTTTAAACAATATCCAATTGGTACTGATTGTAAGGAAGAGAAAGAGAGAAAGATCCAGCTGGCTAGCATTTAAAACGCTGACTGCGGGGGTTTAAGATCTATTAAAAGAGAAGGTGAAAGCAGCTTCCCGGTAGCTCAGTTGTTAGAGCACCTGTACGTGGTGAGCGAAAGCGCCTAGCAATAACTACCAGGAGGTCGCAGGATCGAAGCCTGCCCGGGATTAAACTTTTACCTCGCTCTTACTTGATTTAAGTAAATATTTTAATTAATTTTAGACATCGAGTATCAATTGTTATTTATATCTGTCTATTGGATAAATATGAACTGAATGCAAACCGGTTATATAATATGATGATAGAACAGTTTTCAGCTTTCAATTGCTTATTTAACAATACTCTGGTCAAAAATCTTAAAGATGCCGAGGAAGATTTTGGACTCAGTTATCCTGTTTTATGCATTTTCAAACAAAGTCATGAGGAATTCCCATCTATTATTTACCAATTTAAAAGTAAACAAATTAATTAATAAAGTCCCAACAATTGTCCTTCCAGTTGTATGAGAAGTGGAGTAAGATCAAGGACTAGTCAATCCTATCATAATTGAGGGAATTTCAAATCCTTGTTTAAAGTTCATTCGACTTTTTGTTTCGATTTTAAATTAGTTCCCAATCTTATCTCAATCTTACGAAAAATGGAATTCAAGCCGCGTAAATTTGGCTATGTAAATTATCATAATAGATAATTTAATAGGATAGGATCTCAAAGCTTTAATATTTAGTAAAAGTTGTTTAATTTCAATTTGTAATTTAAGCAACTGATAAATGGGAAATAACTATGGAAGAATTTGAGGTTCTTAAAGAGTCTCGTATTCATGGAGAGGGCAGACCAAACAATACATACAATCCATACCTACTAATTTCATCTGCATATGACAAAGGACATGACGATCTTGCAGAAAAAGTTCAACAACATTATATAAATCCACAATTGGTTGCCCAGATAACTTATCAATTAAACAATAATGCTTTGGTTTATAGCCCTCAATTAACACAGGAAATTGGAGTAGATGAACACCCACAACAAGTTCGAGAGGTCGTTCTTAAATCAAGTATTCGGGTACAGTGTCATTTACATACACAATAGTCTTTATAATACTTTTGTCATTTAAATACCTAGTGAATACTCCATTTTGAACGGTAAAGTATTTGAAGGGTATTTTAAAGACTTCCCTATCATTATCAAGAAATATACCAAAAATTCTTTAACTATATATTTTCATTAGGTTTATATCCCATACCCATCAAGTGAAACAACCGGAAACTTTGGTGAGAGTAGCTCTCAAAATGATGGAAATGGCAACGGTGATGGAGGGAATGGAAATGATCTGACGAATGATCTGTCGAATCTGTCGATAAATGAGGATTAAAATTGTTGAAAGAATTGAAGAGAACAGATTGGTTTTGGAAGATTGTTGTCACGGAAATTGCCTTTATCGAACTCTATCTCTTTCCTAAATCCTCTATAGAGTACCACAATTTAGCTGATAAATAAGGACTCACAAAATATGCACGGAAAATATGCAAATATGCGCATATACATATACCGTATTTCCTCTAATAGACCGACATGTCGTTTTATTTTTCAACCTCCCTCTAGACTGTCGTTCTATTACAGGGTGTCGTTCAAATAGAGGCTGTCGTTCTATTTTTCAACATATTTTTTTGCAATTTTTTTGAAATTTTTATTAAGATCTATATCATTTTAATAATTTTATTAATGAAGAAAAATAGTTAAATTTTATATTTCAATGGAATTATCACTAGCCCTGTCCCATCAGGCCCTGTCCCCCTGTTATTTTCCAAGTTCCAAGAAATTATTTTCCAATTGTTTCTTCTGAAATTGGAAAAGGAAGATTTTTGGAGGGAAATGGAAGAATTGTCGCAGATGACCTTAAGTAGTAGGGGGTATCAATGTACTTGTAAGATATCGAGGCTTATGAGGATTTGAAAGGAATAGAGGTGGATTAAAGTTAAGAGGGATATCCGGAGATTTGGAAGGATTGAAATAAACATAAAGGGATTTGTGCGCGGCAACGAGGGATAAAGAAGATATCTATCGTTCGATTTGGAGGGATATCGAGGGATATAAGGAGATTCTAAGCGATTAATGTGAAATCAGTGGGTTAAGGTGGATATCGGTAGATTTAGAAGGAGTAAAGTTATATTGTGGATTTGAAGATTCAATGGATTTAGGGGATTATGAAGGATATATAGGGATTTTTGGGAATTAGGAAGTATATCAAGTGATATCCCTCCTAATTTGTTGGTATCGACTCTAGGTCTCGATCCGAAACTCGGTCTCGGGGTTGATTCCCGGTCTCGGTCTCGACTCTCGGGTTTTTTTAACTCCCGACCATCACTACCGCTTAGGTAAATAATTAAATTAAAAAAAGAAAGGGTGTCGTTCTAATAGGGGGTGTCGTTCAAATAGAGGCTGTCGTTCTATTTCTCAACCTCCCTCCAGACTGTCGTTCTAATAGGGGGTGTCGTTCAAATAGAGGCTGTCGTTCTATTAGAGGAAATACGGTATGCGTGAAGTATGTACTAGTCATGCAAACAAAATTATCCGACTTTTATCTAAAGTTTAATATCTAAGAAAATACCATTAACTTGTTGCTCTGAATTAATTACAAATAAATTACAATAAGTTATAAGTAATTATTCTGCTTCCAAAAAATGTTAATAAATTTCTGATGAGGAAATTTTTGGCAAAATTTTTTGGAAAATTTGTTTTTTGCCAGTAATTACTCTCAAAAACCAAAATCCCTAAAAATGCCAAAAATTTGCAAAAATTTTTAGCCAATTTTTAATTTAAATTTATCAGAATTGGCCGAAATATTTAAAATATGAAAATTTTCCCAACGCATACAACACATGCATTTGCATGTTTTGTGAGTCCGTACTGATAAATAACACTAATAGAAACTTGAAATTCGGAGAAAAATATTATAATAGAGGATTTATGGTATATTAATTTTTTTCATTCGGGAAAGATACAAAGTAAAAAACATTTTTCATTTTTTATTATCCAGTAAAATTTTTAAGAGTAGAAATTGACAATTCGATTATAATAATAATAATATTTATACGCACCAGCGCGACGATTTCAGACAATAAATATGCGAGAAAAATTATTTTAGTAGTTCTTTAATTAAAGCGTCTATGATGCCTAGGTTTAATACAGTGACCTAGGCAATATGTTTAGAAACACTAGCGTTGTGAAATTTCGAGGGCTTATAGCTCGGCAAATGAAAGAGATGGAAAAAATGTCTTGGTCTTTTTGTAGCATTTTTTATGGTGTAAATATCTATACCGTATTTTCTCTAAAATGGGCCCCCTCAAAAATAAGCCCCCCCCCCCTCTAAAATAAGCCCCTCTAGAGGTCGATCGAAAAGAATAAGCCCCCCCCCCCTCTGAAATAAGCCCCCTCCCCCATAAAATTTTTAATTGTTGATTAAATGTTGTGTCCCCTTAGTTGAGTCTCCATGGAGGGATATAGAAGGATTAGAAGTGATTAAGAGGGTATTTGGAAGATTTAACAGGTACTATATAAAGGGATTAACGTAGATATCGAGAGATCTGAAGCGATTAATCATGATATTGGAGGATTTGTAGGTTTAATTAGATATATAGGGATAGTGTAGATTAATGGAGAGTAGAAAGGATATCGGGGGGATTAAAAGGGATTTCTGTAGATTAAGAGATTAATAAATTTCGGTGATTAACAAGGATTTCAAGGATTAATCTTTATCCCACGACATCTCTTAATCCTCCAAAATCCCTTGATATCCCTACCAATTCCCAAAACACGAAATACTCCCTCTAAATGTCTCAATATTCACATTAATCCTCCGATATCTCCAACTTAAAGGCATATCTAAGCTGAAGGATTGACCTCAACCGATAAATAAAAGATACCGTGATTTCGTACAGAGGTGGATCGGAATTTCGATTTCCGACAACTCCAATTTCCGCCATCTTAGTCATTTCCGAACCACCTCTGACTGCGTGAAATTATCCGCAAGTAAATTTTCATGAGATTATCTAACTAATCAAACACTGCTCAAAGCAATAATCCAAAGAAAAAATGAAAAGTTAGTTATACTAACCAATATAGAAAAAACAAAATTTGTTGATCAAAAAAATTTATTTACCAAAAAAATATCCAGAAACAAAAAAAAAAAGAAAATTCAGATCATTTTTGTTTCAATTATACAAACAGAAAAATAAGTTATATTTTACAATTTTTATCGGGGGAGACAATTTATTTTATTTCTTTAAATTCTTAAAATCAACGCTTTTTGGGATGGAACTTAACATTTGTTGCTGTAGCAAACTTAGATTGATAAAGACCAATACCAGGAGTTGCTTTAGAAGAAAATATATTTTTATTTAATGGAAAATGTTTGATTGGACCTCAACACATTTTTCTAACTTTTTTAAGACTAATCTTCAAATTATCAGTCGAATCTCACCAAACTATATATTTTGGGGACAAAAATTATAAACTTAATGAAGGGTGTATTAGGTTCATTTTGGTATTTCCTCTCCAAAACGGGCAGTCAAATTGAAAATGTGTAGTGTCAAGTGCATGTATCTTTAGGTGAGATCCGTTTTAGAATAATACGAGAACTGTTAATTCCCGCCTCCCCTCCCCGAAATGGGAAAAAGGAAAAATTTTGGGGAGGGGATGGGCAAAAAAGTGCATTAAAAGTGCCTACGGCCTCCTAAAATTCTCAAAGTTAACAATCAAGATTTTGCTTTAACCAGAATTACGCCAGAAATTCAGCGCAAAAATTTTCCACCCTTGGCCCGCCCCCGAGAAAAAACTACCAATAGCCTCTTTCATTTCTTTCCCCAAAATTAGTAAAAAAAAGGAACACACCCACATGAAAAACACCCTATCCACTTTCAAATATAAAATTAAACTTACGATCAGACATTGGTGAATTCCAAACTGCGGAAGAAGCACGCCGTGGAGGATAATCTTTACAATATCCTCCAAACAAATCCTGCGTTGTAGGCTGGCGAATTTTTCCAAAATGATGTTCAATTTGATCTTTAGTTATTAAATGATGGATTTTTTGAGTTCTTTCCAAAATATTTTCTTCTAAAAAATATTTTTTAATCAAAAAAGAAAATGTTAAAAAATACTTAATGCCCATTTTGGAACAATTTTTCGTGGTTGTTCATCATTATCAGTTTCATCACCAGAAGACAAATCATCCACAATATAATTGGTTTCAGTACTTGGCAAAAATATTTTTTCTTTTGTCATATCATAAACACTAGAATTGGAAAAAAATAAAATATAGAAGCGAAAAGTTTAGGGAACAAAATTTGAAATTTTAAGTCGACAAAGTCGGCAACGAAACTTTATTTAGGATTAGTTACATATCCAAACCAAAATTATCTGGGTATCCGAAACCGAAATTTTGTATTTTTACTAATTTAGTCCTTAATTCAATCATGTATTGACCATTTATATGTATTTTTGTGGAGAAAGGAAAAAATGTAGGAAACCTCATAAAATTTTACAGCAATTTTAAATTTAGTTTTCTAATCTCTTTTTCTTCCTCCTAAAAGTTACATAATGGCAGCCTTTGGCCCTCCCTAGATTTCATTATTTCCTAACGCCATTCAATAAGTCAATAAATTGTAAAAATAAAAGATGTTTTATGGGCCAGGTTATATCAAAAATAAAACCATACGGCAGAATTACCAAACCTTATAAATTAAAAAAATTTTTATTTTAAACCTAATTTGTTCCAATTCATTCATACTATCCTCATTAACACATCCCTCCTGGAAATTAGAATCCAAATTTTCATCCTCAACAATTTTAGCGTTTTCTTTCTCCTCTAGATAGGTTTCCTGAACAATAAGAACAGAAGATGTCGTGATAGTTTTAATTTGCACTGGGCATTCTTCTTCCGATATTAAATGAGGAATTGATGTTTGAGTGGATTTGCTGAAAGTTGAAAAAATGTTTTGATGTTTAAAAAATTTCTCCGAAATTATTATAAATTCACAGAAAAACTATTTTAAGAGGAGTATGATGTGTCCAAATAGATCTTTAACTAGGATTAATTTGTGGGATTTGTATAAATATTCTGAAGAATATTTAGAACGTTTACGTCTAAAAATATTTTTATTTTTGTTGATGTGCATTAATAAATTTACTAAAAGGCAGAACTATAAATGAGCGAAACGAAAACGTCGGAAGCCTAACACTAAATTGAAAGGATTGTTGGCCTAAAGTCATACCCCTTGAAAGTAAAACCCTAGAAAGTACTTGCTAAAAACTTGAGCTCAATCCAAGTTGGTGCCTTATTTTTTCACACCCCTTCCAAAACATAAATACACGTTTAAATTCCATATTAGAAGTGTTTCCACAAATTAAAAACTCACTTATCCACACAATTTTGTTCTTGATGAGCTTCTTTCGATTTACCCTTACTTGCAGGAATATTCTTCATAATTGGTGTTTTGTTTGATTTACTCTGAACACTCAAAGGTTGAAGGACTCGAACTGGCATATTCGGAGAGGCAAAATTGTTTTGCATTTCTTTATTTTGAAATTCTTTGACGGCCTCCAAATGTTTACGCACCTTGTTTTCACGTTCAAGTCTGGCTTCTTCCTTCTTTTTATTATTCTGTTCGACCCGTTTAGCACGCTCTTCTCGTTCTCTATAAAAAAATTTAAAAGTTGATGTAAGTAAAATTCACGTTTTTTTCTTCGTATTATTTCTCATCAAATAATTAGGGAAAGAACATAATTTCTTAAAATTAGGTTTAGGACCTTTTTTTGGCTACAACCAATATAAGCTTATATTTGTTCAAGGTCTAGAGAAAACTCTCTAGATTGAGTCTAGAGAAAACTTTATAAATTGGGTCCAATTGTAAATTTCCGAATTCCCGTAGTTTTCCAGAGGCTGTTAAATTCTTATGGAACTTAACAGCAACTTAATTTCCCCATGTTTGTTACATAAAGAAAAAAAGGAAATTTTAAGGAGTTGGAAGTCTTAAAAAAATAAAAAAAAACAAAAAAACCTCTTTGCCCGATCAGCCTTCTCTCTTAACAAATCTTCACGAGCTCTCTTTGCCTGATCAGCTTTTTCGTCAATTTGTTTTAATTTGTGTACCTTCTGCAATGTTTTATCGATAGCCACAGGCGTTTTAACTGGAATCTTTGTTGAAAACTTGGATTGGATCTTTATTGGTGTAGCAACAGCATTCTGAAATTTTTCATGAATTTAAAATAAAATTTAAAAAGATTCTTTACTGGAGTAAGACGAAGAATAGGAGGCATTTGAATTGTTTGTTGGGCACTTTTCACGAGTTCATTTGTAATTACCAACTTTCTCATTGAGCCAACAATTCCATTTGGAGTACCCAACATCTTCAACTTTTTTGGCTATAAATTTATAAAAATTTCAATTAAACGTTTCTCACTTTTGGACTGCATGGAGTAACTGGAGTTGAAAAAACACCGCCTGATTGAGCATCGATAGGAACGCGAGACGCAAATGGAGTCTCTGGCACAAATAAAATGCTTTTATCTTCTTGCTCAACAGAGAGTTCCGGCTCATTAGGAGGCTCTTCCTCCATCTGTTCCTGTGGAGGCACTTCTTCCATCTTTTCTTCTAAAACTTCCTTTTCTTGCTCAACAGAAGGTTCCGGCTCATTAGGAGGCTTTTCTTCCATCTGTGCCTGTGGAGGTTCTTCCATTTCTTTTTCCTCAACAGGATGTTCTTCTTCAAAAATGCTTCCGTCGACAGTTGGGTCAGCTGGAGGCTCTTTCTCCAACTGTTCTTCTTCATTTTCTTTTAATTGCTCAGGCTGATCCAAAAGTGTTGTATCCTCCAAATATTCATCATCCGAATCAAAATTCAATTGTTTGAATTTGCTAATTTGTTCGAGTAAAGCAGTGGCTGGCTTGGCCCTTTTCGGTGTTTGCAAAGCCTTAAATATATAAACGGTAAATTGAATTTCTCCTCCCTCAAAGTATTATGGTCTGACAGTGAGATAAAATGTGTTAAATGTTATAAACTTTACTCTATGGTGATAGGTAGCCAGCTCTGCCTTTCAGAACCAATGCCAACTGTGGGTGCGTGTACCGAAAGGAATTTTAAAAAGCGACTCCAAGAAAAGCGAAACTGACACACCCTGGCATATACAATTGCCATCTAAAATGAGTACACTGCATTGCTTAAAAACATTCATATTCATCAATACAACGTTTAGTACCGGACCATTGGTTCTAAAAAGCTGAGCTGGTTATTTATCCACATAGAGCGGTTTGAAAACATTTTAATTTAGACAATTACTATTTTGAGGAAGGAGGGAGGTGTAAAATTAAATAAAAAACCTTTTGATTAGCATAATTTTCACGTATAAAAGTTTTCAGCTCAGTTTTAATCTTTTGAAATTTATCAACTTTTTGCTCAAGAATCTTCCCAACTTTATCATAAAAAATCCTCCCCAACATTTTTTCATAATTCGACCAATTGATGAAGCTGGCAACACGTTTTAGATCCTCAATCTTTTTTGTATCAACATCATCCTCAATTATTTCAATTGTTTTTGAACGCTTTTTGCTGAACGATCGAGTTTCATATTGCTTGCTAGTTGTCTTTACTTTTTTACTTTTTCTTATTGCTGGCATTTTTCTAATATTGTTTGACAAAAATCTTTAAATTTACTAAAATTAGAAAGAAAAATTAATCAAGCAAAAATATGGAAAGTTTGGACACTAAAATGAAATAGAGATCGGCACGGTAGGGAACCCGTCCCGGAATCCCAGATTTTTTAGCAACGAACGGGATTGCCGGGATTAATCCCGCGGGATTCCTCCCGTTCGATCTTTTGAAACTCAATTTCGTTATGGTCCCGGAAATGTGATTCTGCCTATCTGCACCCAAAAAACAAAACGAGTCCTCTGAAATGTTGGTTTACTCTCTTGTATCTTCCCCATTTTGTACATGTGCTTTTTTACTTTTTTTTTTGCAAGTTTGGTCGTTTTTGTTGTTGCTTTTTCGTGTTTTTGGCCTTTTGTATTTTTTACCCTTTTGTAACTTTGATAAATTTGGTCTTTTGTATTGTAGCTAATTTAAACTTTATTTCTCTGGAAAGTCTAATACTCTCTAAAATACTCATTGCTGTCTAACCTTCGTTTCTCTCTCAATCCATCGATTTTCCTTTAACATTTTTCAATTTCCAATACCGCGTCATCATCATCTTCTTTCGCCAAATACTGCTGCCAGCTGGTAAAAGCGTGGATAAAATATATTTGGTCAATTCTGCGCTTTCCCTTTTTCAGAGTTATTTTTCTAAGATTTTGAAAGACGAGAATCGTGTCCTACTTTCTAGTGAATTTTTATCTGTCTAGTTGAAAATTTATTTTTGCTCTGACATTGTTAGTCATCAATAAAATCAACACAATTTACCTAACGATTGAACAAAATTAACCTGTGACCCTAAACTAGGATACTCCCCCAATGTTTGTTTTCTTTACGATACGAAACCCTCTCGAAGAGGAATTTTAAGTCAATCCGATACATGACCAGTAGTGTTTCACCGGAACCGCAAATTTTTCAGGAACCGGATCTTATTTTTTGGTTCCAGGCCAGAATCGGAACTTCTAGCGAAACACTACTGACTAGACAATTGACTTTATTCGGAGCAGCCCTTTTGTGTATTCCAATTTCATTGCTTTTTTATCTTCATATAATGAGTAATTTATAATTTTAGTGTTTTTGGCTTCTCATTAAATTTTCTACTTTTATTTAACTTTGACCTTCAAAAATGGATCCTCCTGGAACTCAACCAACGCCTACTAATGGAGCTCAACAAGCTGGAGGTCGACCTACCAATAAGCGTTTACAACAGACTCAAGCGCAAGTTGACGAAGTTGTTGGTATTATGAAGGTTTTTTTGGAAGTTTTTTGATCGGATTTAAATTGTTTTGTAGGTTAATGTTGAGAAGGTTCTTGAACGTGACCAAAAGCTTTCACAGCTGGATGATAGAGCTGATGCTCTTCAGGTTTTTATTCATTCTCTTTATTTTTAAATTTTGTTTTTTAGGAAGGTGCTTCGCAATTCGAGAAGTCTGCCGCAACTTTGAAGCGCAAGTATTGGTGGAAGAACATTAAGGTATATTTTGATTTGGAGATTTAATTTATGGTTGTTTGTTCCCCTTTTACTTTCTCCTTTTCTCTCAATTTCCGGTTCTCCTTTTGTTTTCTTCCTTTCCTCTCTTCCTTTCCTCTCTTCGAATATTTTACCCAAGGGAATGGTAAGATAGGGAAAAGTTAGGAAAGGAAAAATTGACGTTAGTCTATATCCAATTAGGGAGAACTGAAAAATTCCTTGCTTTTTGATTTAGCCGGCAAACTGCTATTGAGTGTTGTATGACAAAAATAAGGATACTGGGATAAGAAGGGACCCATTCCCCGTTAGCGACAATTTCTTTTTTCCCCGTTCCAAGAATCATAAATTTCCATTTTAACTAAATTTAAAATTCTTCTTTATAATTTTCCCTATCAAACTTTTAGATGATCGCAATCATGTGTGCCATTGTGATGTAAGTTTTTTCAGATTTATTTCAACAATATTTCACATTTTTAAGCCTTCTTATCATCATTATCGTCATTTGGGCTAAATAAGCTTTTCAAGATGAAATGATGCTTAAAACGGTTTCTGTGAAGGAGTAATCCCCCAAAGATGATTTGACACTTTTTATTTACAAGTAACCCCTCTATACGAATCGTTTTCTTTTTAAAAATTGTTCCAAGTATTTTTAACATTAAAAAAGATTTAGATTTTTTATTTTTTTAAATTTTCTTATAGAGGGGTTCTTTTAAATATTTTCTTTTAAAAAATAATTCCCATTTTGACAAAAAAAAGAGCAAAAAGACTTAAATGACATATTCTATATTTTCTAATTTTGTTAAAATAAAAATACACAATTCCACTCCCTTAACGCTAAAAAATATATAAATTGAGAACAGGCCCGTAGCCAGGGGGGGGGGGAAGGGGGGGGATTTGCCCCCCCCCCCCCCCCGCCCCCCCCCCGAAATGGGGAAATGGAAAATTTTGCGGAAGGGTTTGGGGGAGAAAAGTGAATTTTTTTGGTCTACGGCCTCTGAAATTCAAAAAATTTTCGCCTGCGGCGCTGAAAATAGAAGAAATCTGGCTTCTTGAGCTCCAAAATTCAAAAAATTTTCGCCTGCGGCGCTGAAAAGGTGAATTTTTTTGGCCTACGGCCTTCTAAAATTCTCAAAATTTTTGCCTGCGGCGCTGAAAATAAAAATTTTTGGCGCCTTCGGCGCCAAAAATTGGGCGCAAAAAAATTTTCCCCTCTTGTCCCCCCCCCCCCGAAAAAAAATCCTGGCTACGGGCCTGATTGAGAAAAATATTATTTTTTGTGTGTATTTCGATAAATACTTTGATATTGCTATTTTTTATTTTTTTTGTAAGAAACGTTTATTTTACGTTAGTTTTTAAAGAAAATTTTTATTTTGATTGATTTGTTTTTATAAATTTTAAAAATTCTGTTAAGAGTTTTGTCTTCTCTTTTGTTGCTTCTTTAGTTTTGTCTAAATTTAATTGGGGTTTTGTTCTTCTAATCACATGATTGATCATACAGCAAGCTTTCGCGCATTGGCGAAATTTTCTGGTAGTAATGTTACTGGGGCTTCGACGACTTTAAAAGGTTAAATTTTATTTCTAAAAGCGAGTTAAGAGCGTGTGGGCTTGGTTTATCGTTTTGTAATGCGCCTGTAAAATTCACTCCCGCATGGGATTCTAGCAAATTCAATGCCGGGCCATTTTATTATTTCTGGATTTACCGTAAATTATTTTAAAAATTAAATCCTTTCTGGCAAAAATTAGATGAATTAATGGCAAAAATAATTTTATTTTTTCAGACAATCAACCAAAAAATTCAAAAAAATCTTCCCCGTCTCCCAATTTCCATCTCTATAGTTGGCATGCAAATCAAATTTTGGCAGATATTACACAATTAAGAGATTTGATTTTGGATAAAAGAAAGGAATATATTCTTTGCAGCAATGCTTTTTCAATTTATGGAACTCAAAGGTTTATGTCTGATGCTGACAGGAAAAAATTTGATAGAGAGACAGGTTTCTTTAAGTTTATTATTTATGTACGGGTTTAGATCTCGGTCATATATTATCATAGATCTAAACCTAACTACACAGGAGGTCGCAGGATCAATGCCTGTTCGTTTCCTAGCTTTTACTTACTTTGGCTTGCTCCCCCAGTTTATTGATAAAGAAAACAAAATACTCACAAATTTCGGCTCTTGTCCAGATTACGCTTCCTTGGCACCTTCACGCGTCCAATGCTATATTTACGCTCCAATCACATTTTTTAAGTACCCAGTTCTTTATTTTAGTGACGTAAAATCTAAAGAATTGAAAGATCTCACTCGGAGTTATGTTGCACCCGCACGATACCGGACCATTAGGTTAAAATGAAGAACCGTTTGCTTAAAAATGTGATTGGGTGCATAAAATGTGATTGGAAGCGTAAAGGTCCAGTGGACGCGTAATCTAAACAAGAGCCTTCAATTTCTCTTTTTCAGATATTGCTATCAAAAATTGCACCAAATTAATTAAAGATTTAAATATTCGAATAAATTCTGACAAATCTTTACGTGCTGGAGATGAATGTAAACACTTGACAGCTGTTATTAATTTATTAAATGTTTATTTGAAAGAAGTTTTGGCGATTGTTGCTCAATTAAGGTTTTTTTTATTTTAATAGGCAAAAATGGATAGTTTAATAGGCTGGCGAAACCAAGGGTAGATTTTTAAGGGGGGCATAAAAAATTCTTAAATTTTGTTTGAGTCGATAATTAGTTCTTATTTTATTTTGCCTTTCACAGTTGTAGCTCTCAGACCTGTAACCATTATTTTTTTGGGGAGAGGCCAAGGGGGTTAACCCCCCCCCCCCAAGGGGGGGGGGGTTAAAAAATCTTATGGGTTAAATTTTAAAAACAAACAAAAAACAAATTGGTGTTTAAACTAAATATTGTGCAGAGAAATTTATCTTCGAAAAGCCAGACAAATTAGAAAAATCTGTCGACTTGCAAATTTGGTAGAAATGTATGGACCTAAAATAGAAGATGCACAAAAAGATGAGGAAGAGAAAGATGCCAATCTTGCAAAAATGCGTTTAGAATTGCAGAAAAACGAAAAATTTTATAAAAACAAAAAACGAAGAGAACAACAACATATCGAAAATAAAGAAAATTTGACAAAAAATGTTTCAACAAAAATTCAGAAATCATCATCTAGAGATGGTTGGGAGGATGTGGAATTGGAATTAGTAGACAATGAGGTTAGTCTTTAAGATAAAATTTGAAAAAATGAAAAATTTTATAAATTGGACTTAATTTTGAGATATACCCACTTACAGGCACTTACCCAGAAAATTTTTCGAGGCACTCGCAGGCACTTACTCACAAAATTTTTAGAGTGAAGAAAGAATTTTTGAAAATATTGGGCTTTATATTTTTGATATTGAAGGCGACAAACCCCCTCTTTCTTTGGCTACTTGCCTTCAACCAATTTTAGTTACCTTTATTTAAGATATGTTTATTTAAAATTTGGTTGGCCATTGAGTGGGGAGACTGTTTAGATAACCTCTATAAGTCAGATGATATTTTAAAATTCTATTAGGAATTTTAAATTCAATAAAAAATTCTAATAGGCAAATTATTTAAGCCTAAACTTGAAAGAATTGATGGTTGGTCTGATGCTGATTTGGATATGGATGATATTCCTGAACAAAAATTAGCAGTTCATAAAAGCCCTAGTCCGCATGAAAAGGCTTATGTAAATAAAGTTGAATATAAAAATGAAGAAGAACAAACAGCACCATATGAACCGACAAATAAAGGTTTTTTTAATTTGATGGGTCTAGAAATAATTCCTTGTATGGTTGAAGGTTCTTGGATTTTTCGGTTAGGTTCTGAACAAACTTCCCTATTTATGAATATCTTTAAGTTTGGATTTTTTCCCATAACTTTTATACCTTGCCAAATATCTTGGTACCAGGCAAGGCGTAGCCAGGCGGCTTCAGGGGCTATAGCCCCCCCCTGAAATTGTGAAAGTGAATTCCCCTGAAATCAACCTCCTGGCTACGCCCTTGGCAACAGGTTCTGATATAAATTGGTAACTTTATAATGTCAAATTTTTGTTTCTCTTTTTCCCTTTTTCTTAAAAGTTTTTGACACTTTGAATAATTTACAAAAAATTCTTTTTAGATGAACAAGTCCAATTATTTGATGAAAATAAAAAAATGCTTGAGCGATTTACAGCAACTGATTCAGAATTGCATTTAATTGAGTCTAAAGTAGCCGAAATTCAACGACTTCAAAATGTTTTTTCAGAAAAGGTTTTTCACTAAGAAAATATTTTTAAAAATTTTTTAAAAATAGATTTGTGAACAGGAACAAAATATTGATTTAATCCATTCAAGGACTATTTACACTTTGGATAATTTACAACAGGCAAATGATTATATTCGAGAAGCTATTAAAAATCAAGCTAATCGGAGAGTTATAACGATATTTTGTTTGTTAGTTTTGACGTTTACTTTACTCTTTCTTGACTGGTATAATCCATAAATATATACGTAAATTTATAATTTAAAAACGGGAAGTTGAAGTTTATCTATACTAGGGATCCCTTCGTCACGATTCCCTAAAATAGGAATTCCTGACGTTTTTCAGGTCTGTAATCTCTATTTGCGAGCTCAAAAATTGAAAATTTCTCGTGAGTTATTATTCCTGAACTCGGAAATTTACACATTTTTTATGTTGACAGGATCCCTGATTTATACAGCTGGATAAAATACGCCCTTGAGGCTAAATAGGCTATCTGGTATTTGGTGTATCTTATAGCTAGGGGTGATTTTGACTATTTTGACTTTCTTTGACTGATTTTTTTGGACAAATTTTAAAATTTTTATTAACAAAATTATAAAATTGATAAGAAAACTAAACACCGTAAATGCTCTAATAGAATGCTTCTATTTTTTGATCCCCTTGTAGGGTGTGCTTATATTAGGGAGTGTGCTTCAAATAGGGAGTGTGGTTCTATTAGAGCATTTACGGTATGTATATTTTTATAAATCGTCGTCCTCTAAAATTCTTTCAATTTCATCGTACATGTCCTCAAAATTTTCACTGTCTTCCCAATAGCTGATGATGTTCTTAAGTCGAATTATGTGGTCATCAACAAGTTTTTCAATTTTGTAATATTCTTTTTTATGTATACCATGTTTATCATTTAGAAGTTTTGCGTATTCACGAAAAAGTTTCTTAAACTGTTCTTTATCCTCATTTATTTGTTGTTTTTTCTGCTTAACTTCTTGCTTCTTTTGGATTACTTGCTCGGCAAGGCTCTCAATTTCATCCAAATGTTCATTCATTTTTTTATATTGTTGAATAAAATCTATTATAATCCGTGTCTGGTGATTTCGGCAGTTGTGGACAGTGCTAAGCAACTCATACCAAAATTCGTACCCGTAAAAATAGAATTAAAGTGCGAATTACACAGCCAAAAATATGTGTGGTTATATGCTTTATCTTGGTGGAAAATGAAAAAATTGCTTGTGGCGCTAAAAATCAAGAATTTTGGTGACTTGGGCATCAGAAAACAAAAATTTTAGATTTTTTTTCTTTTAACTAGTAAGTATGAGGTAATGGTACGAGGCCAAAATGGGGGGGGGGGGGTGGTACGAAGTACGAGCAAATCTGAAATTACTAACATAAGCACTGATTGTGAATTGGACAGTGAATCAATAAATGGTTAAAAATTTCACACAAAAACAATCAGAGTAAGTTTACAATATTTCTTCAATTAGTTTCTCAGAAACTTGGAGGGATTTCGGCGGAAATAAGCTGATTTGTGGTATACTGATTTGTACTGCTTATTTAATTCACTGCCCAATTTACCGCTGCCATTTTACAAGACACGGAAGCTTCATTTGGCGAATTAGAACGTTTCTTTAAAAGAAAAAACAAAAATTTTAATTGTTTTATTTAAAATTAATTTTAGTTTTGTTATTTCAAAAATATTTTTAGAGTTGTAAAAATGTAAAAAAATTACAATTTTGCGCATTGAAGTTGTTAACCATTCAATAAATTTAACCATTTTTAATTAATAAAAGAAAAAATTATTTTTAATTTAGAGTCTTAAAAAAATCTGAAGGGGCAAATGAATCAAGAAAATAATTTGATTAATCGGCAAATTAGTATATTATGTAAAAAAGAGGAACATTAGATAGGTGAACGTTTTTGTTTGATAAATGAACTGACAAGTTTAGAAAATATTTATTACGAAAGATGTAAACAATGAGTAATTCAACATTAACTTATCTTTAATACTTAAAATATTCAAAAATTTCTTTATACATAGGGCCTCAAAAAATATGCAAATGCATGTTTTGTATTTTTTGCATATCTCGTTACTAAGGTGCATATTTTGCATTTTTGAGAAATTTGTCGTTTAAAAATATTTTTTGAAAAATCCCCGCCAAAAATAAATTGAAATTATTTCCAGAAATAAAATAATTACCGTATTTTCTCGATTAATTCCCCTCCCTCGAATAATTCCCCCCATGCCACGGATGGGTTGAAAAAATAATTTCCCAGGGGAATTAATCGAGAAAATACGGTATTTAAATTAATATGTAATTTTGAAATTAAAATTTTAATAATTAAATTCAACATTTTTGATAATATTCAGTCAATTTTGGGTGTATATCTAGTGAATATTTTAAGAATTTTTGCATATTTTGAGCTTTTAGGCTTCTTCGGTACATTTTCTTCATAAAGGATTTCAGCTTGATTGAGAACATAATGAATCTCATCTAAATATTGTTTTTTCTGTTTAACTTCTAGTCTCTTTTGAACTATTTGTATAATTAGACTATCCATTTCATCTAAGTATTCTTCTATTCAGGCAGTTCGTTGGGAGAAAACATCATTATCATTGGGCTTTTTAACTTCTTGTTCCGGAGCACCTCAGTTCAGTCTGGACTCTATAACTCATCAAGGAATGGTCACTTTTTCATGTTCTTGGTACCATTAGATAGTGAATCAAAAGCTCTATAAATTTACAAAAAATCAGAATTTTAGACCCATTGATAAAAAAGTTATAATATAAAAACTACCTTTTTCAAAAAAGTGTGATTTTTCGGCACTTTATTGATCATAACTTTTCTATCAATGGGTCAAAAATTCTGATTTTTTGGTAAGTTGTAGTTTGTTTAGTGCTCTATCCAATGGTATCAAGAAGATTAAAAATTACCAGCCCCTTCAAAAGTTATAGTGCGCGCGACTGAACTGATCCCAGACTGAAACGAGGTTTACCCTTCTTATTCAGCTTTTTAAAAAATTCAAGACAGCGGACAGCCTTTTACAGCCTAAAACAGCCTAAAAACAGCCTTTTACGGTATTTTTTATACATAATCACCAAACTTTAAATATAAATATACAAAATTCCCCGAAATATTTTATACAAAAGTTTAAATATTTAAAATTTACAAAAGAATGAAAATAGGAAAGAAAAATAGGTTTTAAATAGATAGAATTAAATAAAAGTTTTTTGGGGAATTTTTTTGGATTTTTTAAATTTTGTTTGATTTTTTTGTATTTTTATTTTTTTTTAATTTTTAGGATTTTTTACATTTTTTAAATTTGTTTCTGTGGATTTTTTTTATCTTTTAGGGTTTTTTTGAATTTTTTCTTTTCTTACTCACTCAATTGAGTAAAATTAGTAATAGGAAATTAAAATAAAAAATAATAAAGAATTTTGTAACTAAACATTTCAGTTTTGGTAAAGATTTTTTAACACTTGTAAATTCATACCCCAACCAATTTGTCTTAATTTCTCGTTTATTTTATTAGCTTTTGGAAGGAAAACTATGTTCAGTTCACCATCACATGTTGGACATTTATGATCGTTTGCAGATTGGTCATTTCGAAACAATTTACAATTCCGATGGAAGAAGTGGTATAAGGGCTGATTCTCACAATCACTCGTTTCAATAAAATCTTCGCTTCCAATCATATCTTGTGAGTTATAATCTACATTACAGATTGGACATTTTAGTTGACCACTTTTTTCTGCTGCTTTTATTGTGATTTCCATTATTTCATTCTATAACGAGATTAAATTTTTAGTAACAGATAATCTATTTCATTATAAAATTCAATGGAAAAAAAATATTTTTGTGTGTTTTTTAGATTTCCATTTTTTAAATATTTTATTTCGATTTTTTGCATTTCTATGAATCACCACTTGTCTGGTACAGAAAACTCTCTTAAATAATTTTGAGAGAGATAGGTATTTTGAAAGAAGCTTAATTCTCAAATATTACAATCACGCAAATAACTCCCCTCACCTCCCACACCAAAATAATTAGCCTTGTTAGTTATTTACACAGAAATGTAATGTAGTTTTATTTTATACAATTGCATTTAATAAATTTCAAGCTTTACGTTCAATTTATTTGCTCGATGATCAAAATTTTCGAAACTCTAACACACTTCATCAATAACTTGACTTACCTTAGCATTAGATTCAACCTCTTTTATAATTGTCTGTACAATGCCTGAGCAATAATTAAAGATTTCTTGAGCTAGCGTTCCATGCAAATTCTTTTTACGTATTTCCTTTTTAATTTGGCTACTCGATTTATTTCTATCTTCACTTAGTAATTTATATTGTATAATTTCCATATGCTAAAATAACTTAAAATTTTATTTATATGGGTGGTGATATCAGATTCCTCTCTCCGAGCAGAGTTCGAATATATACAAAAACTCGCAAAGATACAAGCCCTTGAAAATTGAAAAACCATAATGGGGACTAGAATCATTTTTGGGGTAAAGAATTCGAAATAAGCTAAAGAAAGAGTTTAGCAAAAGTTTAGCCACCGGGCAGGATTCGAACCTGCGACCACCTGCTAGTTGTTGTTAGACGCTTTCGCTCACTATATGCAGGAGCTCTACCTCTGAGCTACCGGGGCATCGACTAATGCTTTTCTCTTTTTCCTTTTTTAGATCGTTTAACCCCCGCCTAAGCGTTTTAAATGCTGCTGGGTGAATCATCCTTACACTAATAGCTCATTCAAAAGAGCTCAAGCTGAGTTGCATGACTCCAAAATCAAGAACATGACTTGATATGGCTGTGTTACAGGTACCTAAAAATTCGAAAACCATAGGGGAAACTAAGCCCATTTAGGGATAAACATATAGGTATAATCAATTAACCTCACGGTTAATTGTAATATCTTTCATATTAATATGCCTTTGAAAATGCAACAAACAATTGTAATATTTATTGAAATCGACAACAGACTGTGTACTATATCTGTCAAACACTTTTACAAAAATATTATATAATGCACTTGATTTATCGGCGCCGTTATATAAACTTAAAAAAAAGATAATTTTAATTTTAAAATTGTCCTAATTTTTAATATCTTGGATTTTATAAGCTATTATCGAATTTATAAATTTATATGGGTTCTGTTACGATCCGAGGTGTGTCCGAGATTTAACTAATGTCGACAAGCATAATAATAACACTTTATCAAAGTAGGAATGTACAATGTGTAGGCGAAGGGAATGGAACAGACGAAGGAGATCAGTGACTAGCCCCGCTAGTATGATCCGACTGGACTGACGCTTTCACTGACTTTTATACTAAATATTTTAAGGGCTGACGCCTATACACAACAGGTTCGAGACCTTTGAGATTAACTTGCATCTCTAAAAAAACTAAAAGTTTTACTGTTTAGCTTCTCAATAATAACGTGAATTTTAGAAGGTCATGAAAGTGTGAATTTAGGATAAGTTTATTAGGCAAGATTGAAACGGGCTCGTGCCTCGATTTAGCGAGAGTTGTTTATGACTGTATTTTATAAATGACTTTAGAAAAACTTTTAATTGATTTAAGCAAGGAGTGTATATTCATTGACAAATGTATGTGGCACTTACCTCCTTAAATCTCCTGTAGTTGTGGATCCAGCACCACTTCCACTAACAACACTATTAAGCCCTCCAATACTCGAATTTGAAAGTAAAGTTATAATATCATCGGCACTTAATCCAACGCCACTAGAACTTGGAGGTCCACTACCTGATGCTGAAGGTGAATCATCAGCATCAGATCCGACACCACCTGAACTTGGAGATCCATCACGCCCACCATGTCCAGTACGTCCAGCACCCCCTCTACGTCCACTACGCCCCCCACCATGTGTGCTTGAAAGTAGAATTAGAATACATGTTAAAAAGAGCAAAATGTTGAATGATTTTGACATTCTGAATGATAGAAAATTTTAAGATTTTAACTGAAATTAAGTTAATTTAATGATGAATAAGGCTTTAATTTACAATCATCTGCCTAGATTTATTTATGCCTGGAATAACAAGACGTCTAATATCCATCCATGTTGTGCGTATAACGGAAACGGGTTTTGGCAGACCGGACCTGTTTACCAGCCAGCTTAGATCGGATATAAGTTTTTTGACCTTGATAAGTTTTCATTGTTTTTCTGGCTGGTTGTGTCCGAGGAATAAAATATATAGACAGCAACTATCAATTGGGTTAATCACAAGAATAAAATAAATATGAATGTAAAGGAGCGTAGCTACATTCTTATATACAAGCTTTTGTAGCTCACACCGTGATATAATTTGGGCCATATAATAATGTGAGCTACAAGAATAACATTTAAATTACATGAGAAAATCATGTCTCTTCATCCTTAATGCTATCCTTTATGACACGATTCAAGGAGCATTTGCCATAATCAAGGATTTTGAAAGAGCGGAGAGGGTCTGATGACTGAATGAGAGTATAGACAGTAAAATTAAGTTATTTGAGCTAAGTAGTTTTATATTGAGCTAAGTATTTGAGCTAAGTAAATTAAGTTATTTGAGCTAATGACTTTGAATTCTAAAATGACGCGTGGGTTACATGCGCATTTTGTGGGACACGGACACATTGGCGCGACCACATTAGCGCCCGCCCACTTTGGCGCCCGGATACAAAAATAAATAAAAAACATCGAAAATTTTTGGCAATTTTTTAAAAAAACTTTCATATTAAAAAAAGAATAACAAGAAATAAATAGAAGAAAAATTCGACTAAAGAGAAAAATTTTTGATTAAACAATCTTGAAGTTATGTGAAATTCCACGCAAATATTCAATAACAGTCCCAAGTTCATAGCGGTTGACTATGGTTAGAATTCTTTCGTCAGCCTGTTCATATTTTTGCCTCTTTCTTGGTGCTTGACGACCGCCAACAAATTGTTCATACTGAGCATTACACAATTTTATAACCTAAACGAAAAACGTAAAAAATTAATAAAAGGCATACTTTTTTTAACTCATCCAAAAATTTCCACACCGTATGACACGATTCAAGGAGCATTTGCCATAAATCAAGGGTTCTTTAAAATATGGCCAAAAATTGTTTAAAATTGAGCTAAATTGTTGTAAAAAGCCCGAATCCGATAGAAACGAAATTTCAAGGACAACCTTAAGAAAGCATTTTGAACATTATTATACGTGCATAAATTACATATAAAACGATTTTATTGAATGAAATCAAAAAGTATGATGCTTACCTACTAACAAGTCTAAGCCAGGAAAATTTTCGGGGATGGGGCAGATATGGAAACTATTTCCGGCAGTTTTTTTGCGCCTTCGGCACGAATTTTTATTTTTGCGCCGCAAGTAAAAAGTTTGAGAATTTTGGAGGGACGTAGGCCAAAAGTTCACTTTTTTCTCTTTCCCCAAAATTTTTTCCTTTCCTCCCGAAATTTCACTTCATTTCGCGGAAGGGGGGATGGCAATACCCCCTGGCTACAAGCCTGCTCCCAACTTCAAATTTTTAAAACTCGGTGGAACCTGTACTCGTTGAACAATTGCCAATATATGTATAAAAGAATTCCAAATCCTTTGTTTATATAGTTGCATTTATATTTTACAAACATTTTTACTTGGCAAGTTTAATAAAATATTTATATGTAAATAAAAGAAATTTTAATGCTGCTAATTAAAAAATTTCAAATCTGCAAATTTTATAGACTAAAACATTTATTTTAAAAAAGTAAAAAACATTTTCAAATAAAACACGAAAATTTATATTATTTCAGCCATCATCACTATAATATACCCCCTTGAGGTCGAAAACCGGATCTTATGTTGAAATGTATCTTAAAGGCCAACCAAATTTTTAAAACTCGGTGGAAGTTAAATGGCCAACCAAGATAAAAAGTGGTCTAAACAGAATTAAACAGAGGAGTATTGGGGGTATCCCTTATGAGGTTTGATTCTATCTGAATAACAATTGAACTTATGAATGTTATATGTAATATGATCAGAGGTATGTGCTAAAATAATTAAAAAACATAAAAAAAATAAATCTTGCAAATGAGAACAAACGGAAAGCGAAATCCGATATTTAATTAATCAAATTCAAGAACTGCCTAACATTAAAAAAAAATTTTTAAGAAAAAACGCGAACAAAAATAAATCTTGACAGCAAAATAAAATTGCGAAATTCACAAAAAATATTCATTAATTCATATGAAATTTAAAAAAAACAATAAATGTTCGGTTTTATAAAAAATAGGTACTTTAACAGAAAATGCTTTCAATGCAAATTATAATAGGGACGAAAATTTGCTTGAGGAGGCAGAGGGGGATTGCTTGGATGTTGCGGTGGAGGAATAGATAAATTATTTCCACCCAATAATAATGAGGGAATATTTGGAGGGTAAATATTATATTGAGGTGGAGGAGGGAATTGTTGATGATGATTAAATTGCTGGGAAAGGTGAGGGTGATGGGGATGATGTGGGGGATGAGGAATAATCGCGGGCGGTGGAACGCTTAAATGTGTAGCTGCTGCTGGCGGCATTGGATGATGCCCCATTTGGGACAAATTATTTTGAGGTATATTTATTAATTGTTGTTGTTGCTGAATAATTGGTGGGGCTGTAGAAAGATCGGGTGGAGGAGCAAATGCCAATTTTGCTTCTTCCATTTTACGTAAATAAAGCCAGCCCGGTTGGACTAACGTTCCTGAAGGTGGAGGTTGGTATGGCACACGAAAATTTGGTGGAGCAGCACGAACATTCCAACGACGGAACATTGGATCCTACAAGGAAAAAGTTGTTAATATTAAAAAAAGTATTCTTTGACATTAGAAAATTTGGGGAAAAATTTTTTTGAAGGGAAAACGAAGAAAACAGGAATAAATTTCCGCTAATGTCTAAACTTAACTTATAAATACACAACTGAAAATGAAGAGGTGTGTCCGAATTTGGAGGTATGGTTAAACAGTTCCTAAATTTAAATGAGGTAGTCAAAACCCGAACTTAATAGATACTCTTAAAACTGAAAATTGTATGGTGGGTAGGAAAATTTCTCCCGAAAATTTTTTCTGTTTACGGGTAGGGTTGTCGGTTTCAAACCGAACCGAAAAACCGAAGATTTTCGGTTCGGTTAACCTGAAACCGATAACCGTAGTTACGGGCCTGGAGATGTGTAACATAAATTGGAGGTATCGTTTTAGAAGCTTACTCTAACCGGGATTAACCAAATTTAAAAAGCATAATTAAATAGAGCTGCCCCGAGTATTAGACTGCCTAATATTGAGGTCCAAACGAAATATTAAATTTAAAAAAATCTTTCAAGCAAACCGCTGAAGAAAACAAAGCTCCTTCACTGCCCCAAAGTTGTGGAGGTTGTGATGACAAATCAGAAGAAACACCAGGTTTTTGTAAAGTTTCAGTAATATTTGAAGGAGGTGGAAGGGCTGCAGGAATTGCAGAAATAGAATTGTTGCTACTATTATTGGTACTTTTTTCTTTTGTTGCTGCTGCTGCAAGTTTTGCTGTATCCCCCATTACTATACTAAACATTTGTTGCATTGCAGAAAGCATATCTTTTTTTAAAAAATAAAAATCTTATATACAGATAGGATTAACAAAAATTGACTTATAAAGAAGTATACAAAAAGTTATTTTTTTCAAGGGGAGATAATAAAAATAAAATTTTTTTAGAAAAATAAAAACTTTTTTTAAAAAAATTTCTAACATCGAAAGAAAATTTTTTGGAAATTTTGTATGGTATTCAGTATTTTATAATCTTCTACACTTCAGGGAAGAAGTAAAGAAAGGATGAGAGTTTGGTGACTCAATCCGCAGCAGAGGTGGGTCGGAATTCCGATTTACAAAAAAAATTTTGATTTCCGATGTCCGACTTTTGAATTTCCGACTCTTCAAATTTTCTACACCTCTGACTGTTCCGAACCACCTCTGAGCCGCAGTAAGATCGAATTAATGCGTCAGATTAATAGCATTTTATGCGCATTTCATACTCATTTTTAAAAAGAAAATTAAAAAAACTTTAACACCCAAAATCTAATCAGAATGAATAAAAGGCTATTAATTAATTAGCTATTAATTATTTCATATAAAATTTAAAAAATTTGAAGGAAAAAACAAACCAGAAGCATTATTATCATCTTCAGGTATTCCAATACTACTTTCGCCTTTTAAAGATTTTTGTTGCTGTTGTTGATGAACGGGAGATGACTGAAAATCTGTTACGGGAGAAGCCATTAAATCCAAATGAGTTCCAGAAAAAGAATTTTTTATTTGTTTTTGTTGTTTTAGTCTTCCTTGTTGTTCTTCCAGCATTGCTTTTTGATGCATTGAAATATATTGTGCCTGTTCTTCTGCATATGCTTTTGCTGCTGCTTCTAAATAAAAAAATTAAATTTATTTTGGAAATTCTTTTTTGTTTGGAGGGAAAAGATTATGAAGATTTTTGAACTTTATAAGCCCCAATTTCATTTCTACCCATTCTCGCATATTCTGGCTTCGGCAAATAAATCAAAATAATTTTGGATAGTTGATCAATTCGAGGTTATTGTTAGTCCCTACGAGTACCGCGAGACCAACGTACTGCAGAGCTATAACTTCGTTCAAAATGGTCGAATCCGGGACGCATTGGTATTGTTCGAAACCGAACCATATCGATGTACAGAATTTTCGTCTCTGGAAATTTCGTCTCCAAGGTTTTTCGGAACTTTCGTCTCCAACATTTTCGGAATTTTCGTCTCTAGCGGAATATTCGTCACCAAGACGAAAAAACGGAATATTCGTCACTAAAGTTTTAGGCGCGGTGAATTTGGGCGTCGAAGTGAATTTTTTGATTTATTCAAAAATAACACAAAATCAAACAACGTAAACCTATGGGCATCGGTGAGGCGCTTGTGCAAAATCCCGCGCTTCGCGCGGGATTTTGCGGCACGCGCCTCGCGGGAGTCAACGGTCGCTGGGTTCTACAACAGTAACATAAACCTATCACTTTTTTACTGATTTTCAGCTTTGAAATGCCGACCTACCCGCTATGTATCAGCACAAAAACAGCTATTTCAGCGAGATTCAATTAATCATAATTCTGTTCAGAATGATTGAATCGCGATGACTTTGAAGTCGTTTGACCTAGTTCAACGAGCTGTTTCGAATGACATATTTTGCCCAAATACATTTGTATTCTATAGTTTTATAGGCTTACGTTGTTTGATTTTGTGTTATTTTTGAATAAATCAAAAAATTCACTTCGACGACCAAATTCCCCGCGCCTAAAACTTTAGTGACGAATATTCAGTATTTTCGTCTTGGTGACGAATATTCCGCTAGAGACGAAAATTCCGAAAATGTTGGAGACGAAAGTTCCGAAAAACCTTGGAGACGAAATTTCCAGACGAAAATTACGTACACCGATATGGTTAGGTTTCGAACAAAACCAAGGCGTCCCGGATTCGACTATTTTGTTGGCCTCGCGGTACGTGGCCTGCTCCCGTCACAACATTTTCTATGAAGTAGTCCAAAACTACCGAGCCATGAAGCAAAATGACGGTCAAAATCGAGAATGTCACGTGTCTTAATGTCTTAAGCTTAATGTCCAAGGTGGAATAGAGAAAATAGGGGAAGAAATAAAAATGGAGTCCATAAAGTTCAAAATTCCCAAATATTTAATAGGAATTAGGAAAAGTACTCCAAAAATTTATAAGTATTATTAAAAATCCAAAAAAAACCTTCTTTTCTCCTCCTTTCTTCAGTTTCTTTTCTGGATATTTCAGCCTCTTTCTCTGCGGATAATCTGTCAATTTCTGCCTTCTGCCGTAACGTTGCTCGTCTTTTTTCAACATCTTTTTCCCATTGATGGAACTGTTTGACATAATTTACATAAGCCTCAGTTCCTTCAGAATCTCTATAAAAATATAATAAAAAATAAAAATTCAGAGTTAATTGTATGGAGGTAAATATGGTAATTATTTGGCCGAAACTTTTTCAGAATTTATCAAGCTGTTATTTTAATGCTAGTTAAGCAACAGATAAATCGGGTGAATGAGCTTAACCCAATTTGTTGTTATCTCATACCATTTAGAAAACATGCCTGAGGGTATTAATCAGGGATTGCGCCAATTAGGGTTGGGGGCCCGGTTCGGTTCGAAAAATCGAACCGGGCCACGCATTTTGGCCCGAAAAATGGCTCGAACGTTGGCCCGGTTCGATAAATCCAACCATAGTGCCAACATAAAACAAACATTCCTGATTTAAGGAGAAGGCAATTCCCGACAAAAAATAAAGTTACAGTTATCGGGAATCGGGTAGGCGAAATCCCTGTTATATAAATGGCGACAAAACCCAACAAAATTATTATTGTGTCCGCAAAAAAATAGAATAAAAAATAAAAAAATAAACCGATTTTTTAGTTTCCATTCCTCAAATTGTGCTTTATAATCCCTATATTGCTTCTCAAGTTCCTCACTAGGCGATAACTAAATTTTGCAGAAAGTTAATTTAATCAAGCAAAATTTAAACCTTTTTACTTGACATTTAATAGCAAAATTAAAAAAATCTTTTTAATAAAAATTTGATAAAAAATAACTAAAAAAACAAAATTAATTATAAAAACAAAAAGAGAAAAAAAATTAAAGTTTTGCGGACTGGGTTTACGGAAAATCTTTGTTAAAAGAGACGGAAAAATATTTACTTTATTAACCTTAAAAGACAGAAAGATTAATAGAAAAATAAATAAAATATTCGAAAATTTCATCCAGACATAAATTCTTAAATAAATTTACTTTGAATAAAGAAAAGGAGAAAGAAAGAGGGAACGGCCCCGGGTCTTTTCCCTTCAGCATTTTTCCAGAATCCGAGTCTAAAATTCAGTTTTTTCGTGCCCTCTGGCGTAATTTAGAAAGATTCTGAAGATTCGGTTATAGTTACAAGCCCGGAACTCGGATCTGGCATTAAAAAAAAAATCGATTTTGCCGTTCACTTGGAATAAAAAAAGAAAAAAGACAAAATGCCAAGAAAATTATTTTTATTTAAATACGCCAAAAAATACTTTTTGTTGTTTTTCTATAAAAGTTAGAGAAAAACAATTTTATTTTTGTACGTGTATAACAACTAATTTTTTGAAATTTATTTATAAAAATCTTTTTTCCCTTCATTTTAGGTACAAACTAATTTTTATTTATTTTTCTAAAAATGTTGTCTCAACAAGAAAGAAAAGAACGGCAAGCCAAAATTGACGAAAACATGAAAAAAGCTATAGAAGCAAATCGAAAAATGATGGATACTCCAATTAGAAGATACCAATTTAGAGCGGAAGTGATGAAAGTTTGCTTGTATGTTTTCTTTCCTGTAGCTGCTGTTTGGATTTTTAATAGCACTTTTGTTGAAGGAAAAATGGTAAGTTGGAAATTTTTTTTGAAAAATAAATTTGTGAAGGTATGCGGACATTTTTTTTGCGGAATTTTAGCTCTTGTCCAGATTACGCATCCGTTGGAAGGTTTACGCATTCAAATGCCCGGTTCTGTGTGTTAGAACCATAACCCTGGATAAGTAGAGCTTTTTGCACTCCTGCCGTTCAAAAGGGAGCCGCAGTTCTCTGCCATTATGAGACTAATGTGATTTTTTTCTCTTTTCTATCTATCAAAATTATTTTTTTATAAATATAACGTGTGTAAGTGGAAATTTGGTGTCAAAAATAATAGTCAGAAAACTGAGGCCCTTAAACGGCAGGAATACCGAGCTTTCTATTCCCATAGATTTTACGGTATTAAATTGAGCCGGGTACTTATCTCCATTAATTTGACGTTGGAAATTTGTTTGAGTGCGTAATTTGGACAGGAGCATGACATTCTTATTCTTGCGGACGTTTTTTGTGGACTTTGCGGACATTTTCTGGTTTTTGCGGACGTTTTTTTCTTCTTATCCCTTTGGGCTCAAAATCATAAACAATACTTTGTTGAATAAAACTAAAAAATGACAAAAAAATCTGCGTTCGCATTGCAAAATTTCACCTCGAATTTAATCTAATTGAAGACGAAGTTTAGGAATCCAATAAAAATTAGGGAAAAATCCGCAAGTTTTACAAGTTCTTTTTAATTTAGAAAAAATGGAGAGAAACAAATCCATATTACAATAACGAAAGGGCCAAAAAGACCACTGAACAATTCAAAAATTTTTATGAAGAATTTAAAGAAAATAAGCGGCGGGAGGAACATGCTAAATTTTTGAGGGAACAAATGGCATTTGAAGAAGCCAAAAAGATTAGGAAAGAACATGGAATTTAAATTAAATATTTTGTTTTTAATTTTATTTAGTTTTAAAAATCAAATAAAATTTTAATGAAAAAAATTAATTTTTAATAAAAGGTGTAGCCCAAATAGGCGCGCGGCCATAACGGCGCAAAGCGATAACTTGCTTCAAGATTTCCGAATCTTACCAAATTTAGTATTAAACGATTCCTCTCATCGAGCTAAAGAAGCTCGTACCAAAATTGTTAAGGGCCAGAAATTTTCCAGTAAGTTATGGCTTTGCGCCGTTATGGCCACGCGCCTACTTGGGCGTGTCCCTTAATTAAATTATTAAAATTTCCCTCTACAATTTGGCTTATTTTTCCCTTTTGGACGTTTTGAATTATAGGTGTTTTGACTTTAACATTATTCTTTGATTTTCTGTTCATTTTTCTCAACAAATTTAATCAATTGATTACACAATATTTCTTTAATTTTGTCTCTAACATCTTCAGCAAATGCCTTGTCTACTTCTAGACTTAATTCTGGGGTAAAAAGAACATTTACAAGTCCGACTTTCGAGGTGCACTCGACAATTTTGGAATTATTTAATTTTTCGTATTCGGCACTCATTGCCCCAACTCGAACACGTAAATCGCCGGTATTGTTGATTGAACGATAATGTGCTCGAATTGATAAAGCTCCACCAATTAGTGAAATTATTGGGAAATATGAAACATTTTGAGGGCAGAAATGCTGAAAATTAAAGTATAAAATAAATATTAGACCGGACGGTACCGAACTACGACAATATTTTTCGGTATTTCGTATCGGTAATACGGTACGGTAAAATTTTGAATTTTATCGTTATCGGTATTTCAGTACGGAATACCATTTAGTACGAAATTCCGGTCATTAATAGATACAATTAGACCCCTCATTATAAGAATACACTTCGAATTAAAATGTTTTTTAAATCATTGGTCTTTGTTTAGGGAGCGCCTGAGCATTGTACTTTTATTTCATTGTACTTTTAATTTTTTCTATCGAAAAATTAAAAAAATTTTTTTTGTTGTGTTAAAAATGTTTGAATTTTGATTCTTGTTCCATGGAATTTAAAAAATTTGGTTAAAGGACTAACTAACATCGCTACTAAACTGATCTGACACCTGCAAATTATTTTTTTTTAATTTTCAAAAACAGCCCTCACGAAGGATATATCTTATAAATGAGTGTCTGATTTTTAAAATAATTTGAAAAAAATTTTTTAAACCCGAAATGTAAAATGTGGAGGAACATAATGTTTAATTCTTGCTGAATAAATTTCTACTTCAACTTTATTGTCTACTCGAATATTAAAACTTTCAGGATACATTTGATTAGTTTTTGCTTCCAAAAAGTCTTTTAATTCCTTTAAATTGAGAAGAAAATTATCAAAATTCTATTTTTAATAACTTTTTTAAACTTGATCTTTTGTGATATTGTCATTCCACATTTGTGAGCCTTCTTCCAATTTTCAAGCTAGAAAAATTAATATAAACCCTTGGGGACTATTTGAATTATTCATAGATTTTGTGGACAAACCATATAATTTATGTTTCTATTTTGTAGATCCCACAAAATATAGAATCTGTTTAGGATAAGCCAATGATTGTTTACTTGAGAAACGGGAAAAAATTTCAACTCTGAATTACTCCTTTGGACTAAGGTTGTCGGATGGTTGGGAACCTTCGGATATCCGGATCTGACAACCTTACTTTGGACTATTAGTCTTCAGGGAAAATCGTAAGCTAGAAGGAAAAAGGGATATAAAGTAACGTTATTCGACTTAATTGTAGTTATGAAAGGTGCAGTAATACATTGGAATTCGCTCCATATTTGCTCCTAATTAGAATTGGTCATTTGTGGTGTTACTAGAGTGCTTCATGTGTTAAATTTTGTCCTTGTGTTTTCTTCAATGATCTCGAACAAAAATCTCAGTTGACGAGACATATTTTTCTAGATATCTCATAAATCCTGTCTCTAATATCAACACACAAAAACCCCAATAAAAACAAAAATTTCCCAACCTCTTTATTTTTCAAAAATAAATTCTTTAAAATAACATTATTTTCTTCATTTTTGTAATACTTATTCGATTCTTTTAAAGGAATAATTTTTTCAAAATTTTCCGGATTTATATCAATACTAACATGGACAGATTGTGTTAATTTTGTATTTAATAAAAATAGGGGAAAACAAAAAATAATTAAAATATTTAAATTAATTAACATTTTTTTGATTAAATTTTTTAGAAAAAAATAAAATGAAGAAAGGGAGAGAGGAGAGGAAGGGAGAAAGGAGAGGATGGAGGGGAGAAGGGAGAGGAAGAGACGAGGAGGTTGGAAGGGAGGGGATGGAGAGAAGGGAAGGTTATTTTTCTTAAATTTATTTTTTCTTAACATTCTATTGACAAACAATTTTTTGATTAATTTATATATTTTTTAAAATTGTTTTCTTCAATATTTATCAAATTAATTTGCAAAAACTTTAACAAAATTTTGGTCAAAAAATGTTTTCGCCTAACTGTGAATAGTGTAAAAACCGCTCAAAATATTTGTAAAAATAAGAAATATAGAAGATTAATTATGTACAGGGTGCGGCAAATTGGGCGCACTTTTTCCTTGCGTCATAACTTTCTTCAATCTTATTGAAAATTGATAATTCTTTTTTTATTTTAATCCCAAGACTTTGAGAAATTTTTTGATACTAAAATATCCTTAAAATTTTATAATTTAGTTCACTAAATTTTTTCTCAAAGTTTGAGCAAGATTTTTTTAGTAAAAATTGGCCTAGATTCAAGACTAAGATTTTGATATAGGAAATCTTTATATCATTCGAATCAGCTCTGCAATCCGATTCGAAAGACGTAAAAATCAAGCAGCTTTGACGAAAATGAACCGAGATATGGAGCTTTGAATGATAAATTAAAATTATTTTGGCAAATATAAATTTTTTGAGTAAAATTTTCAAAAATGGTTTATAAGATATTTCGATGCGTCTGAATAAGATGAGTCGATTGGTACCAAAATCTTTTAAATCGGATGATTTTGAACAAAGTTATGATCAATTAAACTTTTGGATTAAAAATGTTTTTTTGACGCGTTTGGATGTTTCGAAGCGTTTATCCTTACTATCTTTGAATTAAATTTCCAGTGTTTGGTATCAAAAAATTTCTCAAAGTCTTGGGATTAAAATAAAAAAAGAATTATCAATTTTTGATAAGATTGAAGAAAGTTATGGCGCAAAGAAAAAGTGCGCCCAATTTGCCGCACCCTGTATATATTTTAATGTTTTTTTACTATTTTTGAGAGTAAAATACACTAAATAAAGTGACTGATTTTTGATTTTTTTACCTTTTTGGTTTTAATTTTTAAATATTTTTTTACTTCTTTTATTTTTTTTCCTTTTGATTAATCTCTTCAGTTTGAAAGTGGGACTGACGGGGTCTGGATTGTTGAAAGCAACTTGTAGTGCCAGAAATCGGAATTTTTAATCCTTTCTAGCATATGTACATCTTACTTGCAATAATAATTTATCTGTCATTAAATCGTAAATTATTGTAATAAATAGTAAATAAATGAACACCATAAACTACAATGTTATAGACATTTTTATTATGTATTACCTTGTAGTTTACCGTATAACCTGTATTAATTGCCCTCCCTGTTGTGTATGGGCGTCAGCCCTTAAAGTGTTTAGTATAAAAGCCAGTGAAAGCGTCAGTCTAGTGGGATCATACTAGCGGGGCTAGTCACTGATCTCCTTCGTCTGTCCCATTCCTTCGCCTACACATTGTTATTTCTCTTTGTGATAAAGTGTTATTATTGTGCTCGTCGACCTTAGTTAAATCTCGGACACCTCGGGTCGTAACAATGGCGCGGTCGACAAAAGTGAAGTGTGGCGAAGTGTAGTGAATTGCTTTGGCAATTAGTGAAAGTGATTGTTTTGATTTTGAGTGGACAGACGTCGTAGTTAGTGATCGGCACGAGTAGAAAGTGAATTGAGTGAATTGTTAGTTAGTGCGCATAGACCTTTTGAGTTAGTAGTGACCTGAAAAAGGACTCAGTGCGAGTGCCAATGGTCAAGTTTAAGGCTGAAATGCCTAGTGGTCTGGAAGTGCACAGATTTTGGCCGATCAAGTTTTGAAGTGTCTGGCATTCAAGAGAATGTAAGTCCAGAAATTGAGAAAAGTGAAAAGTGTAAAAGAGTGAAATTTGGCAGCCTACGGGTGGGTAAGACCAAATAAAGAAGTTTGAATTGTAGTGATTAATGTTAAATTTGGCAGCCTAAAGGGTGGGTAAGACCAAATAATGAAGTGATTAAAGTTAAATTTGGCAGCCTAAAGGGTGGGTAAGACCAAATAATGAAGTGATTAAAGTTAAATTTGGCAGCCAGAAAGGGTGGGTAAGACCAAATAAGGAAGTGAGTCAAGGCGCTGAAGAGTTAGTATTATTTTAGTATTATGCCAGCGCAAGTGAGTGAAGCAACCCAGACTACACATAGTGTAAGTTCAGTGAAGTGTTGCGGTACCTGAGTCTTTGACAGAGGCAGGATGTAATATGCATCCTTTGAGTGGTTAGTTAGTAGTAGTATTCAAGTGTTAGTATTCAACCACGAGCCATCCTAAAAGTACACGGGAAAACGGCACCGAACTGCGCACTAGCAGAAGTGTTAGTGTTGTGGAGTTTGACTTCACTTAATTTTAGTAGTGATGCAATTCAGTGAAGTTTAGTTATTGGGCACAGTGTTAAAAAAGTGAATGTAGTGCCGCAATAGAAAGTGTAAAAAAAATGGAAGTGAAATAAAAAGTGAAAAAAAAATAAATAAATTAGTGAAGTGAAAAATAAAAGTGAAAGGCTTATGGACAAGCAGTGATCAACAAGTGTGACCCCAAATCAAGACGTGCGATTTGCCTTGTTGTGAGCTGCATTATGCACTGTGGATGACCGCTGCCAGAAGAAAAATAAAATGTGGATAAAGATGACAAATTTTGTGATTTTTTTGTAATTGTTGTATTGTAATTTAATTTGTTGTTTTTGCCCTTTTGTCATCCCACATTTTTTGTATTTTGTTTTGAGTTGAGTGTTAGTGAGAGACTGGACGCTCTGGCTTAGTGTTAATGGTATTGATAGCATGGAAGCTATAGTGAATGTTAAAAGTTGTAAAGCTTCGGCTTTAAGTGAAAGCCGAACCTTTTTTTCAAGGGGGGAGGTGTTGTGTATGGGCGTCAGCCCTTAAAGTGTTTAGTATAAAAGCCAGTGAAAGCGTCAGTCTAGTGGGATCATACTAGCGGGGCTAGTCACTGATCTCCTTCGTCTGTCCCATTCCTTCGCCTACACATTGTTATTTCTCTTTGTGATAAAGTGTTATTATTGTGCTCGTCGACCTTAGTTAAATCTCGGACACCTCGGGTCGTAACACTCCCTCAAATAATTACCCCACTTCCATTAATTACCCCATCCAGCGATAGATTAAAACAATAATTACCCCCGAACAAATGCCCTAAAACACGTTCAAATTTCAAACCTCATATAATTACCCTCCCTCGATTTATTACCCCCTCCAGTGAAAGGTCGAAACAATAATTACCCAGGGTAGTTATTAAAGGATATACGGTATGTAGTGGATACAAACTTTTATAATATTTTTTCAAAAATTATTCGACCTTTGTTACGTCCGGAACTTGCTAAAGTAGCGAACACGAAGAGAAACTATCGTTTGTATACATAATTGAGAAGAAAATCGAGTCAAATTGAGAAGATAGTCGAGTCGGCTTCGATCGAGTCTTCAATATTGTTATACGGGGACTTTTTAAAATCTTTCTTTCCAAAACTTCCCTCTATTTAATTTAAACGGTGCATTATGATAATTTACTGGTTAGGTATTTTTTTGTTAAATTACTAAATTGTGGTTGCGCTAATCCTGTTCCCCTTCTATACGTTGGGGGTTTAGTTAGTGTCGATCAACTTTTGACGTTTTTCTCATTTATAAGTAATTTATCCGCAAGTTTTCTTACAAAAAACTTGCGGATTTAAACGAGAATTTTTGTTTATTCTTCGAATAAAAGTTCTTTTCCCTTCTACTTTTAGCGGCTAACAAAGTAAAAAAATAAAGAAAAAAAGTCGTTTCCTGTGCGATAAATGATTGACATTTCTGCGCATTATTCCCCTCTTAACTAACAAATATAATTAACAAAAGTACCAGTTTTTAACGTTTATATATCTTTTTTTGTAGTTAAAGAGGGATATGTCTTTAATATAAAAGGACTTGAATTCTTTTATCAGTCTCCATTTTGTAAAAGTAGTAAGTACTCTCATAAACGAGAGAGAGAGAGAAATGTCTTCTTCAACTACACATATTGCTACTGTTGGGGCTATTGCTTTTAGCGGAGCAACTTTGGTCCTTTGCTTGGGAGGTTTATTTGCAGTTTGGAATGATATGCAAGATTTGTGGATGGAATTGGATAAACAAATAGATACATTTAACGTAATTTTAGGATTCATATATATCCCATTTTTAGACATCCTTCATCACAATAATAGGTACACCTTATTTTAGGAAACGTTCTTTTAGTTTGGGGAGATGCTTAAATGAACTCCCAGTTTAAGGTATAATCTCATTATTAGGTACCCTAAGCGGGTTATCAAAAAGTGAGTTATGATTGTAAATTCAGGCCGAGTCCGACGGTCTTTGGAATGACATGCTTCTACTTGGAGCCGGCACTCCTTCCAACAGGGAGCGACGACAAGCTATAGACCCACAAAGAGACTCTCGTTCAAGTCCTCACGTTAACTCCAATTATGGTTATGCTGCTGCACAACCTGTTGTCTGTAAATGCGAAGCAGCTAATAATTGCCCAGCTGGACCTGCAGGCCCTCCAGGTGCTCAAGGAGAGGCTGGAGTTGCTGGAATTGGAGGCAAACCAGGAATTCCTGGAGAGGATGCTCCAGATTGGCAAAATGCACCTTTCAAGGGTTGCATTGTAAGTTTAATGAAAACTCTTAGAAATTATATTTTAAAAATACTCAGAATTGTCCTCATGGTCCACAAGGTTCACCCGGAGAGGCTGGCCGTCCAGGAGTTAGAGGAATGCGTGGAGCAAAAGGTTAGACTTATTTTCGAGTTCAACATTTTTATTTAAATTCTCTATAGGATCACCAGGAATGCCTGGACGTGATGGTGTTCCTGGATTGCCTGGAATTCAAGGTAACTTAAAATTATAACGGCCAAATCATTCAAAAAATTTCTTTAGGCCAGGAAGGAAAGCCTGGAGATGACGGTCCTATTGGAAAGTCGGGAGATCATGGCAAAGATGAAGAAAAGCAGATTGGTCGTCGCGGACCACGTGGACCACCTGGAGAGCCTGGACCGGAAGGAACAAAAGGACCAAAGGGAGAAGAAGGTCCAATTGGAAAGCCTGGACCAGCAGGAGTTGCCGGCCCTCACGGATTCCAAGGTCCACCTGGATCTGATGGAGAAGAAGGAGGACAAGGCCCAGGCGGCAAACAAGGAGAGGATGCCGCTTACTGGTAAGAAATATTTTTTTGATCAAACACGAGGTGTAATTTTTAGTCCTTGCCCAAACCGGGATGGAAGCAAGTCAGCAGCTGTTTCTAAACCAAAAGCTGCTGAAAGTTACTCAAGTGGTGGTGGAAGTTCTGCTTCTTACTCAGGCGGTGGGGGTGCGAGTAAACCCAGCGGGGGTGGATATAAAACTCGTTAATTATTGAAAAAATAGAAGAATGATGAAGAAAAGAGAGAAGTTGTGAATTAGGAAACAAAAAATTTTTTTAAAGAAATAATGGACATTTAATTAAGTTAAAAAAGTCACTAAAAATTTTATCGTTTTATTTAAACAAAAATAAAACTTTAATAGAAATTTTAAATACATACATAAAATTGAAATTCCCGATTTCAGGAATCGGGAATTCACGACAAAAAGATGTCGGGAAATTCCCGATTTTCGGGAAGCGGGTCGGCTATAACCCTGATGCAGCGAGAATTTCAAACGCTTACTAAAAGGGGTGTAAAATTTATTAAAAGAGAAAGCACTTGCACATGAAGAGCGAAGCTTCCTGGCAATAACTGCCAGGAAGTTGCAGGATCAATAGAATGTTAATTTGTTTGATTAGAGATTCTAAGTAGTCTTAAATTTTTTATTTGTGATTAACTAATATAAATTTCGGCATCTTTTATGAATAAAAATGTTTTTGCAAAACAATTTTCTGAACATATTTCTAAAATATTGCTTCATTCTTTTGCAGAATTAAATTTAATAATTGATTTAATTTTAAATCCCCCCCCCCCTCCCTCAATAAAAAATCCACTTCCCATAATTGATTTATGAAAATCCTTCCCCCTCCCCCTCACAGCTTGACAATAAAAATTTTTTAAAATCCCTCTAATTAATTAAACAATTCATTTCCCTCTCACTCCCTCTCCATAAATCCACTTCATTGACAATAAAAAATTTTTTTTAATTAAAAATTCATAAGGCATTAAATAAAAATCTTTGCCTTTAATTATTCAACAAAACATAAATTAGGTAATAGGAAAAATGTTTTTTCCATTTATTTTGTTGTTTTTCTTTGTTGGATACCCCCAACAATTTTTGGTTGAAGGAACAAAACCAGCAAGACCTGGTAAATTTACATTTATTTTTACATCAGTTGGGGAATACATCCAATACCCAAATAAAAAATATAATTGTTTAGCTCAACTCCAAACTGGCAACAATCAATCACAACAGCCTCTGGACCCAAAAATTTTCTCTCTTACTGACCTTTCTTTTTTAATTCGAATTCTGAACTCGATTGTTCAAGACGAATTAACTGCTGATGAAAACATTACAATTGAACAAATCCTCGAAAATAAAGGACAACAAATTCTTGGTCAACTTGGAATACAAGCTGATCAAACTTTTGCGGATTTTAAAATAAAGATGGAAACTGTGGGTATTTAAAAATTAAAGTTTGATAGAGATTCAGGATGGGAACAAGTGTTTTTTGTAGCACATTTTGTGGTCCTTCTGACGGGATAAAGAGAAAATCATCAGTTATCTCTAAGTGGTATAAAATATTTTTTGAGGTATTGTGCCCCCATTCCCGTTGATTTTCGAGATTTGAGAGCTCAATGAAGAAAGCATTTATAAACTTCGTTCTTTTTGCTTCTATACTAGATATCGATGGAAATACAAATGTAAAATAAATAACAAATTCCTAAGGCTTTGTAGTAGGCGGCGTGGAGTAATGGACCAGTCCGGTTAACCTTTTGCACTAGCTAAAGGAGAGAAATATGTAGCTATAACCCAGCTGCCTTTCTATAACCACAGAAATTTTGTAGAATTTTTCTAACATTTCTAGTATGAGAAACAAAAGTTGTGCTCAGTGCTGGGTATGGCTTCGGAGCCAGGATTTTAAAAACCCGGAGCCCGGAGCCGGAGCCAACAAAATTTGATGGTGCTTGGTATTTCCCGTGCTTGGTATTTGGTATTTGTTGAACAAATGCCAAATACCAAGCACGGGTGGTGTTACGATTATGAAATGCAGAATTTTTTGAAAAAAATTCATAAAAACATTTAACTGTAAAGACACACATTGAAACTCTCACCATCCTAATATTCACGTATTGCTTTATACTCTGAAAATATAGGCCCAGGGGTTTCAATATTTATTTATAATTTAGGTAATTGGGCACTTTACAAATTATGTGTTGCGTCATTATTTGAATGCATTACATATACGAACTTCTCTTGACCCAAATGTTGTACAAGAAGAACTTGCTTTTATTTATGAAAGACTTATAGATTATGGAAGATTTATGGCTAGAGAAAATTTTATAGAGTTTTTGGCTATTTATGGAATTGAAATAGTAGATACTGATATTGATGTGTTAATGATGATAGATGATGAAATAGATAATGTCGAATATGATCCAAATCTACAGTACCCAGAAGTTGATTCTGTTAATGCAATAAGGTAGTTAAGTAGATTCTGAAATAAAACCCCCGTATAGAGCCCCCTCCCTCTCCTAACTCCTTGAATGATGATGAAATTCGTGAAAAAACGTTTGAAATTTTGACCCTATATGAATGCTTAATCGAACTCGCTCGATACAAACTAGGATTCGACCACTGTCCACAGGGAAGGGAATTCCCCGGGGAACGGGGGATGTCTCCCTCAGAGCCCTCGTTCCCCGTCCCCGCACTTTGAATTCCCCGCACTTTGAATTCCCCGCATTCCCCGTCACCGTGCCAATCCTCATGCGGGGATCGGGGTAATTTTACATTATGTATTTTGATATTTTTTTCAATTTTTGTTGAGATTTTAACCAAAATTTTCGAGTGAAATTACGAAATTTTCGCCTGCGGCGCTAAGGAAGGATGACTTTCTTTAGATATTTAGTAGAGTTCTGCTCCGAAAACGTTTGTTTCCGCAACTTTGGCTCCGGAAATTCAAACACTTAGGAAGCACTTAAGTCAAAAACAAATCTTAAGTTACTTAAGTTTACATAACATTTTTTAGTGATGAAATACGCGAGCAACTTTACAACCTTTTACGTCGGCCATCACAAAAAGAAAAGAATTTATTCATTTATTATCATTTATTGGCTCTAGCTCGAACACTTGTTCGTCAATTTATTTCAGATTATTATAATGGAGATATTCATGGATATAGACGGCTTTTTGAAATGATACCGTAAGTATGGCAAAAGAAGGTTTTCCGTCTGAATTAATGACCCCAATTTATGACCCCAATTTTGGATTTTATTTACAAAAATATAAACAAAAAAATTCAGTTTTGAAAAATAAAATTTCCCGTTAAAGGTTAAAAAATTTATTTTTGAAAATGCTACATTCTACTTCATAATTTTAATTTTAGAGCTCAAATATCACTGCGAGATTATGCCTTTTATTTTCGTTCATTTGAATTTGAAGCCAACAATTTAAACAGAGAATTACTTTCTGAGTTAACCATTTTTACGGAAATAACAAATTTTCATCTTGGTAATTACGGTAAGTAACCAAAATTGAAGTAGGTAATATTTTTTATTGTAAGGGAGAAAGAGATCCAGTTAGTTAGCATTTAAATTCGGAACTAATCCCATTAAATCATTAGTTTATCAAAGGTTGCTCGGTTCTTTATGCAATAACAAAGACTTATTTATTCAGGGTATTCCTATAAGCAGCGTTGCGGAAGTTCCAAAATTCCAGTTCTGGAACCACCTTTTTAATTTTGACAGTTCCAGTTCTGGAACCGGTTCCAAACCGGTTTCAGACCTTTGCCGGTTCCACGGTTTCAGTTCCAAACCGGTTCCATTCCTTAACTAGTTCCACGGTTCCAGTTCCGGAACTGGAACCCTCGCAGCACTGCCTATAGGATGGGAATAGAGATCTACTAAACCAGAGTTCTAGTATATACGCACAATACTGGATCATACGTACATGGGTTCTAAAAAAGTATAGCTGGGTATTGACCGACGTAGAGTAGGGTTCTGACAATTATCTTAAACGAAAAGTGTCGGAGGGGGGGGGGGGTGATTCGACTTAAGTACCAATTAATCCAAATTCGAAGTAAATTTTTTTTATTTAAAAATATTTAAATTTTAATCATTTAAGTACGTGATCATCCTATAACAAATCTAAATCTAACAGAAACTGAATTATTACATGTTTATCAAATAAGATTTGCTAGACTTGAAAGTTTGGAAGATATGCGTCGATATTTGCCAATTATTTTTTAGTGAAACAGAAAATGAGAGTGTTAGCAATGAAAGCCTAAAAGATTTCATTTTTTCGTTCCCAAATATTCATTTCATTTTTACAGTCGGGGTTCATATTGGGGATAAATTTTTAATTTTTTTTGTTTATGAAAATCTTATGCTTACAGAGGTCTTGTCATAAAAACCTGTTTCGTGGTTTTGTATCATAAGATAGATTGTAACCTATTTTGAATGTTTTTTATTTTTCACACTTCTCATTAGAGCCCGGACTTTACCGTACTACTACCGTATTTTTCGGTATTTATCGGTATCCTGTATAGGTAGTACGGTACGGAATAAGGTATGTTATAGAAATTCCTGGCTCTGCTTTTCATATACCTGTTTGGGATATTTTTTCTTAAAAACATTTTTATAAATTATCTTTCATATTTATCTTTGAAAAATCTATAATCTTGAAATTTTTTTTTATTAATTTTCCTTAACGTGTCGACGCAGAAGACCCACAGACAGAAGACCCAAGGACAGAAGACCCACAGACAGAAAACCCAAGGACAAAAGACCCAAAACCATTTTTCTTATTTTTATTCTATTGTGTTTTCATATTAGCTCCTTACCTATGGTCTCCATGGAAGTTTTGCTGCTGAGGAGGATGCCAGGCATGCCCACTGCAGCGAGTTTAGGAATAGGTCTATGTTACGAGCCCAGAACCCAGCGACCGTTGACGCCCTGAGAGACGCAAAACCCCGCGCGAAGCGCGGGGTTTTGCACAAGCGTCTCGCCGACCTCCCATAGGTTTACGTTGTTTGATTTTTGTATCATAACTTTGTCTAATCTTGTTTTTCTAAGTTTTAATAAAATATTTTCCTTGTGGGTCTTTTGTCTGTGGGTCTTTTGTCTGTGAGTCTTCTGTCTGTGGGTCTTTTGTCTGTGGGTCTTCTGTCCTTGGGTCTTCTGTCACTACGCCTTTCCTTAATAACTCAAAAGAATTATCAATTTTTGAAAACTATCCTATTTATTCTAATAGAAACAAATATATATTTGGACCAAGGTCTTCAATACATATTAAAAATACAGGGTAAAAGCAATTTCTCATTAACGACACAGCCCTAAATATCTAGGTATCTGTAATCTGTTACAATCCTATCCCAATAAAAAATTGTCTCTGGTTTTGAAGGACCATTTCTTATCAACAAAGAAGCCTCACGTTTAGACTTAACTTCAAGCAATTGAACTGGTTCAGGGGTTTCCATTTCGTTAGCAGAATTATTAGAAAAATATTCACCATCATTGTGTAGCGAAGACCAAATTTGGAGTGGCGCCCAGGTCTGATCGGGAATTACAGATTATAGTGGATCGAGAATCTCTAAATAAATTTGAAAACAAAAAAGAATTTAATTGTGACTACTATTTATCAGGTTTTAAATTTCTAAATAAAATGAAATAATGATTAGACAAAAGTATTCGGTAAAGAAAAGGACATTTTATGCTTAATCGAATTTCAACATGACTGATCAAGTAAGATCGCTCATTAATAAGTGTAAGAATTAGTTGCCTTTCAAACTTATTGACGTGTACTAAAGGCCGATTAGACTTCAGCCATCCAGTCGGGAAAAACATAGTAATTATCGAGAACTTTCGCATGATAAAAGATTCATTCGGATCAGGGAGACAAGCAGTTGCAGATTTCGTGTTGCGGATTGCGTAAAATTGCGTGTTTTTTGACTTGCGGATTGCGTTTGCGGAAAAATTTTTTCAATTGCATGCATACCTGATTCGGATTGGATCAAGCATTTGGAAGTTAGCGTATGAAATTCGGTAAAAGAAGATAAATTGGAAAACGCGGGGATAAACATGATAGCACCGTAAATTGTACTGACCAAATGAGATAACACTAAACAAATGTTATAACCCAAATTTCGTATGTTTTTAAGCCAAAACAAGTTAAGGAATCCGAAAGAACTATAAAAGAGAGGAGATGATTGGCCAAAGATTTGGCCCAGAGATGCCCAAAAAGTCACTAGATAATAAGGACTGAATCGTGTAAACAGACTATCTCAGTCGTTGCCACAACTGTTTCTAAACAAAAAATCTTCAAAACTGAAGCTCGAAACTGCATAGTTCTTGTCCATTTAAAATTTAGAATATAGAAAAGACTATTGAAAGACTAATTTGTTATTGCGTTCTATAATATTTTTAGCGACCTAATTGTTCTGGGACTATTCATTGGCATATTTAAATTTTCTTTAATGGACCACCAGAAGTAGGTTTTCGATCCTAGGATTATTATGGAACACAAAACAAATTAATTTTTTCAAGATGAAAAAGCGAAAATTTTCGGGAAATTGGAAATGGGGAATACAAAAGACAGCTTCTCATGTCAAAGGAACTGAATAGGGTTTTTGAAGGGATAAGTGATCAAGAGACGGGGGAAAATTAAAAAACTAACATAAGAAGGGAAATGATAAAAAAAAGTAAATTTTTTAGCATATATGTAGCATCTATACTTCTCAAAATTTTCGCCTGCAGCGCCAAAAAAGGATGATTCCTGGTCAATCAGTACGAGTTTTCTTTCTAAATTAGCCTCATTCAATCGTCATCTTCTTCTTCATCATCATCTTCCTCCTCTTCTTCTTCGTTTGTTGCTTCACAAGGATCTCCACCATAATATGTATTAATGTAATGAGTAACCTTTAAATTAGGGTTGTTAACAACTGATTTTAATCGAAACTTCTCTAATTTGTAAGGAAAAAGTAAAATGGTGGGAAAAGTATTTTGAATAAGCTAATATGTACATATTCCTCTCATACATTTTCTGGATTGATGAGATAGAATTTGTGTAATAAAACTCATTCCAAAAACTTCTTAAAACAAACAAATATGTACCTGTGCAGAAAAATGACGAAATTGGGGCGGAATAAATCCTGCCCCAAATTCAGTCATTTCAGTTGAATCTGGATTGTAGCCAAACGTGTGAAATGTCTGAAGCAAATAACCATTTATAACTTGTTCTTGTAACTTTGCTTGAAGATCTTGGTCATTTATAGAATAATAAATAAAGTATAAATCATCAGAATTTGCAATGATAGTTGATAATATATTTTTTTGCCAATATTGCATTCTCAGCTCATCACTGAACAATGGAACTTCTGAAAATATTTTTTTATTTTTATTAGGACAAAATAACTACCCAGGGTAATTATTTTAGTAAGTACGTTATTTTTGTGTCCATACTTTCAAAAATACGTACAGGTACGTACATCATGAATAAAAATAAATCTACATCTAAGTAGATGAGCAAAATCTTCGATTGTGCTCAATAGTATGGGATGCTTCCACGGCGGAATAATTCCAGTTCCCAATTAAAACATGATTGGAGAAGTCAGTGGTTATCAATGTACCTGCTCAATGTACCCTATGAGAAATTATTGGTTAAATGAACGGTTATTTAACCCCCAACATGAGTTTATGGTATGGGACCATTTGGAACAAAAAGTTTACTGTAGGGAAAAAGTTTACTGTAGGTAATTTTTTGGATATATTAAGTTTTCAATTATAAATAAGTAATATAGCTTAAGAATATTCACAGTTAAAAAATTTTAATTAAATTAAAAAAAATAATTACTATAAAACGTAAATAGAAGACAAATACGGTGAAAAAAGTTCTCTTGATTATGTAAACCAAAAGTAGGATTGTATGATGTTTGAATATCGTTTTCGTTTTGTTCAAGTTCGTATAGAAGAATTTCACGAACTGCGATTAATTAATTTATTTATTAATAAGGCCTCATAAAAATGCTTATATTTATGGAATGAAAAATAATTTATGCACGTACGGGGCGCGTACCGATTGCACGGGGCCAGGGGTTGCGGGAATTTGTGTTCGAGGAGCTGGGCCTACCTCGAGTCTATCACCAGGGAATTCCCAAGGAAATTTTTAAAATATTTAAAATAAGTGTAAACTTTAATAGAACCGATAAAATTTTATTAACCCTAATATTTATCCAATGTTTTTACTCACTAGCTGGTTTGCGTCGTAATTACGAATGTCGATTATTAAATGTCGATTACCATTTTTATCTGTTTGGCATATGTATATGGGGATAGACTCCGGATTTTAGGGAATCGGAACGCACCTGGGCTATAAAGATGTGGCATATCGCGGCGCAACTTTTATTATTTTAAATAAAACATTTCTAGTAGATAGCTAGGCTATCTTGTTCCTACGATAAATAACCTACCATAAAGCCCATCAATGTTTACACTCGGATAGTTTTGTAGACTAGTAAATACATATAACTGTTCGAGTTTTTTGTACAAAGAGTTCGCGCGTACTTCAAATTCATCATATGCTTGTATGTAAGTTAGCAATGCTATTTGTAAACTGTTGGAAATATTTATTAGAAACCCTTTTTCTATTTTATCAAATTTTTTAATAAAAATTTCCGCATCGGCAAAAATTATAAGTAATAAAATCGGGCTCACTATAAAATACCGTAAACCTTCATACTAATATAAAATATAGGAACGAACATGAAATATTTCCTTAGTGTATTAGAGAATAATTGGAACTAACTTCCTAACGTTAATAGAATATTAATATTTAGAATATCATTTTAGAAGTCTTTACAGCATAAATTTATATTAAAAAATAATTTATTAAAAAATTAATTTGTTAAAATACGGCACGGAATACCGACAAATTCTTATCGGTATTTTTCGGTATTACGGTAGGAAATACGATACGCAACAAAATAATAACTCCTTAACAGGGGTGTGCGAGTTTCGCCTTTCGTCTTTCGCCGATTTTCGCCCTTTTTGGACTTTCGTCTTTCGCCTTTCGCCGTTCGCTTTTTAAATTTACTTTCGCTTTTTCGCCTTTCGCCGTTCGCTTTTCTGGGCGAAAGGCGAAATTTTTATACACCCCTAATGACGGTATGTGCGGAAAAAGGACATTTCGAGACGGCGCTGAAAAGGATAATTATCTTAGCCACGGTGTTGAAAAGAATAATATTGGCGTATTATCAGGCGTATTATTTCGTATTGGCGTATTATTTCTAGAACAGAGTTTGAACAGATTCAAAAATTACATGATTTACGGCCGATCAATCTTATCAAAAATACAGAGGTTTCTAAAATATTTTTTATTGTTAGTACTTTTAAGGTTCGGTGGACAAGCACCTTTGAAATGTTAGACCGTTTCTTGGTAAATGAAACTGCCATAAAGATACTTTGTGCAAGAAATCAAAATTTTCCTAAATTTTCTCAAGATGATTTTAATAGGATTTCTGTATTGAAGGAGGTATCTTATTTATTTCCAATTTCTTTCCAAGTTAGAAATAAAGATATTGCTTCCAATAAATAAAGCTACATTGTATATACAAAACCGTGAAACTACAATTTCTACTGTTGTGCCACTTTTCCGCGTGATTGTTCGTACATTAGAAAAAGAAAAAGGCGGGTATCAAACAATAACAGAAGCCATTATGAATGGACTTAAATCGAGAATGGCTGAAAAACTTGATTCACTTGGAAAAGTAAAGCGTTCAGCGTGGGCAGATAACAGAGACCTTATCATTGCAACGGTTTTAGACCCTCGCTTTAAGCTGGTTTATTTAGAGGCAAATAGAATAGAGGAATATAAAGTTTGGCTAATTGCTGAAGCAGAAAAATTAGTCCAACTTGAGGTTTTATTTTTCAATGATAAAAACAACAAAATTGTCAGTTGGAAGCGATCCATTTATGTTTTGGACAGGTTCTTTGCTTTTATTATTTACATTTACATATGATCTGATATTTTTCAGGTGAAAATGCTATAAAGTGGCCCTTACTTGCAACTTTAGCTAAGAAATATTTTTCTGCACCAGCAACGTCTAGCGAGAGCGAACGTTTGTTTTCAACAGCAGGCCAAATTGTTAGCAATTTAAGAAAACGTTTACTCCCTGAAAATATCGAAAAATTGCTTTTTTTACATCATAATTTAAAAATTTATAATTTTTCTTATGAATAAAAAATTTCGCCTTTCGTCTTTCGCCTATTTTCGCCTTTTTTGGACTTTCGTCTTTCGCTTTTCGCCTTTCGCTTTTTAAAATCACTTTCGGCACACCCCTGCTCCTTAACTCTAATAACTCCGTAATTATTTAAAACAATCATACTCTGATTGTGTAAAAAGATCCAAGTAACTTCTAGCAAAACCAGTGTAGACAAACATCTGTACAAGTCTCCGAGTTAATGTAAACAATTGATACAGAATAAATAAATTCCTTTCGTGTTGTGTAGGATTTCTAAGCTCTCGTATAAAATATTGAATTTCTTGGTCCGCTAAGTGTCGAGGAATAGGAAATCCGTTTTCATTCATTTCAAAGCCAAGATTATTCAAAAATAATTGAAAATTCCCCCTCGTCATAAATTGCCCATAATCAGTAAGTCTTTCATAAATAAATTCTATATTGTCTTCACGTAAAAGGTTAATTGCATCAAAATGACGGTTTAGAGTAACTTCAAAATGTTCTAATACCTTAAAAACTTTTATTACATATACTAGGAAGGGCATATTTTCGTTTATCTCTATAACCATTAATCCGCAAATATCATTAATAGAGAATTGGATGTCCGCAATTTTTGTAAGAAACCAGGGACACAACAGTGAAGGGCTTAGCTGTATTAAAAGCGGAAGACTGAAGGCGGAAGAAAATGGAAGAAATGAAAGTGAAAGGATTAAAAAAAAGGATATTCATACTTAAAATAACGTTAAACTTCTAAGTTGGGAATTCACTGACGGGGAATCAAAAAAGTTTAGCAAACAATAAGGTTAGAAAAAGGTTGAAAAAAAACAAACAAACAAAAATAAGGTTGAAATACAGTTGACGATGACGAATGTTCCCAGAGATTAAGACAGGGCAAACCAAATTAAGAGACGATTTTTGATGGACGGCAAAGTTATTACCGAGTTACTACCGGCGGTATTTTTCGAAATTTATCGGTATTCTATATCGGTAGTACGATACGCAATACGGTACGGAAAAAAGGGTCAAAAAAGACGGAAGTGGTAAACCCATTGGAATGTGAAAATGATGTCATTCCAAAATGAAAATTAATGTATTAATTTTATCCTTTGTATTTTTTTCGACATAAAATCCTCATATTGTGATGTGAAAATAAAAGTTTCCTTCCATTTCAAAGTGGTGTGTGAAATATAAAAAAGTGATCAAGACTTTGACTCCACACCAAAATCAGTATTGAAAAAAATTAGTTTTGATATCCAAACCGAAAATTTCGGATATCGAACCTTCTCCTTTAGAAGTATTTTAAAAGATAAATCAAAAAAATTTAAAGACTCACCGCATTAAATTTTTGAATGGTCAATAAAATTTCTTGATCAGCTCGCCAATTATTGTAAATTATATCAAGTATGCCCCCACCAATTTGCAAAAAAGTATCTCGAATTGGCGTATTAGTTATGTTCATTGGACTAACTTCAATCGTATTCAATATACGAATAAGAAGAGAAAGGTCAACAATATTAAAACTTTTCAAATTGGGGGGCTCTCGCAGATGAGAAGGGCCAGATTTCATTCTACTCCCTACAAAAGTTTATTAAAAATTTTTTTTTAAGAATGTAATAATTACACTTTTAATCGAGACTAGTGTTCGGCACAGACTCGGTACTTTTCGGTACTACTGGTATTGGTATTGAAAAAATCCATTTGCCGACCACTAATCGAGTCCTTCTCCTTTAGAAGTATTTAAAAAGTAACTCAAATTGGCGATTTAAATATTAAAAAATGTAAATTATGGATAAAGTTATGGAATTAAAAATGTGCCATTACTTTCTGGTCATACATACTGTAATTTACTCGGGACCTTGGAAAGGAAAAAATTTAAATTTAAATCAGGCGTAATATGTAAAATGGGGTTTACAAAATTAATAACTGACTCTTAACTAAAAATTTGTTTTTAACTAATTTACCTGAGGGGCGATGATGCATTCCGTTGACAGATTTTCGAGACAAACTCGCAATAAAAAATAATAAAAAATTTGTAAAAATGAATTGGTGAAATAACATTTTTCTTTAAATCTTTTATTTTAAAATTTGAAAATTTTAAAATAATTTAAAATAAATAAAATTTTAATTTTCAAAATGTCTAAAAAATTTCAATGGGAGGGGTTAAATTCTTTTCTTTATAGAAAAATGGATTTTGAAAATATTTAATTTGATAATTTAAAATAATTTGTTAGAAAGTCAGGATTTTTATTTACATATTACGTAAACATGGCAGACTGCTAAGGAACCCAACCCAAATTTTGAAACAAAATAAAATCCAAATTTTGGGTTTCAGCCGCCAGGTCAATTACAATTTGTCCTAAAATGTACTTCAGATGCCGACATATACATAAAATAATACAGAAATATTATAACTATAGACAAGATTTCTATTTGTTAAAAATGGCAACAATACACAAAAACTGTCTTGCAATTTTATATTTTTCAATTTTTAATTTGAAAATAAAATGTTATTTTAAATAAATTTTTTAAAGAATTTAAAAATGGATTGAAAAATTTAATAAATGCTTTACTCTCAATAACTCCTCTCAATAACTCCTGATTTATCTCTCATAACTCCTGATTTATTCAATAGGCAATGGCATGGGGGAAAGAAAATATTTTAAGAGAGAGGAAATAAAAATTCAATAAAAAATTTTTTAATGGAATCAATAAAAATTTTCAAATAAAAATAATTTTATAAATGAAAAAATTATTTGCAGTAAATACTTTATTTATTCTAATAGAAGGGCCGCCATTTATTTTTCATGTCCTTATTAATTTTAATAATCACTTCCAAGCAGGATTTTTCGAGCAAATTTAGAATACAATTTCCCCAACTTTCGAGGACGGTTAAGGATCATTGGGAATAATTTTAGTTGCGAATAATAAAATTTCAGATATCGTTATATATCAAAAATTTGGTCAGTTAACTTATCGCTATTTGTTTAAATTGTACAAAAACCTCGAATCTCCCCCACTAGTCCATGTAAATTGAATTTTTATTTAGACAATCTGATTGTGAAATCTTTAGATTTCAATACTTTTAATAAAATAGGTATTTTTAATTTATCCTCTTATCTTTAGCTAAAGATTAGTACAAATTTTCATGTTTAGTCCTTACTTTTTTCCTTTTTTACAAATTAATCAACTCAACAACCCCAAACACACAACTTCCTTTTTTAGGCTTTTCCTCTCCTATATTAATTGCTCACCACCAACCCCCTTTCCATATATCCTTTGTACTTTTTTCCGTTTCTACTAGAAAATAACCAAGTAAATATATCTCCCCCTTCCTTTGTCTTCAATTTAATTGTCTCCATTCAGTACAAGTTTATTAAACAATAAAAACCTCAAAATTGTTGTTTTAGATTACACTTTTAAAAAATAAAAGGGGCACAAAAAATAGAAAAAAAGTTTTTCTTTCATTCCCTGCCTGTTCCGGTGTTTTTTTCTTTGAAAACAAAAATTAGGTATTTTCTTAATTTTATTTGAAATGACTTAAAAATGATTTGTTCTGCTTGTTGGTGTTTGCTTTTGTTTTTGTGTGGGGTAAATACTCAATTACAGAATTCTTTAATGGGTATTTTTTAAATACAGTTAGACCTCCCTATACAGACCTCACAAATAACTAGATACCCCTAACTTAAAGACTATTTATTTATTTATCAGCAAACCACAGGTATTTTAAAATACATTAAAGTGGTGCAAAAAAACATAAAAATACAAATTAAAAAAAAATTATGTGAAACAACAACAGGAGAGAAAAAAAAATTTAAAAGACTCTAAGTTTTTTAAATTTTGGTTGGTCACTGATGCTAAGATAATTTATCCATAACGGCATGGCTACAGCTAAGGAAGCAGATATAAAAATCTGAAGATAAAATATCCTGTTTAAGGACATGATGAGAGGGGTTTTATAAGGGGGGGTTCTCTATTTAATATGCAACAAAATATAAGATAATTCTCCCACCCCAAAGGTGTATCCTATTAGTGTGGTCTGGCTGTTTTTATATTCTTGTTAAATTTAACAGAACAACCCCGGGTCAGTTGTGAACAGTCTCACATCAAAATGTTTATCCACACATGGCTTCCATTTAGCGGAAGTGTTTATGCCAAAGGATTTTTTCATAAAGATATTTGTAGAGTTCAAGGAAATGGAATTGGACACACAGCAAATATAACAATCCCTGTTAGTGCTGATTGTGGAATGAGAAGGAGAAGAAATGTTTATTTATATTTTAAAAACACTCTAACATTATAAGAACACCCTTGGGGTTGAGAAATCGACCCTAAAAAGAAGTGTCTTAAATTAAGGTATCGCTAAATAAGGATACCTATTGAGGATTGAGAGTATCGAGATACCCCAAAAAATGGGGCATCGCTTAATAACCTCTCCTATCCTATAACCCAATGGGTGTTTCTAATAATTATGTTTGACTGTATTTTTTTAAAGATGAATCCAAATGGATTGAGTTTGGAAATGGATGTGATTATTATGTTTCATAAAAGATTTTTAACTAAAAATGATAGGGCAAGTCAATTATTTGGGGATATTTTTATCCTCCAAATTTTAAAGGCTTTTCATCTCGAATGTCAATATATGGAACAACAGGAACAAAAACTTGGGAATCGACTAGAAATTAGGTCGGACATACATATTTTTTACAAAAATTTAGAAAATAATTCTTTATTTCATTTTTAGTGCTCTTCCCTCAACGGAGATAGGCCAAACGTTGAAACAGGTAAATTTTCGAGTTATAGTTGATTTATAGTTAAAAAACGATTTCATCCCTTCTAACTAAACACTTTCTCACTTATTCCTCAATTAAATCATTCCCGTCTTAGAATAATAAAAACTCTCTTTAAAGTCACAAAATTTGCCAAAATGTCGTTATCAAGTACTCGGTTCTGAAAAAGGAGAACAGATTTCATTTGCAGCAATAGGCCAACCAATAATTCACAAATGGATATGTAATTATTTGGGGAATGAAAATGAAGGGATTTATTGTTTAACTGTTCATAGTATTTTATAAATGTTTAGAAATCTTGTAAAATTTATTTTTAAAAGGCTGTCAGGTTGATGATGGACAAGGAAATGTACAAAAATTGTTGGATGAAAACGGGTAAATTGCCTAATTTATTATCGTGGAAACTTATTATTAGATACGTTCTTACTTTGAAAAACATAATAATGAGGTGAAGAAGTTATTGCTTAAGGAGTTACCGTATACCTGTATTAATTGCCCTCCCTCAAATAATTACCCCACTTCCATTAATTACCCCATCCAGCGATGGGTTGTAATCATAATTACCCCCAACAAATGCCCTAAAACACATTCAAATTTCCAACCTCGTCTAATTACCCACCCTTTATTTATTACTCCCTCCAGCGGAAGGTGAAACAATAATCACCCGGGGTAGTTATTAAGGGATATACGGTATTGCCCTCCACACTGTGCTTCTGTAAGTTGGGATCTGATAAAATCGGGGGATCCTAAACTGGACCAGGGTATACGGGGATTTCGACTATCCGCCAAAACTAACAGTACCGACCAAATTAAAAAAATTAGCTTAAATAGAGGTATATCTTGGTGATATTATAATGAGGCTTGATATTGTCTGCTGTAGTAAAATATTTTTACTTCCTTTCAATTTCTAATTTAGTTGCCCAATAGATGAAGCCCTATTCGGATTAATTGAATACAAAACCGATTTGGAAGCAATTCAAAGAGGAAATGCTTTTAAATTTGCGGACAGAAATACTATATATTTCAAGTATTCTAATTAATATTGTAAAGATTAAATTTAAAATTAGTTGTCAACTTCGTTTAGAATTAAAAAATGGCTGGAAAGAATGTCAGGTTTGTGTTGGAGTTAAAAGCTTTTAGCGCTTGACAAAAACTTTTACCGGGAAATTCTGCAGGAAATCCTTCAATAGGAGCTTCGCTAACCCAAAGTTCAAGTGTCCGACTAACTGAGCTACCAGAACGAAAACTTTATTTTTGCGCGTGATGATACGAACGCTGCTAATACGCTATCACGAATAAGACAATTATAGACCATAGTTCCTGCTATGACAATTGCGGATATAAAATTTAGAAATAAAGTAAAAAATTCTTGAATTTTTATTTTTAAAGAGAAGTGAATGTTCTGCTATATCAACTACTTCAATACCTCCAAATCTATCAGAAAATAGCCCTTCCACAATACAAAACGAAAATCAAATTCTTGAAGAATTGTCAACAGAAAGTGCTCCTTTAAATAATTCTAATAAACCGCTAATTACTTCAACTAGTGGATATTTAAAAAATAAATCTTCAACTTCTCCCCACGAAAAATCTTCAGAAAAAGAAGAGAATTATGAAAAAGAAAATAAAGAAATAATAAAAACAAAAATTTTTAAAAATCGGGAAGGAATTGAAGTAATTAAGAAAAATAATAAGGAAGAAGAAGAAAATTGTAAACAATTATTGTTAAATAAATTTGGGTTTTGTAATGAAGATGAGGAGGATATTTTAAATCAACAAAGATTTAGTCGTTCTTCAAATGAAAGAAATATTGAGGGAAATAAAGAAGGGAAGAAAAAAAGATTTTCGGAAAATATAAAAATGGATATTGAAGTAAATAAAGCGATTGATGTTTTTGATTTGATGAATTCGGGGAAGGAAGGAATTAATTCTATTAATAAGGTAGGGATGGAGTTTTTTACTCTAAAATGTGGAATCCTTTCTATTTTTCGCTTAACTTTTCGTTTAACTTTTCGAAATTTTTTGTCTCTATCAACTAATCAACAAATTTGTGTTCTATTAAGATGGAATAACATGAATATTTCAAACGGTTTCCTTTTGAAATCGATCTGAAACATATTCCCGATAGAACATTAGAATCTAACTTCTAAGTTTAATAAGGTTTAAAAAGGTAGATGAATTCTTCACGATAATATAGAAAATGAGTGAACAAAATAAACCAGGTTTAGAAGGCAGCATTCTGTTGTGCCTCGTTCTAGGCTTATTCCATGCTAGTTCTTCCCATCTCCTATCACGTAACTTTTTCCACTTTTCCATTTACTAAATAAAATTTAATCCTTTCCTGTTTGATTTGTTTGGCTGGCAACAAGGGATTTCAGAATTAAAAATGGGTGATATAAACATTTCATTTCCTGAATTGGTCACTCCTTGAGATTATTGCTGGATACAATCAAAAATTTTATTAAGTTTTAAGCTGGATCCTTGATTAGTTTTAAAATAACTAAACCGTGTTGTATTTAGGGGTATTTAGTACTCTAACGAGATTTAACATTTATTTCTAGTTTTATCGTCACCACCACCCAACCTACAAATTGCAAACAGAACCTATTGATATATTTCAACAGGTCGGTGGATATTTAAAAAATAAAAAAATATTTTTTTAATTTTTTATGTCTGTATTTCAAGACTACTTTTCTCCTCAGCATTATTTCTTGGAGTGTTGTGCCTTTTATCAATTCTAACATTTTTTGTTTGTTTTATTATTTCCTTCTACCATAAATTAAAGAATAACCCAATATGCGATAAAAAAATAAAGTCTTTAGTTAATGTTTAGAAAAATTTTTTTAATTTAATTGTTTACCCTCCATTTTTTTATATTTTTTTGGATGTTTCATAATAAATTTTCTAATATTTTCATAATCTACACAACCCATTAGATCTCCCGTTATCCTTGCAAATCCCCGATATCCCTTCAAATCCGTCTAAATCCCATTATATCCATCTTAATCCTCTGATATGCCTTCAGATCCCCTCAATCCCTTTAAGAGGGGGAGTAAGAGTTACCTTGTGGGTTTGGGGATTTTGTGGATTATGAAGGATAACTTGGATAAAGTACTTCTTGCGCCTTCAATAATAACGAATCAGATTCAGAAAGTGAAGATAATGAAGATTAAGTTGATTTTTTAATAAAAATGCTGATTTTGAACAGTAATCTTGGATAAAAATGCTGGATTTTGTAAATTTTCACTTCAACCCTGACCCCGAACCCCGACATTATTTTCAGCCCCGACCCCGAACAATTTGAGCAACCCCGACCCCGTCTTTGTCAACCCCGACCCCCGACTTTTTCAACCCCGAAAGCTCGGGGCGCAACCCTAGTTATATTGAGAGATTGCTAGCAGATAGCAGACCTTGACTTTGGTTAGATAATACATATATTTAATTTGAGAATTTTTTATTAAATATTTAAATCATCAAAATTTTTAATTTAATGTATCAGTCATTAACATTTGCAATAACAAACGGGATCAAAAGGTTTACACAATCCAGAAGTATATCCTTTACTTTTTTGTGTTTCGCTAGTGCAGTGTAAATCACAAAGTATTGTAATAATTAATTCACATCCATGACCTAACCCTTGATTTGAGGGAGGGTGTTCACTACGACATTTATTATGTTCTTTTTGAGATTCTTCTGGTTTGGATATTGTATTCGATTCGGTTTCTTTTATTTGAGCCCTGAAAATGTTTTTTAGGTTAATCTGAGTTAAAATTTTTAAATTTAAAATAAAATTGTAAAGAAGTAAGTTATGCTGCGATATCAAGGTTTTGGAGGATATTAATGATGTAAGGATAAAATTTGGATGGAACTAAAAGAATTAAGTGAGTTAAGGAGAATCATCATCGATTTGGGAATAAAGTGGATATCGATGGATTTGTAGCCTATCGAGGGACCTGAAGGGATATTGGAGAACCCCAGATATTTAACACTCGAAATAAGGAGGATTTAAAGGGATATTGAGATAAAGTAGGAAATCGGAAAATTTAACAAGTTTTCTGGAATTGGAAGAAAAATTATAAATTTGAAACTCGGACCTCTGATAGTGATGTCAAAATATGCTTAAAAATCATAACATGCGGCATAATAATTAAACACCCGATATCTGACTCGGAAATTCAGGACCAGAAGACTCGGGATATACTATACAGTTCTAATAGGTATCAAAAATTCCTGATAGTTAGCAAAATTAACAAAAAATATCTTTTATGTTGAATACAAAAATCCTGTCAAAAACCCGAAATCCTTATCCAAACTTTACTATAAATTTTAATTTTACATTTGTTGTCCTCCTTCCTCTTGAGAGTTGCTTTGCTTAATTAATAAAATAAAAAATAAAATATTTAATAAAATAATATTTATTAATTTATTTAAAATCATTTTAAATAAAAATAAATGGGAATTCTAGCTGAAAGTAAAGATAAAGAATAAAATTATAATCATCAATAATCTCTAATAAAAAATTTACAGACGAAAAAAGATGATTAAAAATAAAAATAATTATTTTTAAAATCCTGTTTTTCTTCTTCCCCGATGGCATTTTGTTAGTCGAGACGGTGATTTATTTTGGGTCATCTTCTTTTTCAAAAAGATTATTAAAAATACAAAAAAACTAGTTATTAATAAATGTAAAATAAAAAAATTTTCAGAAATTTTTAATTAATATACAGTATTTATTCTAATTGAATGGCCCTTCCATTTGAATGGCCCTCTAATTGAATTCCCCTTTTCTGAGGGTATCGAAAAATATAATGGCGGCCATTCTATTAGAATAAATAAGGTATTTAAAAAAAGTAACAATTCACGAAACGAAAATTAAATTTAGTAGGCACTGACTAATTGCTATACACAATTAAGGCGAGGATTTGTAGGCAAATGCCTGTTTTTTTCTGTAAGCTTGGGATGATGTAATACGTTCAAAAACGTGTTGTCGAAGCTTGGTCCGAAGACCAACTAAAATTAAAATTTAACTTGACAGTTTTTACTTGCCTAACAATCCTCGCCTTAACTATAATATACGTCCAAAATTTATAATTAAATATATGTTGTCCACCTGGGCTGAACATAATTTTGGAATGTGTACACACATAGTATGTACAAGATTTGTTTTTCATTGTGTATTTTCAAATTTCTCGAAATTACGCAGTTCTACCGTGGCGCGAACTTTGCTGACCCGAAGGTTGCGGAACGAAAGTTGCGGACACGAAGGTTGCGGACACGAAGCTTGTGGATCTGATTTTTGCGGAACCAAGATTTTAGGACCGATACTTGAGTTAAAAGGAAAAATTTTAAATTTTATTTTTTGATGATTCCGGCAGAGTTTACCATGATCCGTACCGGACTCAAGATCTTTTCTTGATTTTTCAAAATTTTTATCAATTTTCTATCTTAAAATTATTTCATAATTTAAATAAATAATCGAGAAAATTCCTTAAAGAAATCATTTATATGCCATTCCATAAGGTCATGATGGCTGAATTCATTCTAATTAACGCCGAAGGCTAAAATTTTTGAAATTTCCGAGGTTCAGTAGACTCTATTGTCGGTCCGCAAAATTCGGGTCCGCAAAATTAGGGTCCGCAAATTAAAATCCGCAAATTTCGGCGCGCCAGTTTTACTCAAAAAAATTTTTAAATTATTAGGATGAAATAGAACCAAATATGTAAATAAATTACAGATAAATTTAATTCTCTTTTTATCTCCCCCAAATATAAATTTATTAATACAGCAATTGTTTACTCAAATTAAAATTTAACTTTCTGGGAAAGTAGCGCATTTGGCCATATACAATTAATTCCTTTGTCTTGAAGTAGATTTATTAATATAATCATATTAAAAGAATTTTTTGAGGAATAAATTACTTCCCACATTAACTCAAGAAGTTGAGAATATCGAAGGGCACCAGGGCCTTGTCCATGCCTGTTTTGCTCTAACTGTAAAAGCATTTTGGTGTATCTTTCTTGTTCGGTTCTTATAATTTCTTTAGCCTTAGGAGATAATTCATCTGAGATAGCTGAGAAGTATTTTAGAAAATATGAAAAGAAAATAATTGTTATTTTTATTGGTACAACCATGGTCGTTCATTTTCACACAAAAATAACAACTTTTTATTCAAAAATAAATAGGTGTTATTCCAGCCTTTAGCCATAAGTTCGAAATAGTAAGCTAGCATTTAGGAAGTTAGTCCCGGGCTATTTTTTCAAACATCCTTTAGAGGGGGGCTATTTAGGGGGCTAGTTCAGAGGAGGGGATATTTCAGAGCAAATACGGTATGTCGTATACATTAAATTTAATGTTATATCTCAATGATTTTTTATTTTATTTTTTATTCATAAGATAGCCAACCTGGATTAGCTATAAGTAAAGACATTAGTAAAACAAATTCACTAATATCAGGGCGGACTAGAGAAAATTTTTTCATTGGAATAATGTATGTTTTTCTTGCATATCTTTCTCTAAATTTTAATTATTATTTAAATATTTTTTTAAAAAACTCAACAATAATTCACAATTGTATTTAATAGAAGTTGTTTTCATAATTTCATAAGGTATTTCTCCACTAGGAAAGCTTAATGTCGTTGCATTTATCTCAAATGAATAGTATAATTGAAGCATTAGAAATAATTGTAGCATTGTTTTTGTTATTAGAATTGACTTTAATTTAAACAAATTATTCTTGATTTGTATTATTTTTGGTGCCGCCAAAAAAGGCTCCCGGACAATGCGTCAGTGGAAAATGCGTCAGTGGACAATCGGTCAGTATTAATATAGGTGATTAAAAGTGATTATATAAAGAGATAAAAATTCACTGATATCCCTCAAAATCGGTGATCTCCATCTCGATCCAACCAAATAACTTAATATCTTTGTTAATCCACCCAAACTCGAGATATCGTTCTTAATCCCAACAAAGCCATCTACCGTATTTCCTAAAATAAAGCCCCACCCTGAATTAGAGCCCCACCTTGAATTAGAGCCCCAATTTTTTAAAATTTACCTATATGTTAATAAATTAGTATTTTTCAGACCTGCTCACGGATACGGATAATATCCGGATACCCGCGGATATCCGCGGATACGGATGGATATGGATAGTGTTTTTTAAAAAATTGGACGGATACGGACGGATACGGATACGATGCTTCAAATCCGCGGATATCCATCTCAAAATTCCAGCCTGCGGTGCAATGAAAGTGAATTTTTTTCGCTTTCGGCCTTTCAAAATTTTTAAAATTTTCGCCTGCGGCGCTAAAAAAGAAAGAAATCTGGCTTCTAAATCATTGAAATTCTCAAATTTTCGCCTGCGGCGCTACAATGAAGAACTCGTTTCTTGCCTTCCAGCTTCAAAATTTCCATCTACGACGCTCCAATGTGCTTACCCACTTAAGGTACGAAGTACAAGTTCAGGCCAAATTCATTGGTGAGTACGAGCAAAATTAGCTCGTTCTCTTTTAGCTGAGCAAACGCCGGTTTTCAGAGGGGTATGAGGAATTCCCCCACCCACTCCCGAATTGGGAAAAGAAAAATTTTCCGAGGGGATTGGCAAAAAAGTGGATTTTTTGGCCTACGCCCTTCTAGAATTCTCAAAATTTTCGCCTGCGGCGCTGAAAATGAAAAATATTTTGCTTCGTTGTTTCCCAAAATTCTCAAAATTTTCGCCTGCGGCGCTAAAATTAAAATCTCAGTTAACCGAAATTTTCATTTCGGCCCGAAACCGGGAATTTAACTTTTCAAAAATTCTCAAAAATTTTCAAAATTTTTTTGTCGGTATAATTTCTATAAGCAGCGTTGGGTCGGAATTCCTATCTCTGCCTTCCGATTTTCGAACCTCCAATGTTCATAAGCAAGGTTACTTTTGCTGCATCCAATTATTACCTCATTGTCTAACCATTACTCGAATTTAAATAAATTTGACCATTTTGAAAATTCTAGCCAGGCTGACCATTTTGAGAAAAAACGGATATATCCGCGGATATCCGCGGATGGATATGCCTAAAAAGTTGGACGGATACAAACGGATACGGATATGGACCTCACGATATATCCGGATACGGATAGCAAAATCCGTATCCATGAGCAGGTCTGGTATTTTTTAATACTATACTGTTTTTTCTTTTATTTCATGTCAAATTAATTGAAAAATTAGAGTTGCAAAGAAACACCGTCCCCCGACCCGAAAAAGTTTCAGGGTCCCCCTCGAAAAAATTAAAATTGAAACTTTTTTCCATTGAACTACCCTGGAACCCCAGTAAGGGGTTCCCAACCATAACAGTTGGAAACCTATCGAGGTCCTGTTAACAGGAATCAGAGATATAAAACTATTTGTAGGATATCGAAGGGATTTGTAGGATATCGATTTGATGTATGCGAATTAACTGAGATATATTTGAATCTCAAAAGATATTATTGAAAATCTTCAATTGATATTTAATAATTTTTAGTTAAATTTTAATTTAAACTATTGCATGAGATATCAAAGTTTGTTTGTTTTGTGATAAAATTTTAATTACTAATTTGAAAAAAAGTGTTAACCTAATTCGAAAAATAAGTTGAAAAATAGAGCCCCACCCTGAATTAGAGCCCCACCCTAAAATAGAGCCCCACTTTGGAGGATTGTTGAAAAATAGAGCCCCATGGGGCTTTATTTTAGAAAATACGGTATATCCCTTTTAACCCCCAAAATCCCTTTTTAAACACTCCTAATCTGTTTATATACTATATAATCACTTTATATCAATAATGACCGATTGTCTACTGACGCATTCTCCAGACACGCCAAAGGTAAAAATAATTAGGGCTAAAAATGGGCAATTTTTTTAATTTTTAAAATGAGAGGCAACTGTTAAGTTAATAGGACACTTGTAAAGAATAGAGTGCCCGCACTATAGGAGGCCACAAATAGTCATAAATAATTTTTCCTTTCTCTCACAATCAAAATTACCTGTTCTTCAATTGTTAATATATTAAATAAAGGCAATGTTTTGACAAAACTTATCGAAACAAAAAGATCTTTGAAAAATTGGTTAAGACCTTCACTTTGTAATTTGTCTTTATCAGACCAAAGTCCATATTCCATAATTATATTCAAATGACTATCTCTATCCCAACGTTTCGGAAGTTCAAGCTTTAAGTAAAAATAATTAGGACTGAAAATAGTCTTAATGGTATACGGTATTTACTCGCTTAATTCCCCTCCCTTGAATAATTCCCCTCCATCAAATAATTCCCCATGTCACGGAAAATAATTCCCCGGGGGAATTAATCGAGTAAATACGGTACTCAATAGCCAATCTAAATTTAAAAAAAAATTTTTAAATTGAGGTGTGTCTAATAATGTTTAATCTTATAGCGACATTCTTATTTGCTATCTTAATTTTAAATTAAAAGATCCTTACAGAAAAAGCCTCGTGTTTAGTAAGTATATTATGTCCAGAATTCAACAGATCCTCCAAGCAATTATAGTCATCAAAATATTCCATGGGTATCATTGTAGAAGAATGCCGTATTCTTCTAACAAAGGATTCAACCTTCAACATTTGTTCAAGTTCGATTTGAATAACTGTTGGTTCGTTGCATGTTAGCTCATTGATCTTTTATGAAAAAATTAATATACTAAGCTTTTAATATTAGCTGAGTATCGCATCCAGTAATGACCCAAAAATGAAATTAAATTTTGGAGTAGTGTCAGAGGAAATGTACACCTTTACGAATTATGCGTAATTTCCGACAGTAAAATTCCGAAGATTATTTGTTTGATGGACTCCAAAATAGAGCTTTCCAAGGATATTTAAAAATAAATAACTTACATTTAAAGATGATTCTTTTTGTGCTTGGGAATTTTGCATCATTTCTAAGCCTTTAAATATTAATTTTAATAAATAAAGTACAACACGACATTTGCTACTCATGCTAGATAATGATTATAAAGTAGTAAGTCTGGGAGAAAATTATTTGATTTTAAACAAAGTTTCGTATAGAAATATCACTCCAGTGTCAGCCGCAAATGTTGCTTGTCATTAATACGGTTAATTATTAATCCGTCGGATCTCAGTTATAGGTCAGTTTGACAGTGAAGTCAATTTTTTTCTGCTTGACTTATCAATTGAGATCCGACTACTAAAATTTGATTCTTACTTCTTTTCTTTCTAAAATCGCGCAAACGGACAGAGAGAACCACTAAAATAAAATTTTTTTAAATTATTTCCTAAAATACGTGACTATTCTTAAAAGCCATATATAGAGGGGGCTACTTGGACAGGATTTCTTGCCAATTCTACTACTCTTTCCATATTCCGATCCGAAACTATATTGTTTACAGATGCTTTTTCTATTTATTCTTTATTTAAAAGTATGGATTTAAAAATTAAAAAATAAGAAAAATTTCAAAATTACCCACATTCTTTTTTCATCCCCTTTGCCAAACAATGTTTATATCGGCATCTTTTACATCTTAATTCTTTCCAATCTTCAATTTAAAATTACAATTTTTATGCCTTACATCGATCTATTTATAAGATACACCTTTATGGCTGAAAAATTGTGTCCTATAATGATGTGATTATTAAATGGGGTATATCGTCTAGGCAGATCCCGTGCCCAATGTTATTCCATTAAAATCCGATCTTAAGTAGAAGTATATTTTTTTATTGGGTGTATTTTATAATTATGTCCGTCATATTTATTTAAATTAACCATATTTATGACATTTACATTTGTAGTCTACATTATGAATAGCCATTCGTCTAAAAGATTTTTAAATAAATTTTTAATTTTATAAACCAACACAAATCTACTTTAATTAAATGAGAGAATGAGAGAAATAAACAAGATAATTCTGGTGATCTGGAAAATTACTGTATTTTCTCTAATTAAGCGACCGTATCTAGTCGAACGGCCGTATCCATTAGACGGCCCTTTGAGGGAGTATTGAAAAACTGAGCGGCCGGGCGCTCAGTTAGAGAAAATAAGGTAATTATAAATTTAAAGAAACCTAAAGGTTGGATAAAATAATCAAAAAATTAAAATAGCTTGCCTAAAGAAAGCTCCGCATGCTCGACATGAGATCACTCCATAATGGTTAATAGAATTTCTATCTCCACAAATTACACAAATAATGTCATTTATGTGCCTTTTTGAGGGCATTTTTGGTTTTCGAATTGTCTTAAAAATAGATTATATAGAGAAAGCTTTTTTTGACCTAAAACTACAGGGAATTTCGTTATACTCCAAGTATTATTTATATAATTAATAGAGTAAATACGGTACAATCTACTTGTGAATATTGCTTTAAATTGAAATTTTGAATTCTCTAAAATGCTAATTATCTAAAATTAATTACTTATTAGTCAGGTATTTTAAAGAATATTTAAATAAAATTTATCGATAAAAAAGCCACCCACTAAATATATTTAAATATAAAATTGTATATTTTAATTCTCTAACGAAAAAGATTTTTTAATGGAAAAGGTGTCCAAATAAAATAAAAAATTTTTAATAATTTGTATAATAGATAGACGACAATTGCCTAAAAATTAAAAAATTTAATTTTAAACAACTTTAATCAAAATGTCTGGAATTTGTAGAAGAAGTTTGAGAATGTTGAAACAAGATTTGAGTCATCAAATGATGAAAATTTTAATGAAAGCGAAGAGTTTATTTCTTCTAATCTCAAGGAAATAGTTTTAAATTTATCTGGAAAAGAAAGAGAAAATATCTGAGGCCAATATGGAAGAAGATCAAGAAAAATGAAATTTAAAGGGAATCTTTAAATTAGTAGATAAGTTTAGACAATTTAATTAAAATTTTATTTTTGAAAAAGATTTCGGTTTGAAAAAAATTAACACTAACATAAGATAAAGCGTTTTAAATTTCCTGCTTAAAAGAGAATTATGGCTAAAATGAAAGGAAGGAAAAATAAAAATTTGGATTTAAGAAAAAAATCAAGGGCATATTTTAATTCTCTAACGAAAAAGATTTTTTTTAATTAAAATTTTATTTCCGTCCGTGCTCTAATATAAAATCAACAAATTTCGAACATTAACCAAAATTGTTTTAATAGTTTAAAAAAATTTGTTATAAAAATGAATTCCAGCAAAAATTCCCATTTTAATTCCCAGTAAATATCCAACGTTTAATATGTATTTCTTAGAAATTCTCGTCTTTCCCTTCTCTTCATTTTCAAATTAAAAGGTATTTTGTTTTAAAAATTGGGTTAAAATATACAATGCCCTTTCAGGTGCCCATTGCGGGACCTGTTAAAAATAAAATTTATTTTGTAGGCTCTGCTTCATAACTATAACTCCACCCCAATTTTTCAAGTTTAAGCATGATCCTAAAGCTTAACTTAACTGGAAATATTGTAAAATGATAAATCATCTATATTCCATATTACTCAGAAAAAATTTTTTTAATTAATCAAAAATTGAGAATTTTATTAAAAATTTTTGAAAAAATAGGTGCTTCATAACTATAGCTCCACTTTTAAAAAAATTTATTCCAGCGGTAGGAAAAATCTACAAAAATTCAAGCAAGCCTGTTGATCGATATTAAGAGAAAAGAAAAAAGAATTAGACCTAGGTATATCTCATTTCAGTATCGAGATCTTGGCTCCTTGAAAATCAACGTAGAACAGGGGTAAACCTCTTTAAAAAATATTTTCGACCCTTTATAGGTTACCTTTATTTTTGATTTTGGGCTTATTCGAAAGAGCTTGAAATTTGCTACAAGATAGCAGAAGCTTTTTTTTATAATAAAAATTCTAAAGTGAGATTCTAAAGTGAGAATAATTCTAAAGTGAGAATATAGATAATTTATCATTTTACAATATTTCCAGTTAAGTTAAGCTTTAGGATCATGCTTAAACTTGAAAAATTGGGGTGGAGTTATAGTTATGAAGCAGAGCCTACAAATTAAACAAAAATATGTTTTAAAAATATGTATGTATATATTCCTTACATTGTGTCCAACACCTCTAACTGAAAAATTAATTTACATATTAATTATTTTCAATAAAATAGGTATCTTTATCTAAATAGTAACATCCAATAGTTTATTGGATGTTACTTTTACCAGGGATCCTGCCGACAAAAAACAAAATTCCCGATTTTGGGAAATCGGAAATCAGATCAATCACTGATTTCCGTCAAACAATATATTTATGTAAAAGGCAAGTTATTAGGAAGAAAAAATATAGACGGCAAACTTTTGGCAAAAATTAACTTTTATGATGAAAAAAATTTGACCATTCCGAGTCAGAGAAGAACAAAAGGAAAATTAACCCGAGACTCAAACAGGGGTGGGTGGCGGGATATGAACAAAGACCCATTTTTTAAATAGGTAAGTTCAAAATTCGACTCGATATGTGAGAATACACACTAAGTTCAACATAACCTGGCTATGTGTGGGTGGAACTGACTAAGATACCCCTCATTATAAAAGACAATTTTTAATTTCGTTCATTTTATAATGAGGTGCGACTATAATTGGGCGGAATCGGGATCCCGACGTAAAATTGGGCTCGGGATTTTGGATTAATGATCCCGATCCCGACTGCGGGATCTGGATTGTCCGAAATTGGGATCGGGATTAGGAATGTTGATCCCGGTCCCGATCCCGTCTCGGAATCGGGATCAGAAAAATCGGGATTCAAAAAAAAACCGGGATAATCGCCCGATCCAGACCGGGATCCCGATCCCACCCAACTCTAGGTGCGACTTTATTTATTTTATTAATTTACCGGTTAATAAAGTAAATCCTTCATATTCAGTAACAGTACCCCCAATTTGGTTTTCAAAAATCCAGGGGTTTTTTGGTGTTAATAACTAAAAGAATATTTTTATAATTTAAAATACAAGAAAAACTTTAATTCCAAGTTGTGTAGCAAATCTCTCGCCTAACAAAAAATTACAAACAATATCAGTATCTCCATAATACGACAATACTGGCACCTTTGCTTTCAATATATTTTTCATGAACATTACCATATCAGCTAAAAATTTTTATGCTATTGTATATCTTGCTTTTATTTGCCAACCCGTTTTTGGGCTTCACCATAAAATGGCAAACTCATATAATGGCAAACCACAAAATGGAAAAAGTATTTTTGAGTTATGTGGGTTGATTTGATGGGGCCAGAGGTAATATTGAGGGATTTGGGTGTGATATCGAGGGATTGAATGGTGTATTGAATGGTGTAAATATTTGTCTAAGTAAATCTTTAAGGCGACATTATCTGCTCAAATACTAAACGAGGAAAGTCTGCTTATCCAAAAAATATTTAGTCTGTTTGGAACAATTTTTTCTGATAATTTTTTAAAATTAATAATAAAGTTATTCTAACCATATTGTCTATAATAATTTAGATCATCATTACAATCATGCCATGTAATATTATTTAAATTTTTTGGAATATTTAACACTTCTCGAACTTTGAATAAATTATAATTACCTATTTTAATTAAATTATTTAACAAAAAAACCTTTAGGTAAATTCATATAATTAGTTAAACTATCTTCTTAAAATTATAAAAAGAAGTTTAAAAATTTTTTTTTATTTATTTAATATACCCTTTATACATTCAACTATCGGTTGATCATAACTCTCATGCTCAAATTTATTTTCCTGAATATAAATGAATACTTGATATCGTATTAATCTAAATTTAATTTTTTTAATATCAATTATCTTATGTCGAAGATGTCATAGTGAAAAGCAGTGATCTTTTGTGAATCTTTTGTGAAATTATTCTGATGATAACAATACTACTTATATCCTAATACATAAAACGGGAGCAGGCCAACCTACCGCGAGCCCAACCTACCGCGAGCCCAACCTACCGCGAGCCCCAGGCTATAACTTCGTTCAGAATTGTTGAATCCGGGACGCCCTGGTATGGTTCGATTCAGCTTGTCAAGGCGCATCGAACCATACCAGGGTGTCCCGGATTCGACAATTCTGAACGAAGTTATAGCTCGGCGGTAGGTTGGGGTGTACCCCATAAAACGTACGTCAAATAAAAAATTTTCCAAAGTTTTTGACAAAAAAGGTGTTTGAGAAAACATTCCAAGCAACTTGTTTTTTGTTAAGGCTTTTGATTGTCTTAAATCTGAACTATCTGTACAAAAATTTGTAATCCTTTAAGTATTATGCAAAAACTAATTACCACAGTTACGATAAATATCATAGGGATTTGATATACAAATAGTAAATGCATGATAAACCTGAACAGCCTAAATAAAAATTTAAAAAATTATTTTTATAAATTTTATTAAACAAAGTTAAAACACGTTGTGTTTGTACCAACATAACCAAAAATGTCGCAAGTATCTAAATTATTAATTACTAGAAAAAAATGCTTTTTGGAATTAGGTATTTTTAGAAATCAAATAAACTAATAAAATATACCAATACATCCTTTACAACACTTTTTGCTAAAGGAATGCCATAACCCTTCATCTAAAAGACCATGACCATAAGCATACATTAGCATTGTATTAATATTTAAGCGTTGACTGAAATACCCATTTCCAATCAACACTCCCTTTTTGAGAAAAAAATTTTTTTGAGAAAAATTATAATAATCTGCTTTTTACTTTAAAATTTATTCGAAAATTTGTTTGTCCTTTAATTATTAAATTAGCCAACATTGGCAAATAAACTCCAGCATAAGATTCACCACTTAAAATTGTTGGGCGTCCTTTATATTCAGGAAATTTGTTGAAAAATTGTTTTAAAGCTTCATAATTGTAATTTGCTGTCTTTAAATAAGAATTACTAATTTACTTATTTTAAATTTCACAAAGTAAATAGTTTAGCCACCAGGGAGGAATCGAACCTATCTCCTTAATTGTACACCTTTTCAAAAGCTCCATTGTTTTAACCGTCTCTTAAGCATTCTAAACTAATGACAGATGTTAATAGCATTTATTTATTTACTTCATCATCATTTGTAGTAAGATTTCCATCAGTTGAATAAGAATACCCAACCCCCGCAGGCGATTCCAGAAACAAAACATTAGCATTTTTATTCCAAGCATAAGGATTTTTAATTAATTTAGAACCATCATCCGAAAGTAAATAGGGCCCTAATTCGGTAAATAGTCCAAGAAGTGAAGAACATCCAGGGCCACCATTTAACCATAAAACCTTTTTTGAAAATTTGAATAAAATTAGAAAATAAATTAATTGAAAGAAGTAATTCCAAGATATAAAATCTTTTTCAACACGAAACCCCATCCGAAGAAAATTGAAAAACTCATCCAAACCTGAGCCAACTTTTATATCCATTCAGCGCATATGAAAAATTAATCCTTGATTATGGAGTCAGGATCAATACGATATTTTTTCGATATTATTGAAAAATATCGCCTACTCCCACAATACCACAATTAAGTAAAGCAGCTGGGCTATAGCTATCTCTCTCCTTTAGCTAGTGCAAAAGGTTATTCGGCGGCTGGGAGCGAACCAGCATCTTCAGTAGACCGGACTGATATGTTAGCCATTACACCACGCCGCCTACTGCATAGCCTTAGGAATTAAATAGCTATATGCTTTACAATTACTTCCTTAATCCTCCGATATACCATTTAAACCTTTAAAATCCACTTATATCCCTATTGATCCATCGATATTAAATACAAGTCCCTTATTTTCCATGTAATCTGTCAAAATCCACCAATATCCCATTTAATCAATCTTAATCTCTTTAAACTATGGGGACTACTATTTATTATTCATATAATATTTTAAAATTTATTTGGAAAATCGAAAAATATAGTCTTTTTTTTGGTATGATGCGGCTTCGATATCTGACGTTATTGAGCTAAAAAATATCGACCAAGAAAATTTTGATTTTCTTGGTCGAACCGACCCTTTTTTTCGACCGACCCCTTTTGACCGGACTCTATTTGATTTTTACATAGAAAATAAGAATCAAAAAGGAGTCGATGACTGTTTTAGAGAAAGCAAACAAACTTTACCAACGGATCATTATCTGGTTTATTTTGTGATTTAGTAAGAACATAATGGAAAAATTTAGTGTTTGAGACTTGAAGATAACCTTAAATTAATTAATTAAAGAATAAATAATTAAAACTTTCAGAGACTCCAAACACCCAATATTCGATACTTTGATAGGAATTTTGTACCTTACCTTATCTCTTATCGTACTACCGACCCTAATACCGATAGATATCCAATAAATACCGAGAAATTTTCATCGTATCCTTATTACTGTACGGAAATTTTTAGTTTGTTCTGTACCGTCGGATACGTTAAAGCCTAATCACTCTAGATACACTATTTAAAATAGTTCTGTAAAAGTTGGTTGTTTATGTGGTGGAGGTTCTCTCTAATCCTTATCCCCTATTTAAGTTTAATCACATTAATGATACGGTTTTTTCATGTCTGAAGTATACATTAGAGGGAAGTTCTATCATAATTTAAAATTACCAGAATAATGTTTAAAATTAATATCAAAATTTTGTTTAGGGAATCTTTGAGTAATTTCGTCGTCTTTCCCATTTTTATTTGTTATTTGCCCCAAAATTAAATTAAAGCAAAAGAATATTAAAATTAAGAATATTTTAATTTTAAATAAATTCATTTTATTTTTTATTGAAATAAAGGTTTAATTTGGCAGAAAGATTTGGCTTTTTATTTGGCAATTTTCTCAATTGCAAAAAATTTTTTTTGGGATTTTTTGCAAAAAAAGATTAGAGAATTTATATTTGTTTTTCATTTTTAGTGTTCTTACGAAATGAGGTTTTAAGTGAATTTCTTCAAAACGTTGGGGATTTTTATATTTTTAAATAAATAAACTCAAACTATAATTATTTTTAGCAACCCAAATATAGAAATGGAAAAAAAATCATAGAATTTTAATTTTAAAAATAATTTACCAAATAAAATACAGGGTGCGTTTAATTTACAATAAATTTTCTTTTATTTGCTTAACTGGACAAAAAAAATATTTTTTTGTGTGGTTTATTTTTATAATTAAAATTTTATTTTAGATTTTAATTAAATTTAGAATATTAATTTTTATTTCTTTAATAATTTACAGAACTTTCAGTAAAAATAATAGGCAAATAGCTATTTATGAATATCTTTTAGACTTTCAAATATTCCAAAAATAATTGATAAGTAATTCATATTCATTTGATCAAGTTCTGATATGTGATGAATAGGGATGGGAAAAACGTGCAAATCTATATTTTGTATGGGGCACCGGAATTTCTGACAATGGAATTTTGGTCACAAGATTTTTCGGAACTTAGGTCACAAAAATTTTTTGGAATTTTGATCACTAGCGAAATTTTGGTCACCAAACGAGAAAAACGAATCTTTCTAAAACTGATATCAAAGTGATAATGAAGTGTTTTTGAACTCCCATTTGATCACTCTCTCTGTTGATCACTCATAATTTCCCGGAAAATTGATTAACCGGGATCAACATTGTAATTGATCAACTTGGGGTTGAGAAATCATTTTGTATCAATTTGATATCAGTTTAAGCTAAGATTCTTTTTTTACGTTTGGTGACCAAAATTCCTGTGTCAACAATTCCGTACACCTTTTGTATGCGGGTATGCCTTGATGTTAAATTCAGATAATGGGCGGCTAATAACTCTTTGGGAATGGTTGTTTGTGGCACGTGTTTTTAGGATGATCCCGGCCTTACAGTATTTAAAACTTTTTTTTTTTGCTTTTATAATTAATATTGATGGAAATGTTTACATAAATTTTTTTTGGAATTTTTGGATCACTTATAATATAGAAAAAACGGATTGAAATACTGGTCTTATAATTTTGAAACTCCCCATTTTTTTAAAAAAATCATAAAAATTTTTAAGTTCAATAAAAATCTAAAACTTTCAAAATGCTAATATTCAATGAATATTTAATAATAGAAGTAATTGGGACTTAATTGGTACATAGAAAGTAGAGTTTCACCGGAAGTTCCGGTTCCGGGCCGGAACTTTGAAATGTTCCGGCTCCGGTCAAAATTTCGGTTCCGGTGAAACACTAATAGAAAGTATGAGTAAAACGAAAAAATGGGTGGCTTATAAGTAATTTTGAAACGGCTATAGGCAAGCGAAAAAGCGGAGTTTTATCAAATCAAGGCCCAGTAAAAACTGGCAATGCTTAAATAAATTCCAAAAAGTTAAAGAAAATTCTCAATATTTAAATAATCCAAAGAATATTTTTATTTAAATAAATTCTATTAAAAATTCGAAGTAAATATGTAAATATTCCCAATAAATATCCCCCCATTTAATTCTTCTTTTAAAATAAATATTCCCAATAGTAAATATCCCTCATTTAATTCTTCTTTTAAATCTTCATCTTTCCCTTCTCTCCATTTTCAAATCAGGTAGAAGTTTGGTTTAAAAATTGATTTAAAATATACAATGCCCTTTCAGGTGCCCATTCCGGGACCTATTAAAAATAAAAAAATTTAATTTATTACCCGAAATTATTAAGAAAATATAAAAAATTTATTACCATGTGTCCAACACCTCTAACTGAAAAATTAAATAAATTATTCTTATTAGATCTTAAATATCTTTATCCCAAATTATGCTAGATTATGGATGTTCCCTATAAATATTTCTCCTTTTTACGCCGAGAGATTCTGCACCATCTTTAACTTTTTCTGTTTTTTTTTCATTCCGATCATTCCATAACGATTTGTATAATCTGTTTGATAGATGGGGATGCACTACGATTTAAAGAATAGCGATAAGATTAAGCGATACCCCTATTCGTGTTATCTTATTTAATTTACCGGTTAATAAAGTAAATCCTTCATATTCAGTAACAGTACCCCCAATTTGGTTTTCAAAAATCCAGGGGTTTTTTGGTGTTAATAACTAAAAGAATATTTTTATAATTTAAAATACAAGAAAAACTTTAATTCCAAGTTGTGTAGCAAATCTTTCGCCTAACAAAAGATTACAAACAATATCAGTGTCTCCGTAATATGCCAATACTGGCACCTTTGCTTTTATTATATTTTTCATGAAATCTACCATATCATCTAGATTTTTAAAATTTTGTAATTATCTGGTAATTTTATCCCTTAAATACTTATTGAAAACCGGACCGAAATCATTACCCATAATTTCGATAAAAATATTTTCATGTTTATCAATTCAGATATATCACAAATCTAGTCTTTAGTCACAACCAATAATTAATATTCGGGTAAACTTTATAAACTTTCTTAGTCTTCTTGAAGAGATATCGTTCTAATCTCAAAGCCTACAATCACTCATCTCCCTTGCCAATATAGTCTTTTACCTATCTCAATAGTTATTTTTTAATTAGCAAATGTTGATTATCGTGTCTAATAACGGAGAAAGTCTGGTTATTCGAAAAATCTTTTTTAGACTATAAACAACTTCCTCCAATTTCTCCTCCAATAGAATGCATTGGCTTTCTATTTTCCAATCCCTTTCCCAAGGTGCATTACAACCGGGAATTCTGTCTGTAATTCTATTGAAGGGTGCCATTCGAATTAAAAGGAATAAAATAAAATTTTCACCATATTGTTCATCATAATTAAAATCACTACATTCATACCAAGTAATATTATTTAAACTTTTTGGAATATTTAACGTTTCTCGAACTTTAAATAAATTACAATTATTTTAGTTAAATTATTTAACAAAAAACCTTTAGGTAAATTCATATAATTTGTTAAAATATTTGCTTAAAATTATAAAAATTAAACGAAATTTTATATTTAAATATACCATCAACACAAGGAATTATTGATGGGTCATAGCTCTCATCTTTCGATTGAGTTTTTAAATTTTCGAATTTATTTTCCTGAATTAAAATATATAATAGATAACGTATTTACTCGATTAATCCCCCCCCCTCTAATAATTCCCCATCCCAGGGATAGGTTGAAATATTGATTCCCCAGTTAATTAATCGAGTAAATACGGTATTTTTATCGTTCTGGCAGTAATTTTGTCATGTAACTTTCAAAAAAAGAGATCTGTATATCCCTAGACTAGCTTTAATTTTTCATATTCTTGATAACTGAAATGACATATGGTCCTAGTTATTGGGTGGCCGCACCTAATCATTTGGCCCCTAGGTTGAGAGATTTTATCAACCTCTCAGTGAATAATTAGATATAATTCAGGGATGGGCTGTTTTTTTTTGTAAACCTCGCTGAACAGTATAACCGACTCATACTTATCCTAATAAAACATACTTCAAGTAAAAGACTTCCCAATGTTTTTAACATAAAAGGTGTTCGAGAAAACAATCTAAGCAATTTATTCGATGCTAAGGATTGTGATGATTTTGTTGACATACCTGTAAATTTTGTTTAATCTTTAAAAATTAACAAAATGTATTCACCACAGTTAAGATAAATATTATAAGCATTGGATATACAATCAGAAAATTGCTTAAAAATCACAACAGACTGAATATAAAAATACTTTTTTTATTAATTTTAAACAAACATGATTATAACATGTTGTATTCTTGTTAATAACATATGCCCAAATGTCACACGTCTCTAAATATTTATATCAATTTTAAATAGAAATAGTCCCGAGTCAGTCCGAATATTTTTTTAATTTTAAATTGTGACAATACTGAGGAACGCTTTATCATTTACTCGCTCAACTCCAAATCCCCTTTGTCATAGATCCATCCTAATTCCAAGGGAACCTCGGACCCATGCCTTCACTCTCACTAAATTAAAAAATAACTGTGCATACCAATACATCCATTACAGCATTCTCTACTATAAGATTGCCATAATCCTTCATCTACAAAGCCATGACCGCGGGCATAAATTAGCATTGTATTTATATTTAAAGTTCGACTTAAATATCCGTTTCCAATTAACACTCCCTTTTTTGAATTAAATATTAAAAATTAAATAATCCCCTTTTTACTTTGAAATTTATTTGGAAATTTTTTTGTCCATTAATAATTAAATTAGCCAACATTGGCAAATAGACTCCAGCATAAGATTCACCACTTAAAATTGTTGGGCGTCCTTTAAAATCCGGAAATTTGTTGTAAAATTGTTTTAAGGCTTCATAATTGTAATTTGCTGTCTTTAAATAAAAGTTATTAAGAAGAGAGATCCAGCTGGCTATCATTTAAAACGATTATTAGGCACGGATTTAGAATATAATGAATAAGCCTTGATCCCTTATTAGCGATAACACTACACCTAGCCAACTGAAAAGATGTCGGAGAACATCCTGCATCTAGATACATACTTCTAGATGAATCTTTCTTGTATCGGCATGGAAATATTCTTTAATCTTTTGCTCTAGCTTTTTATTAATAGTAAATATATTTCAGTGCTTTGTATGGCTCCGAGTTGCTCGGCAGGAGTTGTGTTTTAGATACTAGTGTATCTAATAATGTGTTAACTAAAAGTGAGTTGTCATATCAGGAATGCTGCCATGCATATATAAAAAATTAATTCTCGATTGTAGGTATCTAAACGAAAGGCCCATTCCTGGTCTATATTTTAAAAAATTTATTTATTTACTTCATCATCATTTGTAGTAAGATTTCCATCAGTTGAATAAGAATATCCAACCCCCGCGGGCGATTCAAGAAATAAAACATTAGCATTTTTATTCCAAGCATAAGGATTTTTAATTAATTTAGAACCATCGTCTGAAAGTAGATAAGGCCCTAATTCGGTAAATAGACCAAGAAGTGAGGAACATCCAGGGCCACCATTTAACCATAAAACCTTTTTTGAAAATTTAAATGAAATTTAAATATTTGAAAATGGTAAACTTGACATATAAAATAAGATAAGGGATATTGGGGCGTTGGAGGAATTAAAAGGCATATCATGGAATTTGAGTACTAAGATAGATCACAATTTAATTCTCTTAATCCAACGATAACCTTCGTAATGAACACACCAACGAAGACTTCCCTAAAATTTTAAACCTCTCAATATCGCTACTAATACCCAACATCCCCTGATATTACATTTAATCTCGACCCCAAATTTTCCGATATTTTTCTTACTCACTCCTAAATTAAGGATATCAGGAGATTCGGATAGATTATGAATAATAACAGTAAAACTGGCCCGACTCGATAGCCTAAAGAATATTTGCCGAAACGTATATCAAAAGAAAATTTTAAAAACCCGATCCAAAACCCAACCCGACTTTTTTCTCTAGCCGTGAAATTCATGCTCCAGTATCGAAAAGGAAATCTTTTAAAATGGGAAGGATTTTTAGAAAAGACAACTCTGAAAATTATTATACCTAATTTACAAAATAAAATTTACCAAAGGATCCTTATCAGGGTTATTTTGTGATTTTGTGAAAACATAATGGAGGAATTTAGTTTTTGAGACTTGAAGATAGCCTTAAAAAATAATTATTAAATCTGTCAGACTTCTCTATAGGACAAACTCAATACTAGGACACCTCTATTTAAGATACCTATTAGTGATGTTCGGGAGAAGAAAAAACTCGGGAATCGGGAAACGGGAGTCGGGTCGGGAAATGACCTCGGGAGTCGGGATCGGGAGTCGGGAATTTACAATAAAAAAGTTTTTGGCGCCTTCGGCGCCAAAATTCCGATTTTTTGCGCCGCAGGTGAAAATTTTGGAAAAATAAGCCACCAGATCTCTTCTTTTTCAGTGCCGCAGGCGAAAATTTTGAGAATTTTTGAAGGTCGTAGGCGAAAAAATTCACTTTTTCGATCTCCATATTTGTCCCCATCCCCCTTTCCCCAATTTCGTGGCTAGGGGAGGGTGGGCTCTAGCCTTCTCGATACGCCCTTGACCTATTCCATCGAACTTTTTAACTTTTAATCTTTTGACAACCCTCTTAATCTCAAATCCTCTATCTGCGCCGCAGGCGAAAATTTTTTTTAAGTTTGGATGGTTAAGAACCCGACTTCTTACTTTATCTACCGCCGGAGGCGAAAATTTTGAGAATTGGAAAGCCAATTAGCAAAAATTTTTTAAATTTGGAATACCAAGAAGTCACAATTTTCCTCCCTCAGCGCCGCAGGCGAAAATTTTTTTAAGTTTGAAGGCTAAGAAACCAAATATTCTTCATTTTATGCGCCGCAGGCGAAAATTTTTGAAAATTCATGACTAAATTAATTTTTCTAGAGTTTTTTCACGTTTACTAATATTAAAATATAATAACTGTAAAATTTTAAAATCAGAATCAAAGTTAAAAAACATTTATTTTTGGAAGGAAAAATCATTTAATCATATTTTCAACCTGGGATTCGAACCCGTCTCCATGATATTCAAAGTGAGTGAAGTCACTCAACCTAACCACTGAACCATCGCTCAACAATAGTTGTATGGGAAAAAAATTAAATATTTTATTTTTTTTTTATTTTCACTTTCCCTTTTTTATTTTTTCCCTTTAATTTTTTCCTTTGAAAAATGAAATTTTGCCAAAAAAAGCCATTCTTAGGGGTGTAAAAATTTCCCGACTTAGTCGGGAATTGCTATCGGGAGTCGGGATCGGGATCGGGAGGCCAAAAACTCGGGAAATTTTCCCGAGTCGGGAGTCGGGATACCCGAACATCACTAATACCTATATAAAGAGTGTGGCCCTTAGTTTTTGCCATAAAATGACAACTACCTATATTAATTTTGAAGAAGGTTATGGCAAAAACAAAAGGGACGAAAGGTTGCCGCACTCTTACTTTTCTTGAAACCAGGGTGATCAAATGAATTAATCGCGGTGGGAAGCTACATAGTCGATTCCCCCCTCCCCTATTAATTTAAAATACCCGAATAATGTTTAAAATTAATATTAAAATTTTGTTTAGGGAATCTTTGAGTAATTTCGCCGTCTTTCCCATTTTTATTTATTATTTGCCCCAAAATTAAATTAAAGCAAAAGAATATTAAAATTGAGAATATTTTAATTTTAAATAAATTCATTTTATTTTTTATTATTAAGAATAATAAGTTAATTTGGCAGGAGGATTTGGCTTTTTATTTGGCAATTTTCTCAATTGCAAAAATTTTTTTTAGTTTATTTCGATTTTGAGTTTTTGCAAAAAAAGGTTTAAGAGAATTTTTTGAAACGAGGGTTTCTATAAATATTTTTTAAATAAATAAAATTTAACTAAAAAATTATTTTTAGCAAATCAATTATGGAAAAAGAAAAATAATCTATGACTTTTTGTTCAAATGCATACCAGAAAAGAGTACTTTTTTGTTTAATTTAGAATATTTTTTATTAGATTACATAGCTGGAATACTCAATAAGGATAATAAAAAAATATTTTTTGGAGTTTTTTAATTTAAAATATTAATTTTTATTTCTTCGATACCTCGCATGCTTGCAGCAGAAATATTAGGCAAATAAAGAAGAATATCTGTCAGATTTTCAAATCTTACAATAGGTAATTGATAATAATGTAGTAATTCATATTTATTTGATTTAGATCTGATAGGTGATTAAAAAATATGAATACCGTATTTTCTCGATTAATTCCCCATGCTAGAGTTAGGTTGAAACCAGACTGGTGCATGGATACGGATTTTGCTATCCATATCCGGATATATCCGTGGGGTCAATATCCGTATCCGTTTGTATCCGTCCCACTTTTGAGGCATATCCATTCGCGGATATATCCGTTTTTTCTCAAAATGGTCAACCTGACATAAATTCTCAAAATGGTCAAAATTGTTTAAATTTGAAAATAGTCAAATAATTAATTAATAACTGCATTGCAGTAAACTTAAACAACTTAGAGCGTGGAGTCAATCTGAATATTCGAAATGAGGTTGCGTATAAACATAGGAGGTGTCGAAATTCGGAGGTATGAGATGAGAATTTAGACCCATCTCCAGTGGTTGGAAGCTCGTACCAAAATTCGTACTCGTACTCGTACCTGTGTACGAAGTACGAGTACGAGTACGAGCAAAAAAATGGGCAGGTACGAAGTACGAGTACGAGTACGAGAAAAAAAATAAGGCCAGTACGAGTACGAGTACGAGTACGAAAAAATAAAACAGGCCAAGTACGAGTACGAGCAAATGGACTCGTACCTCTCGTACTTTGACATTAAATTTTTTAAGGAAAAGAGAAAGGAATATTTATAATTTCTAACATATTTCCTTATGTTGGTCGATGGTTGAGTGGTTAGGTTGACTGACTTCACTTAGTTGAATATTTTGGTAGTGCTGGGTTCGAATCCCCAGGGCTGGATTTGAAGCATAGTAAGTTTTTCTTTTAAAAATAAATCTTTTCAAACTTTTATTTTGATTTTAAAAGTTTAAATTTATTTTTTCTTGATATTTTAAACTTGAAAAAACATAAAAAATCTTAATTTAGTCATGAATTTTTCAAAATTTCTGCCTGCGGCGCAAAAAATTTAAAAGGTCTGGCTTCAAGATCATCTAAACTTCAAAAAAAATTTTGGCTGCGGCTCTGACCAGGGGTGAGCGCATTGCGTTTTGCGTTATTTGCGTTAAATTTTGGCATTGCGTTGCGTTTTGCGTTTTGCGTAAATTTGGCCCAAATTAACGCAAAAAAACGCAAAAAATATACCCAATCTGATGGCAAAAATTTGAAGAAATCTGTCTTATACCTTCCATAATTCTCAAAATTTTCGCCTGTGGCGCTGAAAATAGAAAAAATCCACTAATTGCTGATGAAATTCATCTAATTTTTTCAGAAGAATTGATTTAATCATTATAAAATTCCCGATTTTAGATGGTTAGTAAAAGTAAATATTCGAATTTTTTTATTATTACGGCTGATAGCGCAGCATGCAAATTTTGTGAATACAAATGTTCATATAAATCAACTAAAACTACTTCTGGTCTTCGCTATCATTTGCAAAGTAAACATGATGACCAATTCCAAATTTTACTTAAAAATGAATCAAATGAAAAAAAATCGATCGAATCATCTATAAACCGAAATTTAATTAAAAGATTTTTGCCAAATAATAATTCTGTTACCACCTATTTATTTCATAGGTGGTAACAGAAGAATTGATGAAGATAAAAATTATATTATTGCAACTCTTTTGGTCCCTGCCTGGAAGCAACACCCCTTTGACGAAATTGATCACCAAAAGTGTAAGGATATATTAATCAAGGCTGTAGAGGATGCTACAAGTCGTGAATCGAGTCCGAGGCTTTCTGAAGAAAATTGTGACGATAGCGATCCGATTGAAAGGCTTTTAAAGCATCGCCATGAATTTATTGGGTCTCCACCTGCTATTTCTCCCCCGTTGATTGATGATCGAGTTAGAGCAATTGCGGTATTTATTTGTTTAAAAAGATGTTTAAAAAGAAACATATTTTTAGGAGATTGAGGATTACTTAACGCGTCCACGAGATAAAACTTTTAACACATCCTCAGCTTTTTGGAATGATCCAATTAACAGTTCAAAATATCCACGTTTAAAGTCATTGGTAATAATAAGTTTTTTTTAATTTTTTTAATTTTTTTTAAATTTTAGGTCTACAAATATCACAGTGCTCCGGCTACTTCCTCCGAATCAGAACGCTTATTTTCGGCTGCTAAATTATTGATTTCTGATTTAAGAACAAGTATTTCTGATGAAACATTTGAAAAACAACTTTTTTTACATCATAATTTACTGATAATCGAAGGAAAAATGGCCAATGCATAATCTATGAATAAAATTTTAAATTTTGCGTTCTTGCGTTTTGCGTTTTGCGTTTTTTGCGTTTTGCGTTGATTTTTGGCCTTGCGTTGCGTTTTGCGTTTTGCGTTTTTGGAAATTGTCTCTTGCGCTCACCCCTGGCTCTGACAATTGAGTTTTTTCTCCTGAGGCCTTCCAAAATTCTCAAAATTTTCTCCTGCGGCGCAGAAAGGGATTTGATGGAAGAAGAGGGATTCGTGTCGGGGTTTGAAAAATTCACAAAACAGACCAATCCTTGGTGTCCTTGGACATCAAAATGCTCAAAACTTTCGCCTGCGGCGCAGGAAATGGATGAAATAGAAGTATTTATGGCTTCAAAGCTTCCAAGAATCAGAAATGATCGCATACGGCCCTAAAAATTAAGAACAATATGCCGTTGACTCCAAAAATTCACAAAAATTCTAAATTTTTTGAATATTTCCCAAGTACGAGAAAGTACGAGGTACGAGTACGAGGTACGAGGCCTAAAATAGAGCATGTACGAGTACGAGTACGAGAAAAAAAAATTAGACATGTACGAGTACGAGTACGGGTACGAGGAAAAAACAAGGCATGTACGAAAGTACGAGTACGAGTACGAGGTAAAAAAAGGCCTGTACGAAAGTACGAGTACGAGTACGAGCAAATTTCGAAATTCCAACCACTGCCCATCTCTGCTTATAACTTCAGGGATAAGAAGAAATTAGGGTAGAAACCCGACCCTTCGGGGGCAGGTGTTCGGTGATCGGGGTTTGCCGGGGAAGGTTGGCTTTTGGGTTGGAGGTCGGGGTTTCGCTAGAAATTCTTTTTTAAATTTCAGCGCCGCAGGTGAAATTTTTGAGAATTTTGGAAGACCAAGTCACCAGATTTCTTCCTTTTTCAGCGCCGCAGGCGAAAATTTTGAGAATTTTGGACGACCAAGTCATTAGATATAATTTAAAATTTAATTAGTGATGTTTAATCGCAGAAATTGAGAACGGATATCCGCGGATTTGGAGCATCATATCCGTATCCATCCGTATCCGCCCGATTTTTAAAAAAACACTATCCATATCCGTCCGTATCCGCGGATACCCGCGGATATCCGGATATTATCCGTATCCGTGCACCATTCTGGTTGAAACAAAAATTCCCCACGACAAGCACGTTCAAATGCCAAAACTTGAATAATTCCCCTCCCTCGATTAATTCCCCATGTTAAGGAAGGGTTGAAAAAATAATTCCCCAGGGGAATTAATCTAGAAAATACGGCAACTCATTTTTGAATAGACCCACACAATAATAGATACCGTATTTCCTTTATTAAATAACCTCCTTCGGATATCGTAGTATAATAATTCAGTCAAATAATTCCCTTGCCAAATTAATCTAATTGGGCCAGTCGAAATGAGAATCAGATCCGACATTGTAAAATTCGGTCCGAAATTACATATTGACATATGTATTTTGTTTGAACTCAGATCTGTTAAAGGAAAGACTATCCGATTGACAAATATTTAGAACCTTTAGGAAAGGAGTTAAGATGGAAAGATCTACCGACCAGTGATGGAAAACTTCCAAAATTTCTCTGGAACCGGTTCCGGTTCCGGAACCGCTTTATTAATTTTGGCGGTTCCGGTTCCGGTTCTGGAACCGCTTTTTTAAATTTGGCGGTTCCGGTTCCGGTTCTGGAACCGCTTTTTCAACTTTGGCGGTTCCGGTTCCGGTTCTGGAACCGGTACCAGAACCGGTTCCAGTGACAAAATTTTTTTAGCTATTTTAATGAAAAAAATTATTTTTTTTATATAAATAAGTTTTATTAAAGCCTTCTGAATTGATTAAGGGTGATTTAAGGGAAATCAGTAGCGTAAGGAGTGATAAAGAGATTCGTGAGTATAAAGGTTTGAGGGATTAAGAGATAGATTTCCCGTTTCGGCATTTTTTTGTTCCAGCTCCAATACTAATCAAATTTTAGTTGCAAATCCGGAGCCGAAGTAGGATATTCTTATTTTATTTTTGAGAATTTTATAAGGCCAGAAGCGAGATTTCTTCCAATTTTCAGCACCACAGCCGAAAATTAGAAAATTTTTTTTTATTATTTTCCAAAAATCATCCTTTTTTGCGCCGCAGGCGAAAATTTTTAAAAATTTGGAAGTCGTAGCATATAGAATTAATAAAAAGAATTAATTTATTAATCCTTCATTAAGTCCGGGTTCGATCCTAATATCCATAAAGTCCTCAAACCTAAAACAGAACACACTATCCAGTCAACCACACATCATTATTAAAGAAAAGAAAAAAATCTTTTTTACCCGGCTCAATTTTATCTTCCTTTTCTTCTCACGACTCCCATATTTTGCTCATTTCTCTGATTTTAGCCATCATTAGGGGTGTATCTTTGGAACCGGTTCTGGAACCGGTTCCAAATCGGTTCCAGACCTTTACCGGTTCCGCGGTTCCGATTCCAAACCGGTTCCGGACCTTTGCCGGTTCCACGGTTCCGGTTCCAAACCGGTTCCGGAACTTTACCGGTTCCACGGTTCCACTTCCGGAACCGGTTCTGGAACCGGGCGGTTCCGGAACCGGAACCGGAACCTTTCCATCACTGCTACCGACTAGTAGAATCCTAATCAGTTGGTAGAACCCCAATTCACTTGCCGAATGATAATAGGTTGATTGACTCCTTCCTTCCTGTGGGCTTTTCCAATTTTTCCACTTTAATAAAGATTACATAATTATTAGACATCCAACGTTTATCCTTTTCTTATACATACATACTTATATATTTTCCTTGTGTAAATTTATATGAATTTACTCATATGTATGTATGTAAATGCACTTTATGTATGAATATGTTATTGATAAACATTATTTCATAACCATTTCATAATGCATATAAGGACGACTTCATCCTGCCATTTTTTAATTGGGCAATAACCTCTTTTCTATAAAATTAATTTTCTATAATTAATTAATAAAAAATAATAACTTTTTAATATTTTTCTTTGTTATAGCTCTGATCCTTATCTTGCTTTGGGTTTATCTTATAGTCCGACTCTTATAGTCCGATCAGTAAACGATTGATTTCCGATGTCATAAATGAAAGTGTCGTATCAGGAGGATGTACTGCAAATGAGGTCCGATTTTTGTTTGAACTGAAAGCAATATTTTGTAATTAGTAACCTCCAATCCAAATCATGAAAACTAGTCTTATCTTTGTTTTAAAACCAAGTTATATGTTTTGGGATTTTCATTTTTTGTTATTCATTTTCACTGAAAGGTTTCGAACCTTCCTCTTTTTTCGTTTTAAAGTAGAGCGCTAACCACTTAGCCATATTCCCGCACTGAAAGCCGAGTAACAGCCTTTGCCTATTTTAGGATCCTGTGTAATCTTAATTGTTATCGAAATATTATTTTAAAGTCAGTCGCTTTTTTATGTAAATTCACGTGATTTACTTCATGTGAATTTACTTAAAAAATATTTGTTATTGTCTAACATTTCATAATACTTATAAGTAAAATGGTAAATATTTCATAATGCACTTTTTAAGCAGTCAATTTATTTCCATTTTAATTTTTTAAATTCTCTAAGTATTTTTTAATTAATAAATTCATTTAACAGTTAATAAAATTATTCCTTAACTTTATAAAATACATAGTGTTAACATTTAAAATTCCTTAAAGATTCTACATCATTGTTTTCAAAAGATAGGACCTTTGTTGGATATAGCGGAGCTATGTAGCTACGAAACTTTCTCTGAGAATGAAAAAGGTCGTAGCTGGACCCTTAAAACACCAAATATTCAGCACTAATCATGACCCAACACAAATATTATAACTATGGATGGGGGGGGGGGTTATAACTAGGGGGGAAAATATGTAAAATATGGATTGATAACTCATTATCAGTCTTATCAACATATGCTAAAACAACGTTTTTCGTGCGTTTCAAGATCCAACTAGGCAAGAAAAAAACTATGGAAATCCATATAAATCCCATCCCTAATTATAACAAAAAAACTAAAATATTTATAGTATATTTTCGGCACGTTGAAAGTTTAAAAAAATATAATAATAATAAAAAAATAAATTTTAGATTAAATAAAATGAAAATAAAACAAACTTTATTTTTAATAATTTTATTATTTTTATTAATCAAAAAAAGCAAACAAGTAAATCCCAACGAAGGAGCTATTGTAGAAACAAAAGAATATGAAGAAATGGTTACAATAGCCAACGACTATTTAGAATTTATTAAAAATTTTGAAGAGGGAAATAAAGAATTGATAAAAGATTTTTTAATTAAAATAATTTCAAAATTTTATAATTATTTTATTGGAATTTTTAGAATAAATGGATCTGCCAATTTAATTTATAAAAATTTTGTTGGAAGTGATGAAGGATGGAATGAATTATTTGGAAATGTTTTTAATGAATATGTTGATAAATTTAAAATGTTAGAAAATAAATTGGATAGTTTGGAGGATGAAAAAATAAAATTTTGTGAATTACACAATTTTATTAATTTATTTGTTAAGGATAAAGAGCTCTTGAAGAATAATGTATGGAGAGAAAAATTGGTGACGATGAAGGAATTTGTACAAGAAGTAAATTTTTGTTTTTGAATAGCTGTATTTAAAGTAGAATTTTTATATAACTTAACCCCTCAGGACCAGATTTTGTCTATGTTAGAAGGGAAACAAATAGGGAGTAAACATCGTACCAGGCAGAAGATGCCCTTTCATACCTAATTGAACGGAGATTAGAAAGGAAGTGACTCGCGAAGCTCGGACTGACTCGGGACTCGGGGAAGTGACTCGGGACTCTTCCTTTAGATGGAGCTTTAGTCTTAATTTTTATTCCAAGTCTCAACAAAAACAAATTTATTAATTTCAAATAAATTTAGGATGAAAATTCATTCATTCAAAATATTAACTGCCAAAATGAGCAAGAAATTGAATTAATTATTGAAGAATACTTTTTACCTTCTCGCATCAAACAATTCAATTTTATAAATTCGAGTAACATAAAAATGTTGTTAGACGCAAAAATTTATGAGCTATACAATTTTATTGAAAATCAGGATTTAAACAAAGGAGCATTTTTGGCTTTGCTTGGACCTAAATTGCTTGCCTATTTAGAAGAATTATATCCAAAATTAATGAAAATAGGTAGGTTTCCATTAAAAATAGCAAACATCCCATTTTTAATCTCGAAATATGTAAGTGATAGAGTAAAGTCAGATAGTAGTTTTGGGATTATTTTAGTTTCTTTTTGTTACAGATGTATTTCTGCGATTAAAACTTGTCTAGTAACATGTCTAGCGCATAAAAAATTAAATTTATTTAAAATTGGTTTTACGATAATTAAAAATTCAAAAATAAACCTCGCTGTTTGGAATGGTACTATAACTCAATTTTAGTAAACAACGTTATCTGATCTCACAGGATAACGGCGTAGTGACAGAAGACCCACAGACAGAAGACCCACGGACAAAAGACCCACAAGGAAAAATTTCTAATAAAAGTTTAAAAGAACAAGATTGAACAAAGTTACGTTACAAAAAACAATCAACGTGAACCTATGGGCGACGGCGAGAAGCTTGTGCCAAACCCCGCGCTTAGCGCGGGGTTTGGCGGCACGCGTCTCGCAGGGAGTCAACGGTCGCTGGGTAGACCTATTCCTAATATCGCTGCAGTGGGCATGCTTGGCATCCTCCTCAGCAGCAAAACTTCCTCGGAGACCAAGGTAAGGAGCCAATATGAATGCACAATAGAATGAAAATAAGAAAAAGGTTTTGGGTCTTTTGTCTGTGGGTCTTCTGTGTCGACACGCAGGATAACCATGGGATATTAGGCACTTATTAAAATGTTCTTTTTTGGGTATGGACGAGAATTTGTTCTTAATTGCTGTAATGCTAATGAATATCCTAATGAACCACTACCGGATTTGACTATATTTACATAATTACAGAAGATGTTCAGCCTGAAGTTCTTTTGTATCATTTCAAGGAAGCATTTTTATTAAATAAAGAAGAAAGTTATGAATATGAATTAAGCAAGAAAATAAATTTAATGAAAGAATTACGTCTACACATTACTGTATTGTTGATCAAAAATATACATCTTGAAAGCCTTATTCCAATAATTAGTAAAAGGAATGAAAACAAAGAAAATAAAGAATACTTGACGGTTTTGAATTTTTTGAGAGAAAAATTCGAAGAAAACAGGGAAAATGCTTATTTATGGCTACAATCCAAGGAAGATAAATTTTTATTTCAATTATATTATTTTGTATCATTCATGTCTTATAATACGGAATTATTGGAGAAAATAAAAACAAATAATGATGTTCAAATATTATTAGAAGGATTAAAGATTCATATTGAAAATCATAAAGAATTAAATATAAAAAGAGAAATTAGTAAATATTTAAGCGATGACTACGTCCTCTATTTAATAAAAGAATTAGAGGATAATGAGGAATTGAGGGAAAAGATTAAAAGAAAAAAATCTTCAAGATATATAATTTATAAATTCCTTGCAGAAATAGGGAATTTGAATAAATTAGTTGAAGGAATGAATCTGATAGATGAAGAAGGTTGGCCTAGAAATTTATTTTTTAAATAGTGCGAACTAAAAAATATCTCGTGAACTGTATAGTAGTTATAAACAGTGTTTGGAAGCTCGTACCGAAATTCGTAAAAAAAATAAATAAGAACATTTTAAGTGGCTAAAATTCAAAATTTCAACCACTGGTTATAAAACCAAACTGTTCCGAGTTAGTTTGGTGGGCTAAGACCGTTTGCTATTCAGTTATAAGATTCTGTTAAGAACCTTTATAGACTTACAATTACAATTCATTTGATTATTTTTAATTTGGGTAGCAACCCGACCCGAACCCCGACATGCCTTCCTTGGCGAACCCCGATCCCTTACACACCCATCCCCGAAGGGTCGGTTGCTACCCTATTTTTAGTTAATGGTCTTTGAGAGGTCTCGGAGTTCGAGAATGCGAAAACACTAAATTGGCCTAAAATAATTTTACTTAAAGTATATTACGGCAATAATCGTCTAAAAGAGCATTATGTAAATGCTTTAATTAGTGATACCGATGATGAATATCTTCAAAAAATAAAAAAAATAAATGAACTTGCAGCAAACACACTTGTTTGGTATAAATTTATGGAAGAAAAAATAGTAGATCCTTTAGACGGAAAAGGAGATTGGAAAAGTTTGGAAAACAAAAAAGTTTTTTCTGAATTTTGGAAAAGAATAAAAATAACTAATATATTAATTTATGAAAAAGTTTTTGTTTTAATTTACGAGAATTTATTATCTAATGAGAATAATGTAAATTATTTTCTTGAAGGAACTAAGCAAGTTTTGGTTGATGAAATGAATGTAACTGCTAAAGAATATAAAATAGAGGTTTTTAATTATATTTTATAATACATATGTAGTAAATTATCATAACAAATAATAATACCTAATGGTTCCAGGCATTTCCAGGTTCCAGGCATTTAATGGTTCCAGGCATTTTAATAGTTCCAGGCATTTACTAGTTCCGTAGTTCTAGTTCCAAACTAGTTCCAGAAAATTAGAGTTGGCCGGGATCGGGATCCCGGTCGGGATCGGGCGGGATTATCCCGGGTTTTTCGAATCCCGATCCCGATTTTTCTGATCCCGAGACCGAAAGGTGAATCCCGATCCCGGTTTTGGATGATCCCGATCCCGAGCCGGGATCCGGGATCGGGATCGGGATGTGCATCAAATCCCGAAGAAAATCCCGATTTTATAAATTGACTAGAAGTCTGTGAATTAAGTTAACAGAAGTGGGGAGGCATGAAAGTAAGAAAAATTTTCGCCTGCGGCGCTGAAAAATGGAAGAAATCATACCTAAGGACCACCAAAATTCTCAAAATTTTCGCCTGCGGCGCTGAAAAATGAAAGGAATCTTACTTAAGGACCACCAAAATTCTCAAAATTTTCGCCTGCGGCGCAGAAACGGGAGTGATTAAGGCATTATAGAGATGCATCTTTAAGACTTCAACGAAATATTGAGTGATTTGGTGTGATATCGAGCGATCAAGAGGGGTTGAGGGGAGTATCGGTGGATTTGGAGTATAGAAGGATATCAGAGGATTTACAGGGATTAGGTTAGATTGGAAGAGAACATGAATATGTTACTTAATCCCTCAATCTCAGTTTTTAATCGTCCACATTTGAAAATAACGCATTTACTCGTATAGACTTCAACGTTTAAACTTGAATGCCCTTGGCCTTCCAAAATTAAAAAAATATTCCCGCGGCGCTTAAAATGGAAGAAGCCCAATCCCATTTATCCCCCCCCCCCATTACCTTATCCACACTTAATCCCCTGAACGGAAAGTAAATCATGAGTTTACGAGACTTAAACTCAATATTTCATCACCGCAGTGGAAATTTTAGAATTATATTGAGTCGTATGTGAAGAAAATAAAAATTTAAAAGTCTAAAAAAATTTTTTTAGTAAATCCCGATCCCGATTTTTTAATCCCGGTCCCGATTCGGGATCGGGACCGGGATCGGGATCTCCATTCCAAATCCCGATCCCGATTTCGGCCAATCCCGATCCCGTGTCGGGATCCGGGATCGGGATCGGGATCACCATTCCCAAATCCCGATCCCGGGTTTTTCTCTAAATCCCGATACCGGCCAACTCTACAGAAAATCGTTAGTTCCGTAGTTCTAGTTCTGGAACTAGAACTAATTAGTTCCGGAACTGGAACTTTGACATCACTGGTTCCAACACTGGAAATATTTCCCAATTACCGGAGAGCTTGTTTAACGAAGTGATCTTGATTTCCCGGATTATCAGGATTTTTATCCGAAAGATTCGGTCCATGTCGTGTCAAAAAATCTGGATCCGATCAGGTTCAGATATAAAAAATAGTATAAAAATACTTAGAATTTTAAAATTCTTAGAATTCGCACCTGGTTCGCTAAAAAGGTAGAAAACTGGCTCCTTGGCCTTTCAAAATTTCCAAAGTTCATGTCTGTGACGATGAAAGGGAAAAGTAGATCAAAGGGATATTTAGAATCAAGGGGTATTTAGGTGATTCTAAACAGTTAGGCCCACATGGAGGAATATAGAAGGATTAGAAGCGATCAAGTGTATTGGAGATATGCAAAGATATAGGGGATCTTTGGGTTAGTAGAGATTACTTATATTTCTGAGCAACATGGAGGGATATCGGTGGATAAAACTCCTCCATAAAATTTAATCCTAAAAATTCTTTTGATTAACTTTATAATAAATTTTTTTTATATTTTAAAATTTATTAATTTTGTGCCTTGAGAAATTGGAAATCTTTTTCAGAAATTTCAGAACATTTCTTATAAAGTTTTAGTTAAAAAATTTTCTTGTGGGTCTTTTGTCTGTGGTTATTCTGTCCTTGTGGGTCTTATGTCTGTGGGTCTTTTGTCTGTGGTTCTTCTGTCCTTGGGTCTTCTGTCTGTGGGTCTTCTGTCACTACGCCATTTTGGATTTGTTAGACATTCAAGATCAGTGAAGGATCAAAAAATTTTTTACTGGAATTTCTGATAATTTTTAAATAAATTAATTTTAGAATAGAAAATACTTAAAAATGAAAATTAAAGACGGCAAAATGATAAAAAATAACGATACTGAAAGTCCTAAAAATTATGATGCTGCAAAAACACATAGTTTAATTGATTCATGGTCAAAGATTCGGAATATAAGTAATAATAATAATATTAGAGAAACATCAAACAATTTTACCAAATGGCTTAAAAAGGAACATTTAAAAAATATAATTAAATTGCTAGAAAATGATGAAGGGTTTCGGAATTCAATAAAGTCTTGTAAGTGTTTAAGTTAAATATGTACTTTTTATCAATATTTTAAGCGGGCATAATGAATTAATGCTATAATTAGAGTTGACAAACATGAAAATTCATATACCTATTCAGTTTGCTGATATGTCTTGAATGAGAAGTCTAAGAAGTGTAGGGTTGTCGGTTTCAAACCGAACCGAAAAACCGAAGATTTTCGGTTCGGTGTGTCGGTTCGGTTTCGGTTAACCGAAGGTTTCCCTGTTGGCCTTCCAATATCTCAAAATTTTTGCCTGCGGCACTAAAAATCAAAATTTATAGTCCACCGCTAATCCTTAATATCTGCCTAGCCCCCGAAAAAATTTTCGGTTCAGTTCGGTTAACCGAAAAATTTGGTGAAACCGACAACCCTAAGCTGAACCGTTCCTGTAGGCATACAGTACGTACTATATACCGTATTTTCTCTAAAATAGCCCCCTCTCCAAAATAGCCCCCCTCTCTAAAATAGCCCCCCTCTAGAGGTCCATCGAAAAAAATAGCCCCCGGGGGCTATTTTAGGAAAATACGGTATTCTTCCATATTTCGAATCCCGTGCTTATTTGCATATTGGTACATATTTTATGCTTCTTCAGTGCATCTATGTATATGCGTATATTAGAAGATATTCCGTACAAATCGTGCCTGACCACTCATCATAATATGTTCTTAAATTGGGAGGTTCGCTTGGGTAGCCTTCTTCCTATTAGCAACCAAATCTAATTTTGAGTTTATCTTAAAGTAGGGTCCGATTGTATGCAATTTATAACGAGAGAGGGGGCAATTAGTTCACAAAAGGTAATTATTTCCCTTATTCAGTTTTAGACTTAAACAATTCAACAAAAAACAATCTTTTATCAATGATACCAGAAAATTCTATAGATGAAATTTATAAAATTTTAAATTCTAAAAATAAAGAGGAAAAAGAAAGTATTTCAACATCTTCTGATAAAGATAGTTTAAATGAAAATGAAAATCTATTGAAAAAAGAATTAGATTTTAAAGGAAAAACAAAGAAGAATAAACCGAAAAAGAAAAATAAAAAGAAAATTAAATTAAATTTGGATAAGAAAAATGAAGGTTCTTCGAAGATTTTTGAAGAAGAAAAAGAAAAAGAAGAGAAGGAAGAGAGGGGTTTGGAGGAGGTTGTTAACGAAGAAGGAGAGAAAGCAATGAAGGGAAATATGGGAGAAAAGGAGGTTAAAGGGATGGAGGGAGAAGAAAATAATGAGGAGGAAATGCAAAAGAAAATAAAAGAAGAAGAAGAAAAGGAAGAGTCTTCTTTAAATAATTTTAAAATGGAAGAAATTGCGGAAGAAAAAGATATTAAAGGAAAGATGCCTAGAATTGAGGAAGAAATTAAAACAAATAAAGAATTGAGTTTAGATAACAAAATTAAGTTTACCTCTGAAGAATTAAAAGGTGAAAAAGTAAGAAAGTTAGAAGAAGAAAAAGAAGATCACCTGAAAATGAAGATGAAAGAAGTTGAGGCAAAGGAAAAGAATAAAGAAAGGAAAGCAGATAGGGAGGGCTGAAGAAGAAAAAGAAAGTAAAGATAAATCAAAAATTCTAGAAATAATTGAAGATAAGGAAGAAATAATCGAGATTTGCCCAAAAATTTCTAAAAATGAGGAGAAGAAGACAAGAATCGAAAACATTGCTTCAAAAGATGAAAAATTTAAAAATGATTTAATGTTTTCCTCAGAAGAGGAGGATGACAAAGTAATGAAGGTGAAAGAGGATGTGGGAATTTCTGCAAAAAACTTTGATAAAAAGGAGAGTTTGGTTAAGGAATCAAGAATTGAAAAGGAAGCAAATTTAAAAAATAAAGGGGAGGTGAAAGAAGGAAAGAAGGAAAAGGAAGATACGGAAGAAAAAAATACGAAGGAAAAAGAAGAGAGGGGCGAAGAAAAGAGAAAAGAAGAAAGGAAGGCAGAGACGGAAGAAGAGGAAGAAGAAAAGGAGGGCAAGAAAGGAGTAGAAAATTCTCCAAAAAATTTTAAAAACGAAGAGAATCTGGGGGACAAATCAAAAATCGGAAAATTAATAGAAAAGATGACAAACATAAAGAATATTTTATTAGATTTTTTGGAGATAAACAAAGATAAGGCAATTATTAAAAAAGCAATTGAAGCAATAATTCAAATAATAAATAAATGGAAGTCTAAAAATGGGATTAAAGGAAAGTTTAAAATTGGCGGGATTTACGAGTTTGGTATTTGGGTAATTGGAGATGTTGAAATTAATATTGTATTTAATGACCATTTCGTTTCAAAATATTTTGGTTCTGAAAAGTCAATTTGTGAACCTCTAATTTCGAAAAATTGTAAAGACAATTCCCTCTATTGTTTTTTGTGTAGAGAAAAATTTAAAGATTTTGAGGTTGGATATATTAAATTTATTCTTCTTATTGAAAAATGTAAAAGTCTCTCTCGAATGGCTCCCATCACACCTATAATTATTTTAAATCTTATTTGTTAGTGCTAATTATTGTGAGCCTGAGAAATTTTCTTTAAACCCCCTATTTTTGGAACATTAAGAACTAGAGATCGGATCGAGAAGAATCTCAAACATTAATCTTGATTATCAGATCGAGCTTTTCGAAATATTTATCCGTTCGAAGTTCCTATCTTGTGTGAGATTAGGAGAAATATTTTGTTAATCTCTCTCCCTGATTCTCGATATTTCCTTAATCCCCTCATATCCCTCTTAATCAATCTAGATTTTAAGATAAAAAAATATATAAATTATTTTTTCTTAAGGTCACTTTCAAAGATTTACAAAAACATACAAATAAAACTCAAAAAATGATTGAATTAAATATTGAAGGAATCAAATTCACAATTGAAACAAATGAGAATTTATACAAACACGAAACAAATAATTTTATAAAAGAATTACCGGAAATTAAAAATAATAATAAATTTGCCGTAGCCTTATTTATTTTAAATCGTTGGGCTAAAAGTATGGAAAAAATTTGTAGAAAAAATTAAAAGAAAACATTTTTTTCAGATTATTTTGTAAATCAAGAACGTTTTGGCTTCTTAGACCAATATTCGATTTCTATAATGTTAGCTAAAATAATAATATTATATTCGAATGTGTCCTTAGATGTATTAATTGAACATTTCTTTTTGACTTATTTGGAAATTTTGGAATGGTTAGAAAAATATTTTTTATTTTAAAAATATATCCAAATCCGAAAAATTCTGTACAAAAATCTGAATTTAACAAGAGACTGAGGGTATCAGTTAATATTAGGATTATATCATTAACGTTCAAGTGTGGGGGGGGGGGGGGTAAGGGAGGGGGGAGTTCGTGGGAAATGATAAAAAATCGTTCTATAATGGGTCAGGGTCAATATGGATGGGCCGGGTTACCCGAAACGGGATCTAAAGGAAATTTTGAAGACTGAACCCGGTCAACAACCCAACATTTTACTCAACCCGTCCAATCCCTGGGGTGCAACTCCGGTTATTATTATAATGGTAATTGTGGACCTAGTTAGAAAATAAACATTTGGTAATTTAAAAATAAATTTTAGGAATAAGTCAATTCCTGTTCAAATAAAAGAAAATCAAAAAGACAAAATAGACGAGAATAAAGGTATATTTATTGTCCTTTCCCCAACCAATCCAGAACAAATTTTGTCAAAACAAATAAATAAATCAACAACAAAAATAATTCAAAAAGCAATGCTTGCTGGTTATTAAATAAAAATTATTTAAAAAATTATTTTTAAAATTAAATTGACAGGTTTAAAAGAAGTTGGAGGATTTATCCAATCTCAAGAAGAAATAACTATTTCTTGGAAAAAAATTTTGGAGCCAAAGAAATTTTCAGAAATGGTTTTTAAATTTGGATAAACTCGGACCTCATTTTTAGCTATCCCCTTGTACCTTGTAATGGGGTTTGACTCAATTGAAGCCTATTTGTGAGACCCATGCCCCCACAAAATGAGATACGTGGGAAATAAATCTCCTCCTCTCTTAGAGTCTCTTAGAGAGATCTCGGTTCTACTTGACTTTATGAGTTTCTTCGTTTTCAGCGCCGCAGGCGAAAATTTTGAGAAAATTTGGAAGGCCAAGGGCAGAATTTCTTCCTTTTTCAGCGCCGCAGGCGAAAATTTTGGGAAATTTGGAAGAGCCTTAAGCCTAAAATCTTCCTTATTGCGCCGCAGATAGGGGCATAAAAATACTCGATTTACACCGAGTACGTCGAGTATGAAGTTTTCGAGTACGAGTAATGCCGAGTACGAAGACCTCGAGTATCGAGTACGAGTAAAGTCGTAAAAAAGCCGAGAGATCGAGTCGGGTATACTCGTACTCGACCCGACTCGGACGTACTCTAATTTTAACCTTAATAATATTTTTATTTAGAAACTTTGGCATGCTTATCATTTTCTGAAAGAGATTAGGAGGTAAATCCTCCCACCCAATCGACAATAAAAAACGTATTTTAATTATGAGAGTCCCTTTTATTGAGAGTAGTTAAAAAAGAGTTTCAAGTGTTTAAATCTCTTTCATCCTTCAAGTATCAACATTTTGTTTTAATTTCCTGTTATGCTACAAATTTGTTAGAAAAACAAAATTTTTGTGGATTTGTAGAGGAAAAACTTCCCCATAAATTAATGGAAAATATAGAAAATAAATTGGATAAAATAAATTATTGTCATCTTGGAAAGAAGATTGTTGATCTTTGTCCGGAGATTAATGAAAAGTATGTAAATTTATTTGAATTCTAATTTTTCCTATTTAGTATAGTCTATTTCAGAAGTAAGTAGCTAGAAATTACAAGAAGGCTCTAGAATTTAATTCTAGGAAAAAAGATTAGTAATGCAGTATTAACAAAATAATTAACACAACCGGTTATTAACCGGTATCCCAAATTTTCGTTCATGTTCCAAATTTTCGGTTATGTTAAGTTTTCGATTTTTGTTCTCGGTTCAGGTTCGACTAACTATTTGTGTCCACTCTAGTGAAAATTTATTATAAATTTTAAAGTTCAAATTATTTTTAGAATGCCATTTTGCTCTACTTGGATAATTGGTATTGAGCTTTTAAATAATGAAAATATTAAAAATAATAAAAAAGATATTGAAACGAAATTTGAAGAATTAATTGAGGAATTAAAAGTAGATGGTTATAATAAATTTGGGGAATTAAAGTTTATGCTGCTAAGTTTTGCTGAGAAAAACAATTAAACTTTTATTTTATCTTTTAAATTTTAAACTTTGTATTTAAAAAATAATTTTTGATTATAAAGTAGTTTTACTGTAGTAACCCATAATTCCTTTATTAAATTATCTAAAAATTTTTAAAAACAAAATGAAACTTTTAAAATGATTTATTTGTAAAGAAAAGAACGCAAATTTTCAAAAAAACACTTTGGAAAATTCACATGAATGCCGAAAAAAATATCTAAAAAATCTTTTATCCCTGGTTTAGTACATCGTCTCAAATTTTTTGAATAATAATTATAATGAATAATAGAGTTGCACAAGATCGAGGTTTTTTGAAAAAACCGAAACAAAGGATCGGCGAGGCTGTAAAGCCAAGATCGAGGTTGAGGGGCAGATTTGGACCTGAGACCAAGGACCGAGGATAACTGAGGTTTTATTTTAAATTAATTCTGATCATATATGTATAAAGCTCAATGGAGCCCAATTTCGTATATAGCCCAATGGAGCCCAATATATAGCCCAATTTCATCGTTCTCCATTAGATCCTGAAGAAATAATGCTAGTTTACTTTTTATGCTTGCTTGTTTCATGATTGAAATGAAAAAGAAAGTTAAAATTTAAATAAAGATTAGAAAAATATCAACGGTCAAAACTCATTATTAAATATCACTCAAAGCTGAAAAATTATCCTATTTTGAGAGGCTAGATTTTTATACAAGAGCAGCCCCTTCCAATGGCCAGACAAATTTAAAAAAAGCTGTGAGTGTTATTTAATATGTAGGTGGCAGGGGTGTCCGAAAATGATTTTAAAAAGCGAAGAAAAGACGAAAGTTTAGTTAAAAATAGTGTTGCACGAGGTCGAGGTTTTGTGAAAAAACCGTGACCGAGGATCGACGAGGCTGGAAAAGCCGAGATCGAGGGGCAAATTTACCTCGTTCCTCGGCGAGGTTCTTGGCGAGGACCGAGATTCCGAGACCCGAGGCCGATCAATCAGAGACCGAGATTGCAAAATGGGCGAGGACCTAGGCCTCGGTGAGGCCTCGACCTCGTGCAACCCTAATTAAAAAGCGAAAGGGAAAGTCAAAAAGCTAAAATCGGCGAAAGGCTAAAAACTAAAGGCGGCACACGCCTAGAATATGGTTCATTCAATCCTCATCGTCATATTCTTCTTCCTCTCCATCCGATTCTAAATTGGCATTTTCAATGTAATTGTTAACCTGTAAATAATTATTTAAACTTAAAACAAAAATAATTTAACTAAAATATTTTTTACAAAGCTTATAATAATAAACACAAAAAAATTTTTTTAATAAGTATCATATGCCGATATTTTCTATTTTTATGGTATTCTGAAGCAAAGACAGCAAAATTTAAATTTTTATCTTCAGGGACAAAAATTATTAAATTTTCAGTTGCATAAGGAACCCTTCTGTCGAGGGTTGCTGTTTCCTGGGAAAACCGAAACGAAAATTCCGGATAACTGGACTTTTTAGGTTCGAATACCTGGAACCACTCATCAAATTCCCCTCGTCGGTTTATGCTGCCTTTGTAAAGGTTTACTCTTATTAGTACAATAGTAATAATAGATTTCGAATTACTAACTTTTTACGCCGCAGGCAAAAATTTTTTTAAATAATTTTTATGTATAATTTTCGAGTTTTATAATTATCTAAATCAGTTCATTCGTGTCCTCTCTTTCACAATTAAGAAAAAACAAAAATTTTAAAAACTTACAAAACTATAAAATGAACGTAATTGAGGTGGATATTTCAAAAACTCTTGTGTTTCCATATAAAATAGTGTTTGATTATACCCAATACTTCCAAATATCGCAGTCATGTTTGGAATAATAACTTGTTGTTGGATTAATGTTTGGAGGTTTTCATCTAAAGAAAAGAAGATTCCATACAAATCTTTACGGTAACTGATAACAGTCTTTATGTAGTTATATTTATGATTCGTTAATGTGTTTTCGACTTCTTAAAATTTAATTAATTAGAGAGACTTTTTATATTATTATCAGAGGTGGGTCGGTATTCCGATTTCTGAGTCCGATTTTTGAGCCAGTTCCGATTTCCGTCTCTTCCGATTTTAGACACTTCTGACTGTTCCGACCCACCTCTGATTATTATCAGTGCTGGATATAATTTGAAGATAGTCTGAGCAGGAGCAACAAAATGCCCACAATACCCAGCACTGATTATTAAGGTTGCCGGATAGTTGGAAAACTTCGGATATTCGAATCCGGATTTGGATCCGAAATTTTAGATATCCGGATACGACCCGAAATTTTCTGGATATCCGGCCTTTTTTCGGATCCGGATCCTCCAACCTTACTGATTATAAGTAAATTAATTTTTAGAATTTTATTTTACTTGTAAATGTAAATATAACGTTCATAAATGGTCGAATAATCGTTTGATGTATAAATGACGGGTTGTAGGATTGTCTCAAATGGCCTTCAATCATACATAAAGAGTCCAAAAGACGTGCACGTGCTGAAATACAATTTAAAGGAATCTAGTCTGATCAAGGTTCTTAATGTGATAGGGATATTCTCTACATAGTTAACATTCATAAATTACCTTGGTAATGCCCTTGTGTATAAGAAACTCGATAGTTAGATATATAAGTGTATATATGTATGTGGCGTAATGTGAAGTTTAAAAGATGATTGGCGGTAACCTCAAATTCGTCATAGGCATAAAAATATTCAATAATTGAAAGTTGGTTGCTAAAATATTGAAATGTATGTTAATCATTTTGGTTATAAAATGGTTTATAGTGAGCACTTAAACCCCATCTTGAACTTTCGTAAGGTTAGCTTTCGAGTAGGCACAAAAATTTTCTGGCGGGAGTTCCGGCTTTTAAAAATTAGATCCGTTCCTGATCAGTCAAAATTTAAATTTTGGATCAGTTCCTCATATAAACAACCTTTTTATTTAATTTTATTGAGCCAAAAAATTACCGTGAATTTGTAAATAAATTTATATAAGATTGGGAGTGATTTACTATAAACATTCCGATAAGAATTCTTGTCAGAGCCAACAAATTATAGAAAATTAAAAGATTCTTTTCGAATTGTGTTGGTTCTTGTATATTTTGTAAAATATTATTTAGTTCTTCTCCACTGAAATTTTATTCAAAACAAATTATTTTAAAGAAAAATATTTTCCAAAAAACCTTTTAGAATTTAAAGATGTTTGACAGGGGAAATTTCCCTGATTAATTAAATTTCTATCTATTTCAATCCCATATTGACTTAAAAACCCAATATAATTACGGGTTTGCATAAATAGACCAGAATCAACAAGTCGGCTATAAATATAGCCCATCTTCTGTCCCGGATCAGCAAGTTCACTTCTTAAATTTATCATATACTGTTCAATAACAACACTCTCAATGTGTCTAATAGCCTTAAAAATAATATTATTTAGAGATTCCAAAAACATGTTAAACGGGAACATGTCTCTCTCGCCCATCTTAACCTTAATTAGAAAGGTTAAGGAAATTAGAGATCGGCCTGGGTCTGGACTAAGGCCTGGGTTATTCCTGTACCCAGAGTCCAGGTCCAGGCATTTTTTGACCTTCCTCGGTTTTTCCTGGACTACAGGCCCATGATCCAGGTCAGGAAATCAAACCCAGAGTCCAGGAACAGGTCCAGGCTTTTCAAAAATTTCCGATCTCTAAAGGAAACATAATACTATGTAGACAATATTTAAATATTTCAAAGAAAATATTTTTAAATAATATCGCAAAAAAATTCTTTCCAAATATTTTTAAACAAACTTTATTTATTTTTCGCACAGAAAATGAAATATTTTGATTATTAATCAACTCTGGAGAATTAATTGCTTGAAGAACACGTTCTCCCATATTTAAAATAATATTTTCCATTGTTGAATTGTTCAATTCATCTGTTTTAATATTTTTTAAAATGTTAATAAGAAGAGACAAGTCGACAAGATTAAATTCTTTAGAGTTGGCATGTTCTAGAAGAGGACGATTTCGGCCAGTTCGCATACCTCCTATTTTTATTTTTAAAATTTTAATAGAAAATTATATTGTAAGGAACAAGTGATTTCGACCAGGTTAACATTTAAAACACTTTGCTAGACGAGGGAAGGTACCTTACTTAATCTATTAAAAGTGAAGGAGCTTAGTCCCGTGTCGGCGGTAAAGCACCTGTACGTGTTGAGCGAAGGCGTCTCAATTAGAAATTGGAAAAATCTAATTTCAAATCAGATAATTGGTTCAGACCAAAATTTTATCCGATCTATTCAATCTACTTTCAAAAAGTCCCTGCCTGCTATGGCTAAACTTTTAAGAATAAATTATTAATTTTCAACCTGAAGGTGGTTTCATTCCTTTAACCAAAATTTGAGACAGATTTTGGTTAAAAATAAATAAAAGAGTTGTTATAACGATTAGAAATAACATTTTAGTTAAATTTTCTTTAAAAATATCAAAAAATTATCTAAAGGAAAATTTACACTCTGATTGTAGGTTTTTTGGGTCTTCTTGCTGAATTTTTTCTTTGGGTTGTTAATTTTTTATAGAAATTTAAATTCTGAAAAAAATTCTTTATTCTAAAAATAATTAAGAAAAATTATTTTTAGAATTATTTTATTATAAAAAATTATATTCTCCGGGTAAATCCTAAGAGTTAGCCCTCCTAAAATAACAACTAGTAAAAGAGTTTTAACTCGGAATTAGTCCATTTTCTGGGGTAAGATCTAAATAATATTAAAGTTTTTCCTTCTTTTTTTGGGTCTAAAAATGGCATTCTACAAATGAATTATATGTATGTAGAAAGATTTATTTTTAATTTGAAGGGAGGAGAATTTTAATTACCTATGTAGGTTATGTAAAGGAGAGAGAGAATTTTTTTATAGTGAAGTCAAGCAATTTTGAAGTTAATAATTTAAAAAAAAATAGAGAGGAATATGTAAGAAAATAAAGACAATGGGGGGATGGGGAGGAGGGGGCGATGGGGAGGGGGGGGGATATTGAAAATGGAAGTAAAATTTTTGTTGAGTTGGATTTTTTTGTTAATCAATAAACAATGTAAAAAAATTTATTTAAACATAAAAAAGAAAAGATTTTAAAGAAAATTCTAAAGGATTTAAACGTAAGCGGGTGTTTAAGATCTATAAAAAAGTAACTTAAAGCATACCCTGATAGAAGATTATCGTAAATTTTGGAAGGATTTTCCTATACAAAAAAAAGCGTGATTTCGGCTGATAATTTATTTTTGCGAAAAAGTTTTTTGAGAGGGTAGGGGAATTAATCACATTTTTAAATTTCGTAACAATTAAAATACAATTAATTAATTATTATAGTTAATTAAATATATACTTTTAATTTTAATTTAAAAAAAGTTTAGATTATATTCACTTTTGTTTGTTAGAACATTTTTTGAATTTATTCTACTTTAAACGCAATTACGGTCTATTTATTCAATTTAATATTATTCTGGAAATGTTTTACCTACCGAAATATTTTTTCAGGAAAATATGATCATTGCCTAAGACAAAAAATTTAAACAATGCATACGGGGTAAAAAATACTTTTTTTCTTTTTATCCTTAAATATGTTTGCTCGAATTTTTGTAAATTTTTCCTAATGTTGAAATACAAAAATCCAAAGTGTGCTTATACTTTTAAACAGGAAAAAAGGCTCTTATTGTCCAGATTATATCAACCTTTCTAATTTTCATGCGTCAAATCAATGGTGATAAATCCATGGTTCTGCAATTTAGTACCATAAAATTTATGGGAATATAAAGCTCTACGCGCACAAAGTGTGTCCGTTATGACACGCATGATACCAGATTTTTTTTCAATGGATTGATAAAAATTTCATTGGACACAAAAAGGTTGATTAGACACGTCGATTGTAACCGTAACATGGAAGACCGGCGCTTCGCTACGGTGTCATAGCGAACCATAGCGAAGCACGGCCATCGTGTAGCAAGACCATCTGTTAAATTCATAAATTACCTCGATAATGCCCACGTGTATAAGAAACTTGATAGTTAGATATATAAGTGTATATATGTAGGTGGCGTAATGTGAAGTTTAAAAGATGATTGGCGGTAACCTCAAATTCGTCATAGGCATAAAAATATTCAATAATTGAAAGTTGATTGCTAAAATATTGAAATGTATGTTTAATTCATTTTGGTTATAAACTGGTTTATAGTGACACTAAAACCCCATCTTGAACTTTCGTAAGGTTATAGTACAGATAGCGACTGCGTAGTTTTCGAGTATGCACAACAATTTTCTGAAGGAGTTCCGGCTCTTAAAAATTAGATCCTTGTTCCTGATCATGTCAAAATTTCAATTACGGATCAGTTCCTCCTATTTTTTGTTTCCTGTGAAACACCACAATGTACGTGTCTATGGCTTCTTTTAAATTCTAACTTTTAAATTCTAATCAGGCTTTTCTTTAATTTTATTGAGCCAAAAAATTACCCTGAATTTGTAAATAAATTTATATAATTTTGTGAGCAATTTCTTATAAATAATTTTACAAGAATTCTTGTTAAAGCCAACAAATTATAGAAAATTAAAAGATTTTTTTCTAATTGTTTTGGCTCTAGCAGATTTTGTAAAATATTATTTTGTTCTTGTTCGCTGAAATTTTATTTCTTGTGAAATTTTTAATAAAAAATATAGAAAAACCTTTTAGAATGTAAAGATGTTGGACAGGGGAAATTTCCACGATTAATTAAACTTTGGTCTATTTCAATAGCATAAGGATTCAAAAATTCAATATAATTTTCTCGTGACATAGATTTACCAAAATCAACAAGTCTTTTATAAATAAAGTCTAATTTTCTTCCAGGATCAGTAAGTTCACTTCTTAAATTATGCATATACTGTCCAATAACAATAATCTCAATGTGTCTAATAGCCTTAAAATTAACAAATTGAAGAATAATTAATTATATTAATTATAATTAATAATTAATTAATAATAAATTATATAATTAATAATATTAATTATAATATAATAATTAATTATAATAAGTAAATGTTATGTATGTGGATATGCTTTGAGTGAAAGTTTGTCGACAATATGTAACACCCCCCCCCCCCAAAACAAACAAAATTCACGAAAACGGCAATTTATTTATTATATTTCAGTCTGTTGGCTGAAACTTTTTAAAGGACTATTTTCACTTTGAAATTTGCAAAATTTGTCGATAGAAAATAAACCGGGATTTCGAAATCTTTTTAAATTTTTAAAATCGAATCAGAATTGACCGAGAAAAAGTACAAAACTTATAAAAAAGTCGCAAAAAAAAACGTTTTGAATTAAAAACTTGTCACTACAAAACACCGATGGAAATGTAAACACGCAAAAAGGGACAAAGTCGCGCGCGACCTTTCTCTCCTCTTTTTCCATTATCTTTTCTTTCGTAAAATTTGGTTAAATTAATAGCAAACAGTGCTATTTATATATTTTATTTATTAACATTTTTTATAAAAATTTCTAAAAATAAAATTACAAAATAGTAAGTTCTCTCAAAATAATTTATCTAAATTAAAATTTTTAAAATTACTTACTTCCTCTATTTTTTGTTGAAAAAGGGAAATATTTGGATTAGAAATCAACTCTGCAGAATTAATTGACAGAAGAAAATTTCTTCCTTTATTTTTCATAATTCCACCAATTTCAGTGTCAGTATTTAATTCTGCCGTTTCAATATTCTTTAAAATACGAATAAGGAGTGACAGTTCTACAAGATCAAAGCTTTTCATGTTGGTAGTATTTAAAAGTCGATTTTGACCAGTTCTCATGCTTCCTATTATTTATTTTTTATAGTATATTAATATAAAATTTATATTCATTAAGAAATTTGTAGAACCCCATGCCTAGTGCTATTCCACTAGTGCTGGGCTCCTGAGCTTGAACCAGTTATGATTTTGAAATACTCGGAGCCGGAGCTATAAAACGCCCAATACCCAACACTTGACTTCTAAATCGACCTGCAAGCTGCCAAAATTATAAATTTAAGTCAGATAGTATCCTTTGATATCGAGGTCCTTTGATCGTATCCGGTTTCTTTGATTTATTTTTAAATTAAATTTAAGAAAAATAATTCTTTAATTTAATCATACAAGTAAAAAAAATAAAATTGTGGGGTACGATTCCTCCAACGCCGTCACTAATGAGGTTTTTTTCCAGAGGTTTTCCTCTTAATAGGGTGAATTTTTAGTGTTAGTTAATAAAGTTATAAGAATTTAAGTTTTCCTTTTTTAATTATAATTAAATATTAATTTTTTACCTGATGGGGGGTTCATTCCTTTAACCAAATATTGAGACAGATTTTGGTTAAAAATAAATAGAAGAGTTGTTATAACGATTAGAAATAACATTTTAGTTAAATTTTCTTCAAAAATAAGAAGAGAAAATTGTCTAAATATTAAAGGGAAATTTATTTATATTTAGAAATTGGATGGATTGTATATTTTGTAGATTTTTGATTTTTTTGGTTTTATTTGTTGAATTTTCTTATTTTGTTAATTTTTCAAATTAAGAATCTGACAGAAAATTCTTTCTTAAAACGATACTAAAATTTAGAAATAAAATAACAACTAGTAGTACATAGAAGACTTGGAAATTACTCGAAATTATCCCCCATTTTCTGGATTTGATTTAAATATTATCAAAGATTTTGCCTTAAAATTGGGATTTATAAATAGAATTTTGGAAAAATTTATTTTTAATTCAAAGAGAGGTGAATTTTAAATATGTATAAGAGAGAAAATTTAAAAAAGTAATGCCGATAAATATGGAGGTTATAAATTTTTAGGGGAATGTAGGGATGGAGAGAGAGCTATGGTGGGTTAGGGAGGGGGGATTTTTAGTGGAGGGGAAATTTATTTATGTCAATCAATAACAATTCAAAGAAATTTTTAAATATAAAAAAATTTAAATATATAAAAAATTTAAAAGGCTTCAAGCTTAGGAGGGAGTTTAGGGCCTATAAAAGATTTATTTCCATATTCCGCCGGATTTGGTCTTTTTCGCTAGTCAACTTCGCTTTCCGTTTTGGGTAGTAGATCTTTAAAGAATTAAACAATGTAGCCTGACTTGAAGGATAATTTACTTTTGCGAAAAAGTTTTTTGAAGAGGTGCCCTGATAGAACATTAACGGTAAATTTTGGAAAGAGTTCCCTATAAAATAGAGCGTGATTTCGGCTGATAAATTATGTTTGCGAAAAAGTTTTTTTGAGGGGATAGGGGAATTAGTTACTTTTAAACATTTCGTGACAATTAAAATGCAATTAATTAATTAAATATGTAATTATTATACTTTTATGGGAATGGGGGGTGGGGGTCTTTTTTTTAATATAATACACGCAATTAAAATTGTATTTACCCCTAAACTTTGTTAGTTAAAACATTTTTTAAAATTTATTCTACTTTAAACGCAAACTTTTAATTTAAAAAGAAATCTTTTTAATTAATTTTTAATTTAACTAATTATTAAAAATTAATTAAAATTTATTTTAAAATGCCCGATTTCTCTATTTCTCGTATAAATGTTGTAGTTGATTTAATTGGCATTCCTTTCTTTCTAATTCTCGTTTATGTAACGATTAAACACAAGTTTGGAATTATTTTTTAATTTAAAATTTTTACTTAAAATTTGTATATTTTAGAAGTTAATGTGATTGTCAGTAATCCATTTTCGAATAAAAAATTGATCTTAAAAATTTGAATTATATAAACTATACATAAATGTCGTAACTGAAAAATGGCTTGCCTTACAGGGCAGGGATCCTGCCGACAAAAATTAACAAATCCCGATTTTGGGAAATCGGGATTCCCGACAAAAAAAATTTCCCGAAATCGGGAATCGGGAATCCCCGAGCCAGAAAACGTCGGGAATTCCCGATTTCGAGAAATCGGGAATCGGGTCGGCAGGATCCCTGATACAGGGTTAACTATCCTTATTTTTATCAAAGCTGTGAATGAATCTAAGGGATAAAATCCCTAGCTAAGAATAAAAATCTTCAACTGCCTTTTCATTTTCGAGCAGTATTTGACATTGACATTGACATTTGACATTGACATTTAAGATTTATATTATTTTTAAATTTAAGAAAACTTCAAGGGACGTGCCATAAATTAATTGGTGTTTATGCAGCTTGTTGTATTCTTGCAAAAATTCAAATACTTCCACCTTATATTATCATGATTACTAACATAAATGTTCCTTTATGGCTATGCTCTTTAATTGATATTTTGCCAATAGCTGGTTCCTTCAATATTTATTCTTTAATGCTTGTGATTGCTGTAGATAGAATTCTTAGTATATTCTTTCCTATTTGGTCAGATAATTTATTTTTTTTGTTAGATGGAGATCGGTCTGACTTTTGATTTCTTTCCAAAATCCTGAGTTAAGATCAGAACTACCGTATTTCCTCTAATAGAATGCCCCCTCCCTTTGACCTCCCTTCCCTTTGGAAGGTGTTTGGAAAATAGTATGCATTTACAGAAATAGTGTATTCATAGTTCCCCGATTTTTGCTTAACTCGAGTTAAAGTATCAGGTCACGATTTCGCTTAAAATAATAGTTAATGATCGATGTGAAATTTTTTTCTGATTTACTAATTAATATCTTACGAATCGTTTGGGACTTATCTCCGAAACCGAATCAGGATTTCCGGATCGACATTTCCAAACAACCCGGACCTCTTGGGCAGCATTTAATTTATAAAAAATTAATTAAAGGTATTCTTCTCGTGGTGATTCCTTCCATTTCCCATTTATGTATGGAATTTCTAGCTTATTTCCTCTTACATTCATCATATTTGTTATAATCACAACAATTCAGGACCCAATGCAGTTAAATTAATTTTTATATTAACATTCGCAAAAAATTATTTTTAGCCAAAATTTTTGTTTCCTAAGTGATTTAATAACATTAAAAGGGGAGGCGAATTTTCATGTTGCTTGTTTGGTTTTTAATTGGACTACAGTTGTCTGTTACATTTTGTTAATTTTAAAAGTATTTTGGGAGGGCAAAAAAGGAAAATGTGAGTGGTGTTTTAAAAGATTCCTCTCTCAAATAGTATAACGAAATTATTTATAATTGAATATCTCTAAATAGTATGTATAACTTATCACCGAATTGCATTAATCATGGAAAATTAGGGGTTGTTGCATCGCTGTAGATGTTAACAGTTTTAATGTTTTTGTATGCCATGCTGAATAACGATGTAATCAGCCGGAAGGGTCGGTTGATATTTTGACTGAGTACATTTTACCGGGCGATTTCAGATTTGAACAATTTTGATGTAAATCGAGAGAGCTAGACAAGCTGAATTTACTTCAGCGGATATCGAAAAAATAGTATCTATGTAGCTTGGCTCTTGTTATAAGTTGCATATTTGATTCTTGTCCAGTTTATGCGTCTAATACATATGTAGATGGTTCTAATTTAGTTCCTAACGCAAATATGCTAAGTAACACAAAGCATTCTTTAATATAGTAAAGCTTGTGCTGGGCCAGGATGGTGTTGGGATGTTGGGCGGGTTGCGTGCGATGTTAGGGTCCCGAGAGGCGATGCCGGTGGGTATGAGCAGAGCGGAGGGTAGGCCTTTCTATGCATCCGGTGCTGCTGGTCGATTACGAGATCGACTTGCCCGGGAATAATATGCGCTGAATAATAAGCTCGTAGCTTCTTCTGCAGGATTAATGAATAAGCATTTAGCTTCTTCGGCCGGTTATTCACTTCTCTATTGATTACTTTCCAACTGACTGGTAAACAGTCGACTGACTCCTTTTCTCCTATTTTCCAGTAGCTTTTATCTTACGGCCTTATTTGTCAATCTCCACCCCTTATTCAATCCTTTCCCAAAGGAACTAAAGTTCCTTTTTCCATTCTTGCCCATCCGGATCAAAGTCCGCCTTACAATATCTTATTTTTCCATTACGTATAATGCAATCGGCTAATTATAATTTAATTAAAATAACGGTATATTGTTGTAATCCTTCATTATTATCGAGTAAAATTATCATAATTTAACGGTACTAATCTTAAATTCTTAATTTATTACTTTAGTAAGTACTATTAAAATGTCTTTGTTTAAATCGCTGTTTTTGATTATGGGTATCCAAATTGGTGGTTGGATGTTTTCTTCTATAGGCTTCTATCTGGTCGATAAAGGATTTATTAAAAAATTTAATGAAGAAAATAATGATTTAATTGGAATATCTATTAATTGTATTAGCTCTTTAAGTTCAACATTTGAAGTTCCTGCCATTTTTCTTTCAAGGTTTCTTAGAAATTTTCAAAAAAAAATTTTTTTATTTTCAGCTCAGAACATCGCAAAGCTTTAAAGAAAACTTTTGGTTACGAAACTTCTTCGGTCTATCAAATGACAATCCAAAATAAAATTTCTCCAAACAAAAATCCTGTAATGGTACAGCCAGCTACTCCCAAAAATATTCAGAAAAGCTAACTTAAATTTATGGCCTGATTATTCAAATTCTAAGATAAAAAAGAAAGAAAATTTATAAATTTTTTATAACTTACCTATGTTACTTCAAATATATTAGCCTGTCTATATTAGCTTACCCTATATTATTATACAAATATATTTAGCCTGTCTCATAAAAAATAGGTGCGTGGTACGGGGTTCACGCAGGCAACAGAATTCCTTGTTTTTGCCATTTTATCAATGCAAATAGCAGAAAGATAACAATTTTCAACTAGCTAGTATTTTATACAACAGTAATATTTTTTTATTATTAATACTATATACAACAGACAATTTCTAACATTTTCTAAATAAAAATTTTAACGAAATTTAAATAAATTTATTGTAAATGCCCATTTGCCAATTTTTCAAATAATGCTTTGTCATTCGGAAATTTTTGTTTCATTAAAATATTGAAACGTTCAATTGCTTCCTTCCCTTGCCATTTACAACCAACTGTGAATGTTGCTGTACTGTTTAAGCATTTATCTGCTCTCCAAATATACCTATATGTATATTGTAGAAAAAAGAAATTAAATTACATTTAAATTGAGGATTTTTGGACTGAATTATTTTTATTTAATTTAAATGGAAAGAAACTAAATTTTTACTTTTGAGAGAAATTTTATAGTATTGTTAATCTCGACAAATCATTTGAGATCCAACACTGGTGATAATATAGAATTCTAGGTTGTAGGAACAAGCTAAGTAAGAGAAAAAGTTTGCAAAAGCTTAGCTACCTGGCAGGATTCAAACCTGCGACCTCCTTACAGTTATTGCTTATAATATCCCTACCACTGATCTACCGGGGCATCGACTAATGCTTTCTTTTATCCTTCTACTAGATTGCTTAAGCGTTTTAAATGCTCTAGGTGAATCATCCTTATATAACCCCGGAGATATCAAAACTGAGCTTTTAATTTTTGCTTTTTTATTTTAGCCTTGGGCCCAAATGTCGCTTCTCTATCTTTAATTATATAATTATTTAGGTATCTGTTTTTCGACTAATTAAAAATTAAAATTATTTTCTTTATTTATTTGTAAATTAAAATTTCAAAAAAAATTAAATTTACCATTCATTTTCTCTTTCCTCCAACTGAAAATTTTAATTTTAATTTATTTAAATCCAAAAAATACCCCATAACCAAGTCCTTTAAAACAGGCTTTATGTCCCTGTTCTATAGGGCTGTGAAACCAAATAGAAGCGTTCGGACATGCCAAATTACAAATAATTCTTTTTTGTTGTTTTTGATTATTATTTGCTAATTTGCTTGCTTTTTTTGTCTTTTTATTGTTATTGCTATTAATACTTTCTTTTAATTTTTCCTGGAAAAAAAATTTTTTTAATTTTAAAATTATTTTTTAATTGTAAAAATCATTGAAAAATTGAAAAATATCCTCAAAGGATTTTAAAAAAATTTCAAAAAAATATACATTAGCAGCAAAACACCCCAAATCATCTGTCGGTGCTATCCTTCCTTTTTCAACTTCTTTATCTTTTAAAATTAAACGGCATTTTGCTAAATTTGGACCAGCTTTTGTCAATCCATCGGGCGTAGAACAGTGAAGTTGGCGATATTCTTTAAATTAATATTTTTTAATTGTTACTGTCCAAATGAAATTTAGACGGTTAAATTTAATTTTATTTTCTCAAAAAATATTTATTTTGTTTTAAAAGTTTGCTTTAAATTTCGTTAAAGTTTTTGTTTTTCGATTGCAGTTATTAAGGACCATCTATTATCTCATAAACAACGATAATTTAGGTATTTACTTTACATCAGGATTGTTCTATGTAAGCCCAAAATGCTTAAATTACTTCAAATTAATTTTGGGGTTAACAAGATCTAGTAATCGAAAACAGACTACCCGCTTATCAAATAATATAAGATAAACGATTAATTTAATATATTAGCAAGTAAAGCCACATTTAGTTATATATATCTACACCTTTAGAGCTCAAAAACATTTGGTTTTTTACACCCTTGGAAAGTACTGGGGTTATCGCTTGGGCTGTTCCATCACTCCTTTGGACATCCAAATTTTAGATCTTATAATTTAAAAAAATCTTACGATCTAATTCCTGTTGTGCCAAAATGATTTTAAATAGAACAAAAAATATCCAAAATAATTTAACAAAAATTATTTTATTATTATTCATTTTTAATTAAATAAAAATAAATAATGAGTATTTTTTGAGACTTTTTAGCCTTCTAAATCTTAAAAACAAGAAAATAAATAAATATTTTTTCACTTTTTAAATAATTTTTATATCTTGATCTCTCCCTTTCTCATATATTTTTTGGAATAATTAATTAAGTACATAATCTAATCTTTTTATTTAATAATTTATTATTTTATGAAGACAAATATGTAAATAAATAATATTATTTATGATGTTATTCATTTATTTTTTTTTCCTTTTTTTTTATCCTGAGCTTGGAATATATGGAGGGGTTGTATGGAGGGTTGTCAATTTGGGTGGTTGAATGTCTTCGATTTTGATCAAGTTTAACTTGTTTTTATCCGTTCTCGTATCCGAATGAATCCTATATCATTTGAATTTTTCTAATCTTCACAAATCCTTCAATTAACCAAAACAGAACTGACAAACAGATAACCCAACTTTTCGATGTTGATAAATTTCATTTTAAGATGGGTGTCCTCATATTTCCTAGCACCCAAAGATTGAAATAATTTTTTAAAATTTAATATTAAAATTCATAAATTATCCTACATATCAGGCATACATTTAAAAAATAAGAAATATAAAACAATTATTCACAGTTAGAAATATTCCAAACATAGTGGTTTCTCTTAATTTATTAGAAGTGTCGTTGTATAGGTAAAGGAGAGTCTACAAAAATTATTTTTATTTTTCAATATATTTTCAATTTTCACAATTTCATTTAAAATTTACAAAATTAGTTGATTAAATTATTCAATCGCAAATAAAAGCTTTTCTCTCCTCTTTTACAAAGGAACACTACCTAACTACCTACCAACCACCCACAGTCATTTAATTATTTTTTTCTTTTTTTTCAAACAAAAATTTGTATCTTTTTCCTATTACAACAACCAAACAACACAATAAAAAACCTTTAAAAAATAAAACCTGTATTTTTATTTGGAAAGAAACTTTATTGGAAAAGGAATAATTGAAGCGCAAAAATGATTGGCGTAGGTAGAAAGTGTTAAAATTGTAAAAAAAATACAAAAAATCTTTTAGGTAAAATAAAGAAAGAGTTAATTTTTAAGTTTATTTTGAATTTTTTCTACCAAATTTTGCAAAAAAAAGGAAATTTTTTAAGTCGAGCGAAGACTAAAAAATTAAATTCTATTGCCAAATTTACTCCTTTAATGCAACATTTTTGAATGAAAATTTATTTTAAATTTAATGACTTATTTAGTTTAATTTTTATTTTAACAAATATTTTTTAAACGAAAAAATTTTTATTTTTTATAGAAAAATGTATTATTATTCTTTGATTGAACCTCTCGTTTTATTCAAAATTTTATTAATTATTAATTTATCTTCATGTCAAGATTTTAAATCAAGATTTGTACAGGATGGTTTGTCTATTTTTTCTAATAATTACTAATTTAGAAAAGGCTGTTTAAAAACCTTTTCTCAATTCCCGAGCTAAATCTTATCGTTAAAATTAATTAAAATTTGACTGATTACTCAATAAATTGTTTATCTATTAATATTTCCTTTAAACTACATAATAAGTTTTTTAAATGAGAAAATCTTTAGAACTGCCTAACTTTATGTCAATCACTTCCTTTCAATTAAAAAATTGGCAATTTAAAATAGGAAAGAATTAAGAGTGATTTAAATACTTAAAAAACAAGAAGAATGTAAACCGAAAAAAGCCAATTAACTATTAAAATCAAATCCATTACTTGGATGGCACAAAACATTGTTTATAATTAATTAATTATTTATAGATTTCCTCCCAATTCCATTATCTGCCCCTCTCACTGAAGCAGAAAATGGGGGTGTGTTAAAGCAAGATCCCCGCTGTTTGAAAGAACATGACGTGGGCAATGGAACAAACAAAAGTTGGAAAACGTCATTTTCTTGTTTTTTAATTAATTAAAAATTGATTTTTATATGAGAAAAATTTTTGAGAAAAATTTAAATTAATTTTTTTATATTTTCTTTAATTATTTTAGTTGAACGATTTTATTTTGATGCTCAAAACTCTTCTTGTAATTTATTTCTTTATTCGGGAGAGGGAGGAAACCAGAACAATTTTTTAACAGAAATTGACTGTCTCAATAATTGCTATATAGGTAAGATAATTAATTTTAAAAAATAGTTAAAATTGAAACGAAAGTGTAAGTAAAATTCTAGAAAATATTGGACAAGAAAATTACTATTGTTTTAATTTCTGTGAAAAACTATTTTAAAATATTAATTAGGTATTTTGCCTTTACAAATTCGAAGGTGTTAAGGGATTATATTTACATAGCTGTCCAAGACTTTGGTCTTGAATCTTGGAAGATTTTTTGGTCTTTCGTATCTTTAAAAAGGATCTTATCAAAATTACACAATTTACTTAACTACCTGTCTTGTTTTTAATAAATTTAAAGCAGAAAATTAAATACAAAAAAATAAGTGAATTTCTCTTTTGTTAAATAAGTGTTATGGACTTAATAAACTTAAGTAATATATTTAGACTTAATTATTTAGACGTCAACGAAGGAGCTCCTTTAAAGGAAGAGGATGTCCACATAATAAAACAAGAAGCGGATCTTGGTCCAATTTCAAATTGTAATGGAAAGAATAAGGACAGACCAGAATGTAATGAGGATGAATCTAAGGGAGGAACAGAAAAGAAAGGAGAAATAATTGAAGAAGAACAATTTTCAGTTATTTAATTAAAATTAAATAAATAAATATACAAATTTTAAATTTGAAGACTTTAATTTTTTAATTTAAATAGAGATCGGAACGGGATCGGGACCCGGTCCCGTTTCCCGGTTTCCCGGTCCTTTTTCCCGGCTTTTTTGAAGATGCCGGGATGAAACCGGGATCGGGAATTCCCGGTTTTCCCGGTTCGGGTCCCGGCCGGCTAATTTTCATTTCCCGTTTCCCGTTCCCGGTCCCGGCTTTTTTTTCACCGGGAAACCGGGAAAAATATTTAGTGTATTAGATCTGAAATACTTTAAATTGGCATAATGTTCTTTCTAATTATTTAATGTGTTCATTTTAATTCAGACGTTTCATGTTAAAAGCATTATTAAATAATGTAAAACCATTTAATTACTAAACAAACTTGCATTATTAAACGATTTTACTTAATTAATAAGCATTCCTAAACAACATGCCTTTTAGAAAAGCCATATTATTATCTATTATTATGTCGGAAAAGCATCCTATTTGGAGTGTTGAACGACAAGATGGAGAAAAATTATTTCATCGTGTTGAAAATGGTGATATACAATGTACAGATTGTAAAAAAATATTGAAGATTTCGGATTATAGTGTTTCTGGATTTATTCGCCATTTATCTTCTTCAATACACAAGGATTCAAATTATTTTCAAAAATACCAAGAAATAGTTGAGAACAAAGTGAAGTCAAATGATGGAAAAATTACGAATTTTATGGATATAAAAAGCTCAGGTTTTATTTCTCTTTTAAAAAAGTTTATTGAATTTAAAAGGAAACATTACTGCTCAAGATAAAAAGGTGTTAAATTTTATTGTTTGTTGTAATTTACCCTTTAATATTATCAATGATGTGACCTTCAAAGCTTTATTTAAAAATGAAAAGCCAAAAGAGGAATCCACAATTAGAAAGGAAATTTTGCCAGTAATTTATAAAAGAGTAAAAGGTTTAATTAAAGAAGAGTTGAAAAGCTGTCTTGCTTTGAGTTTTACTACAGACATCTGGACAGCGGATTGTACCAAGGACTCATTCATTAGGTTATCAATATTTTAGTTTATTAAATTATAAATATTTTAAGTTTAACATGTGATGGCATTACGAAGAATTGGAATAATAAAAAGTACATTTTGGCTATTCGTAAGTTCAATGGATGTCATAACGCAGAGAGAATAGCAGGTATCTTTATTCTAAAATTAAATATTTATTTTTAAAGCTAAACTGGAAGAGCTTATTAGTGAATGGGGAGTGGAGGAGAAATGCCATTCATTTCTCAGAGATTCCGCATCAAATATGAAAAAAGGAATCTCAATGATGCGCATTTGGAATGCAAATGACATTGAAAACGACCAATATAGTGAAATAAAACATGCAAATTGCGCAGCTCACGAGCTGAATTTGTGTATAAAGGATGCTTTTGGAAAAGAGAAAAATGCACTTTCGGATACTTTTGAGAAATGTAGACGTATTGTTGGCCATATGAAACACTCGTCTAAAGCCTCCAATGAGTTCAAATCAATCCAACTAGAACTTGGCCTTCCATCCCATAAACTGTTACAAGTAAGTGAAATTTGTCTATTTTTAATGCTAAATATTATAGGATGTTTCTACTCGTTGGAATAGTTTATTAATTATGTTAAGACGATTATTAGAACAAAAGGCAGCAGTCGATGAGCTTATGTTTCAGAAAAGGGAATTTGATCTTGTGTTAAATAATCGTGAATGGCATTTACTTACTTTAATAGAGGTTATTTAGATATAAATTTAAGAAAATAATAGATTAAAATAAATTCAAGAAACTGCTAACTCCAACAGAGGAAATGTCACTTTGTTTCTGCAAATCTTTGCTTTCTACAAAAATTCCTTATTCACAAACATTAATAATTAAACTGCAGAAACTTGATGTTAGAGTAGAAATCGACGGAGTAATGACTGAACTCCTTGAAGTTGAAGAAATTAGAATGCGATTAATTGCTGGCCTAAGGAAGAGGTTTCTTTCCATGGAACTGGATAAGTAATTTATAAATGTTATATCTGGTTAGAATGTTTTTAAACAGGCTTCATGCTGTGTCTACTTTTGTTGATCCGAGGTTCAAACATTTCTTCTCTAAGGATAGAATTACATTTCTCTCTAAAGTTACGACTTGGCTTTTGGAGGAAGAAGATGAAGTAATTAAAAGAATATTTTAAAAATAGTTCTAAATTAAGGACATTATATTTGAAAATGAACCTGAAATTTCTAGCCCTGTTTCAAAAAAACAATTTACATTTCTTGATGAAGTTGCTGAGCTTGCGAGCACAAGTAAAACTATGGGTAAATTATCTTGCATTTCTTTTAAAACAATATATTCAGAACCTCAAGCAAGGAAAGCTCTTGAACAAGAAATTAAAATTTATTCAGAGCAACCAAATTTAGAGCAGAAAAAAATCCGTTAGATTGGTGGCGAGATAATGAAAAAAAGTTTCCAAAGCTGGCTTCAATTGCCAGGCGTTTTTTGACATCACAGGCCACAAGTGTTGCTTCTGAAGAATTATTTAGTACAGCAAATGACACTTATGATTTTAAGAGGTCTAGATTGACACCTGAGACTGCAGAAATGATTCTCTTTTTAAATAAAGCAATTCCAGCACTTAATTATATTTATTAATTGATATTTATGTGAATAATAAATTTATTAATTTAATAGAACTCATAATAACATTAGTTTTAAACATTCTTATATTTTCTTTACGTAATTTCAAAAAATTATAAATTTCCCGGTTTCCCGGTTTCCCGGTCCGGGTCCCGGTCATTTTTGACCGGGATGAAACCGGGAACGGGAATTCCCGGTTTTCCCGGTCCGGGTCCCTCCCGGTCGATCTTCAGAACCCGTTTCCCGTTTCCCGGTCCCGGTTTTTTCAAAATTCCGATCTCTAAATTTAAATATTAAATAAATTTTTTTATTCCGTTCTTTACCCTCTAATGGCTTGTTGGTCTATTTCTAGAATGACTGTGTGGCATATTGCTAGGCGCTTTAGCTCACCACGTACAGGTGCTCTACCAACTGAGCTATCGGGAAGCTACTTTCTCCTCTCTTTTAATAGATCTTAAACCCTCCCCTAGTGAGCGTTTTAAATGCTAGCCAGCTGGATCTTTCTCTCTTCCTTACAATACCGAAGCCAGTCGGTTTAGGCCACCTGTTTTCGGTTATTGCAAGTTTCGACCCCCGGTTTTCGACTTCAGTTTCGTTTCGGTTAACCAGCCGTGAACACCTCTAATAATAACCAAAACCTATTTAATAGTGTTGGACAAAACCGTTTAGCTAAACGGTATACGGTAAACGGGATTTTTGGTAGAATTAAACGGAAAGGTATACGGATAAACGGCATAAACATCAGATAAACGGCATAAACGGTATACGGTTATTTCAAAATTAAACGGTTTTGTCCAACCAGACTATTTAATTTAAAAAAAAAGAATTTATTAACATTTTAATAAAAAAATATAATTATTTTTTATTATTTTTCTATTTTAGAATTGTCAAAATTAATGATTAATTTTTTTCATTTTTTAATCAATTTTTAGTATAATATACACATGTTTGTAATAAAAATTAATGTTTTTTTAATTTTTTAAAATAAATCTTTACTTTCACAAACTTGTCCTTTTTCATCATTTAAATAAATAAATTTATTAAAATATGTATTTTCTTTCATTTTCTCAAAAAATAATTTTCTCTTTATTCAATTTATCGCATCCCTAATTGCATTTTCCTGCGTATATATTTCTACTTTTTTTTGTTTTTTTATAAATATTTATGTGCCGCCTAGTAGAAAGTTAGCTAGGAAATTATTGATTTTTAACTTGGAAGTTTTTTGGAATTTTTTGAAAATATTTTTGTTTTTCACCCTTAAATTAATTTTTGCTTTTGGGTTAATAAATTGAAGGAAAATATCTGGAATTTTTAGAAGAAAAACCCCCATCGCCGTTCCAATTTGGGAAGAACTGGCAAAAATTTCTCTCAAGTTTTTATTCAATACACCTTTTCCTGTTCTTGGATATCCACACTCAAACTTTACTTAGGTTTAATTAACACAGATTTAAAAAATTTCAAACGTTTAAAAGTCTGTTCAGTATTTTTCCCTGAGCTGTGCGCATAGATTTGGCCGCAAAATGCCATAAAAATTAAATGGCCAAAATTTAGTAATTAAATAAAATATGTAAATATACATAACACATTTATAATAAAACACCTTTTTTATTTCTAACTAAAACAGCTCTATGCTAATTATATGTATATATAGAACCTCAATATAATCAACACTTATCTTTACAGTGTTGCCTGTTAAATGGAAGGGTTCCCTTCCAATCCGTCAAAGAATTTACACCTCATTACTACCCAAATATTTACCAATTTCTAAACCCTTTTTCCGTTTAGAATGTTTGGTGGGTTTTACATATTTAATATTATCAATAATATTTATTTCTATATTAACAATTTATCACTTGAGGAATTTGAATATTATTAATTTTTAAAATTATTTTTCCCTAAAATTAAATATTAATTTTTATAACCATTCGTTTGACTTGGAAATTTTTTTTAAATTTCTTCCATGTAAAACTTAGAAATTTTTTGTTTCCAATAATAGCCTGTAATCTATCTTTTCTTTTATCACGTTATCTTAAAGATGATGTGAGGAGCTTGTGATAAGAGAGGAAACAACCACCATGCATATAAAGTTTGGATATTTGACATGGGAATTTATTCCCAATTTGATATAAATGATGAAGAGCTATAAATTCGAATATGGTTCTATTCGCCTATTTATAAAGTTCAAGAGACTGACATAGGAGATTTACGAGACTGATAATTTTCCTAGACTCGAGACCATAAAATTAAAAACGGGTTAATCTTTCGCACGTTTCTATCAATTACAATGTTAAATTTTTAGATTTACATATTTTGAATAGAAGTCGGCAAAATCGAACTTCCGGGATCCAAGTCAGGATTTTTTTCTTAACCGTTGCCGGGACGGGATCCCGAAAAATCCCGTCGGGATCATGTCCCGCGCCGACCTCTAATTTTGAATTCTCTTCCATTCACCTTTTATGCCCTAATTTCTCTATGTATTTTGTATTTTATTCAAAAATATCCTTAATTGTCTTTTATTTACTATTTAAATTTTTCATTATAGCCAAATTTGGATAAATTTGATTTAATCCTTTTTTCCAAAAATAATCATTTCTTTCCGTCGGGAATTAATTTTTTTGTTCATTTTCACTTCAAAAAACCCCTACCTATTTATGGTTGTTATCTCCCCTTCTTCAATTTTCCACTTGTTTTTTCCTCTATTCCTCGGCCTAATTTATTGAGGTTACTTTTATTACTCACTCTCGAATAAATAAAAATACTAAAAGAGTGTAAAATGAATAAATAGATTGAATAAAAATGGCAAAATTGTTATGTATAAGCGTCATAAATTCTCTCTTTTATTTCTTTTATTTTTTTTCTGTTTTTGTTTTGGGTGTATATTAGCTGGAATTATTTATTCACTCTTCTAAAATACCGTATTTCCTCTAATAGAACGACAGCCTCTATTTGAACGACACCCCCTATTAGAACGACAGTCTGGAGGGAGGTTGAGAAATAGAACGACAGCCTCTATTTGAACGACACCCCCTATTAGAACGACACCCTTTCTTTTTTTAATTTAATTATTTACCTAAGCGGTAGTGATGGTCGGGAGTTAAAAAAACCCGAGAGTCGAGACCGAGACCGGGAATCAACCCCGAGACCGAGTTTCGGATCGAGACCTAGAGTCGATACCAACAAATTAGGAGGGATATCACTTGATATACTTCCTAATTCCCAAAAATCCCTATATATCCTTCATAATCCCCTAAATCCATTGAATCTTCAAATCCACAATATAACTTTACTCCTTCTAAATCTACCGATATCCACCTTAACCCACTGATTTCACATTAATCGCTTAGAATCTCCTTATATCCCTCGATATCCCTCCAAATCGAACGATATCTTCTTTATCCCTCGTTGCCGCGCACAAATCCCTTTATGTTTATTTCAATCCTTCCAAATCTCCGGATATCCCTCTTAACTTTAATCCACCTCTATTCCTTTCAAATCCTCATAAGCCTCGATATCTTACAAGTACATTGATACCCCCTACTACTTAAGGTCATCTGCGACAATTCTTCCATTTCCCTCCAAAAATCTTCCTTTTCCAATTTCAGAAGGAACAATTGGAAAATAATTTCTTGGAACTTGGAAAATAACAGGGGGACAGGGCCTGATGGGACAGGGCTAGTGATAATTCCATTGAAATATAAAATTTAACTATTTTTCTTCATTAATAAAATTATTAAAATGATATAGATCTTAATAAAAATTTCAAAAAAATTGCAAAAAAATATGTTGAAAAATAGAACGACAGCCTCTATTTGAACGACACCCTGTAATAGAACGACAGTCTAGAGGGAGGTTGAAAAATAAAACGACATGTCGGTCTATTAGAGGAAATACGGTAATTCTTTATTGGCAACTTTATTTTTTATTTAATTTTTATGAAAAAGCCGCGCATTTGTGGTTTTTCTTTTGAGGTTAATTACTAAATTAATACAACAAAAATTAAGAATATCCATTAGCCCTTTTTACAAAATTACCTCTAGAAAACTCTCCAACTTATCAACCCCCTGTTGGGTGTAGCTTTAAAGTTGGTGTGAAATGCTGGATATGTCTGAAACCAGACCCTCCTCACGTATCGCATATCGGTTTTCGTCTGACTCTGATGTAACGGGCTCGGATAAAGTCTCTCAATTATTTTATATTAGTCCCCATTTTATTTTCACTGACCCTTTCTAGGCTCGAGAATAAGTAAAAGTTTGGTGCTGTAATGAGTGTTCGTTATTGTCAGTTCGAAGCTTTTTATTGAAAAAATTGTTTGAATTCTTAAATAAAACATTTCTTTTAAGAAAAATTAAATTAAAATAATTTTTAAAATGTTCAAAAACATCAAAAAAATTTTTTTAATATTTTCCAATAAAAAATTCCAATTCGATGAATAACCAACCAAATTGGTATATTCCCTTAACTTTTTTAACACATTTTTCTTTCAAAATTTTTTTTTTTAGTTTTTCCAGATTTTTCACTTTCCTTTTGCCCCGTTCTTTCCTTTTTTACATTTTTTGCATAGTTTATTCTTCTAAATTGCCAAAATTGACAAAATAAAGCTTTTAGTTAGTCAAACAAAAAATTGTTTTTTTAAAGTCTTTTTTCTTTTGAAAAAAGAAACAAAAAAATATATATTAAATTTGATAAATTTACAACAATTTAATTAATTTACAACATAAAAATGTTGACTATACTCAGTGACAACGAAAATTTGTTGGAACGTTTGGTTAGTAATAAAATAAAATATTAATTTTTTGGAAGAAAATAATTTAAAAAATTAATTTAAAAAATTAAAAATAAGATTAATTAAACTTTTATTAGCTCATAAAGAATTGTCGCTATTTGAATAAGCTCTTAGAGAATGGGCTTAAATTAGAAAGTTGGCATTTTTAGAAGGACCTTCTTAAGCGGTCTTGTATGTATTAGATATGATTTCTAACACGACTGGGCTTTAATTAGGTATTGAGACAGGTTGTTCCCCGTCCCCGAAAGTCGGGGAATTTGAGAGTTCCCCGTGGCACCCCTCCGTCGGGGAACAACCCTATTATTGAGGGAAAATTTTTAATCATTAAGGCAACTTTTCGGTATAATTACTCTCCATATTTTTGTTATTTGTACATCTTTTTGGGTTTATTATTGCGACTTGATTCTGTTTCTTAAATTAAATAAAAAAAAATTTTTTTCAAAATATATTCAAAAAATTATTAAAGGAATTAATGACTCAAAACATGCCAAAACCTCACAACACCGACAAAATAATTAATCCCCCCATAAAAGCTCGCAGTCGTTTACTTGGCCAAATTAATAGTACAAATTTAATAAATAATGATTTTGTGTCAAACCAAATAATGTCAGAAACAGAAGAAAATAAAAAAGAAGGAAAATTTGAAATTTGTAGAAATTGGATGATTTTAATGGGGAAAAGAAGTTTTGAAGAAAGTCAGGCAGCGATACAGTCCTTTTCTGATTTGTTTAGATTCTCTCTGGCTATGGTTGGTGAGCAGAAATTAATGGAATTAAATCAGAATTATTTTTTTATAAAATCATAATTTAATTAAAAATGGAAAGAAATTACCTGCAAATAATTAATTTAAATAAATCTGAACTATTTCAGAAACAATTATTCGAATATTAAATCAGAAATAGGAAAATTTTATCAGAATTTTGAAACAAAAATAAAATCAGAATTTTATCAAATAATTGATTTTTAAATCAGAACAAGAAAATAAGCAAATAAGAATTAAATCGAAATCAGAAATAAATAAATAAAAAGGTGACCAGAATTTCAAGCATTATTATAAGCAGAATTAGAATTTTTACACTAACAAATAAAATTAAATCAGAATTGAAATTTTATAAAATGAAATAAAACAAAATTTAATCAGAATTAATGAGAGTTTATATTTAAAATAAAATTTAATATAATTACAGAGAGGTTCATTTTCGAATAAAATTCTTTCTGAAAAAGAAGAGCCAATAATGAAAATATTAATAGCAAAGAAAGAACATTCCCAGGACGATGAGCAATGTCTTCGAGAACAAATGGAAATTATAAGAAAAAATTGGACAGAACAATGGGGTAGTGGGCAATTAGACCGACTTAGGTAGAAGAATTTAGGGCTTTTAAAATTTAAAAAAATTATTAGACGTTTTGGAGAAAGTGAGGCTTTACAAGAACAACTAGAACGTACTCGGCAATGGATGGAGGAGTTTAAAGAAGTTGGTGATTTGTGTTGTGCACTTGCCTATTTTGATGAACCCGAGCTAATGGCAAGAAGAATTTTTCACTAAATTATATAGTCTACCCTTACTATAAGATGACCTCAATATATGACACCCCAATATAAGATAATGAATTTGACTGGAACCTAGCTGCTTAAAGCAATATCCCCGACATAGTTAAGATACACTTCTTTATAAGATAATACAAGTTTTTTATCCCCAAGGGGTATTTAGAAGTGAAGTACGGATATAATTAATGACACTATTATTTTCCTCTAAATTTTCAGACTACAATAAACAAATTTTTCGAAATTGAAGAATCTGGATTTGAAATTTTGGACTCTTTTGAACAAGACAATGATTTTATTGGACAACGGCAGTTATTTACTAAAGCACCAGTATGGAAATTAGATGTAGAAAATTAAAGAAAAAATTTCCTCCTTTAGGCATTACATTGGACAAATTATCCACGCGAATCAGATGTCCAAGTTACGTTTAAATTTACGTTCCCAAAGGGGACAATCCCCGAATGGATATTTAGAGATTGGATTAAAATGGCGAAAGAACAAGTTGAATGGAATTATATTTACGAGTGGAACAATGGAGTTTTGTTGCGAGCTGATGAACTTGTAAGTGGAGGGAAAGGGGGGGGGGGAAGAAGGGGTGGGCTGGGGTGAGAAAATAGTCGGGTCGGGGTTTTCAAAATAACTTCTGGTTTCGGTAATTAAATTTACGGAAGATCCAGCCTACAATTTGAGGGAATAATCCTTCTATGGGGAAAGGAACAATATTTTATGGAGCGAATAGGCAATTATGTTACAGGGCGAGGGGAACAATTCGAATAGAATATTTAAAATCCAAGAATTAAACAAAAATTCAGGTAAAAATCACCTTAATTCGTCTTCAAGGAGAACCTAATGTTATTGAACTTTCTGGGAGAATAGACACAGAAGAGGCTGCTGAAGAGGAATTACAAGAGAGAAGGGACAGCAATGAACAACAAATTGAGGATGGTCTTGATTGTAGTCCACCCTCATGTCCATTAAAGAGAGTTTGGCCTTTTCTGGTGCAAATTTTTCAGCCTCTGCTTTTTGGCATTGATAGCTACAGAACACTTCCATTTAATGTATAAATTTATTTTTTAATAAGGCATTTTTATACAGGGTGCGGCAAATTAAGCGCGCGTTTTGTTTTTGCCATAACTCTCTTCAATTTCAATGAAAATTGATCATTCTTTTTTTATATCATTCCCAACACTCTAGGAAATTTTTTGGTAGAAAATAATAGAAATTTGGCTTACAGATAATAAAGATATTCCCGAAATAGTCTATAAATCGCATCAGGAAATATTTTTTCATGACAAAGTTTACTTTGCCATAACTTCGCTCAAAGTCACCCAATCTTACTAATTTAGGTACCAATCGACTTGTCTCGATGAGGAGCATCGAAATACTCCATAAATAAATTTTTGAAAATTTCACCTAAAAAAGTGAAATTTAGCATTTAGTTCCTAATTTATCATTCAAAGGCCCATATCTCAGCTCAGGAACAAGATAATCGTCTAATTTTTACGTCAATCGAATCAGATAAAAGAGCTTATTCGAATGATATAAACTACCCCCATATCGGGCACACTGAATTTAAATCAGACGACTTTTGGTCCAAAAAATTTTGCCAAAACTTTAGGAAAAAATAATCAAATTAATTTAAAATTTTTTTTAGAATATTTCGGTACCAAAAAATTTCCTAGAGTGTTGGGAATGATATAAAAAAGGAATTATCAATTTTCATTGAAATTGAAGAAAGTTATGGCAAAAACAAAACGCGCGCTTAATTTGCCGCACCCTGTATTTGATTGGCCACTGGGTGAATGGGGCTTCCTAAATGATACCCTAATTATACACTTTTATAATATCTCATATTTAACGAGGTACAACTTCAATACGAATTTCGTTTCATGAATATTTCTTGCTAATATTTATGTATTTCTTCTAATTATATCCTCAAACTTCCAGCTAAGCCTTATGTTTATTGGCGAGTGCTTCTTTACCTGCCCAGAAGGTGCGCAAAAATTAACTGCTCGTTCTCTGGATGCTATTCAAACTTTAAGTTCTATTCAAAGAATCAAAAATGTCCGGTTTAAAGCTGATCAGGATCAGATTTATTCTCTCAATTTGGATCAATGCTTTCCAGGTACAATAAGCCTGTTATTGGAAATATTAGAGAATTTCTCTCTTTTCAGACTTTCGACCTACCAAAATGACTGACTTTTCACCAACTAATTACCCTCTAACATTAAAACAAAAACAAAATCATTCACAAACTAAAGGCAACACTAGTCCCCTCTCTCCACTATTATATTCCTCTTCCTCAACCTCTGATGAACCGGCAACGTCCGCTACTTCCCTAGGGGATTCCCGCGTACAATCACCACGAACTGTAACAGAGAAGAAACGTGTAGATCGCTCACCGTCTTGTGTTCCTTCATTTGATTCAAAAACTGAACAGATTTGTTTCTCTCCCTCACCTTCTCCACAGCCTCAGCATTGTTTGAATGTCGAGGGAAGTGGATACAAGTAAATAATTTTACGCCAAAATCATAAATTTGCTAAACTTCTCACTTAATTCGCCCATAAATAGGGCTGGCAAAAATATGGATGAAAAACCCTCTAACAGACCATAACTGACCACTGTCTTTTTGAGTTCAACTCATCACTCGTCCAATCAGACGATTGATGAGTTGAATCTAGATGGTAAGCTGTTAGTGATCCCTTATGATGGTCTTGGGTTTGAGTCCCCTTGTACTCAACAAATCTTTATTTTAAAGTAAAATAAAAAGCAAAATCATAAAATTATTTTCACTTTAATTAAATTTTTAAAGAAATCGCGGCCGCCGAGTCTCTTTTGGCATTATTCATTCTATACCAAATACAAACAGTTCCAACACTGCTGGAGCTTCTTCCCCTCTATTAATGAATATTTCTAGTAATTTTTCTTTTTCCAAAGAAATAAAATGTGAAGAAAAAAATGAGGAAAATAATCAAACCGAAGAAAACCCTAAAAGTGCCTTAGTAGAAAATATAGTTGATGAAATGTTACAAAAGGCGATTGATCAAGTTTTTATTAAAGAATGAAAAGAAATTTAAAATAAATATTTTTTGGAGATATTTTAATATTTTTATAATTTAAAAATTTATTTATTAAGTAAAAATGGAATTTTTAAAATTAAAATACAGTATTTTCTCTAAAATAACCCCCCTCTAAAATAGCCCCCCTCTAAATGTCGATCGAAAAAAATACCCCCCTGGGGGTTATTTTAGAAAAAATACGGTATGTTAAAATTGTGACAAAATAGCATAACAAATAAGAATTTCCTGGGCCAAGGATTTCACACATGAGTAGGACCAAGAGTTAAACACCAGAAACTATTTAAATTTTCAGAATATTATCGAACTCTTAACAAAAGTTTGAACCTTTAATTATTCGACTTTTTATTAGAACTTTTAATTATTTTTATTTTAATATTTGTAACTTATATTTTGCCCCATTTTTTAGTGGCTGTACTTTAGTGTTGTCGCGGAATGCGACATTGATGTCCTTTCTAAGAAAGGACATCGATAGGCCGGGGGCCGGGTTGCTTCTTTTAGAGAAGCAACAATATTTCCTTCAGCATTGCTTCTCTAAGGGAAGCAACCAATCACCTACTTTACTACTTACTCTCCCTTATGGGAAAGATTAATTCTTTATTTTTTAGCCATAACTGGGCTTGGCTTTTACATTTTTACAACAACAACAACAAACATCTCTCCCCCAGCAAAAATCCAACTCCTTTCATCACTTGCATTTTTTCAACGTCTTCTTCTCTTTCTCCCCTTCAGGCCCATCAATAAATAAGAAAATGAATAAATAAAAATTTTATATATTTTTTACTGTTTTTAATTTTTTAATATTCTTTAATTTTTTTAATTTAAATAATTTTAAAGCTTTAATTTATTTAATATGTAATTTTAAGTATTTATTTTTAAAATAAACATTTTCTTCTTTTAAATTTATTTCTTTAAATATTTTAGGCTTTAATTTTAAATTAGGTCAATTTTAGGTTTATTTCTTAAATAAACACTTTAATTTTCGATTTAATCAAATTTCTTCTAAATTATTAATTTTAGGAATTTAAGTTTAATTACCCAAGTTTAAGGCTTTTTTCTTTCCTTTTCAATTTCCTCCTAGGTTTGAGCGTTTATTAATTAAATTTTAATCTTTCTTTAAAATGTCTTCATTTAGCGGCATCTTGCCACTTTGTACGTTGGAGATCTCTCGTGGATCTCCAACAAGTGTTTTGAAAAAGGCCACCCGGGTGTAGAAAATGAAAGATAAACAACATTCTATGTAAAAGTGGGGAAAATGTAAATGAATGGTTGGCGGCTGGTACAAAATAAGGGAATTAAACATGCGCTTAGGTAATATAATAGAAATATTTCTAAATAAAAAATATAGGAAAACCTAGGTTTAGATCTGACAAAAGAGGGTAACTTCAATAGAAAGAATTTAAGTTGATTGCAAAAAATAAACTTTTTCACTGTCCGCGACAAAAATTTGTAAATTTTTTTTGCTAATTTATTTTTTAATTTATTTATAAACATATTTACTAATTTTTATTATTCCATTGCTAATTTAGCACAAATGTAGAAACTAAAGCTCCACGTACAACAAGAACTGGAGTAAGACGCCGAATCAATTGTAATAATTGTCGTGAATGTGCTGAATGTGAATTTCGACGGATTAGACGAGAAGATCGTCCAATTCGACAACACTCACAAGAATTACGAAATGCGGAGGGAAATGTGCAACAACACATTGAACCAATTCCAGAAAGTGTTATTGCCCGAATCCGCGGATAAATTGTAGAAATAGGTAAGCAAGTAACTTCTAGATTGCCATCAATGTGGAAATTGTGATATTTGCATATCTGTTCGACGATTTCAGCGCCATCATCTTGAAAACCGAAGTATCAGCGAGATACCTGAACAAGAGCTGGACAGAACAGTTAGAGGTCAGATTTAACTCCAAATTATTTAATTATAATTGTATTTTAGAGGACATACGTGTTGTTCAAAACCCTGTCCGATATGTTCATGAATTAGAACGGGTTCAACGACAACGTCGCCAACAACAACATAACTCTGAAGTTGAAGTTGTCTGGGGTAGAAATTTAATTTTTTATTTGAAAAAAACTTTAACTTTAGAAGTCCTTCCTTTTTGGCTCCGAACCCAGCTGCGGATTATCTTGATTTAGATAATCAACCCGGAACCAGCGCTGCAGCTGCTCAACAACAGATTGCGGTAAATTTAACAATTAATTTTATTTAAAATATACAAATTTTAACATTATAGCGTCAGCAATATGAGGATTCTCTAAGCGCAGAGGATTTTTTCAATCTGCCATCAACTTCAGCAACAACAACAACACCACAACCCAATATTCATAAAGTACTAAAACAATTTTATTTTACAAAAAAATTTTAGCTGCTTTTTTTGTAAGATACTTTAGTATTGTACTTTTTTTAGATCTTTTTAGAATAATTAATTTATTCTGCCCATCTAGAAAGACAATTTTTAACCTGTTCGTTTTGCAAAGTCGTGCATAATTTTTTGGTATATGCTCCTTTTCCTAAATTATTTTACCCAGCGATGGGGTGTCCAATTTAAATAAAATAAATTATTTTTATGTTATTGCTCGTCACTCCTCATTTTTGCCCGGCTATAAATGAAAGTGTAAAGAGTTTTAGATTTTGTTTAAGAACTACATTTCTTCCTGTAGTCTCTCTATTATACAAATATCTCTTAATTCCCAAATAACAGTTAATCTTTTGAAATCGGATTAGGTGAAATAGATATCAGGAGATTAATGTGCATAGTATCTGAGGTTTTGAGGGGATTACACTAACAGCCGACTATACAGACATTTGAGAGAAAAGCAAAATAAGCCTGTTTACCCGACTCAACTTTCTCTGCCTTTTCTGGGTACCGGAATTTTCGTCTTTTAAACTTTTGATTTTTGATTTATTTCTTGATTTATTCGAAAATAACACTAAGAAGAAATCTCGTAAGAAATTTTTTAAAAAAGTGAAAGGCTCCCATACAAATCACGGTTTCTTAAAACACGGTTTCTTAAAGCACCGCTTCTTAAAACACCGCCATGGGAAAAATATTATAACGCACTGAGGAAAAGGCCTGTTAAGTCTTAAAGTTATGCCGTGCTTCGCTCGCGGCGACCGTAGCGAAGCGGCGGCCGACGTTCCGGTCGATATGCCTGTCTTCATCCGCAGCGGCAAAAACTTTTTTTCGCGAGTATATTAAAGTACGAGCGAGATAAATATCAGAAAATAAACCTGAAATCAGCACAAAGATCAGAACTTCCGGATTGATCCGGTCCGGTTTTTTGGGGATCATGGAAAACCAGGATTTGGGACCCGGATTCCGGAAATATCCGGCCGGATCCGGTCCGGTTACAACTTTTGACCCATTTTTGGCCGTGGCTGTATTTTGAGATATTTTACCCGTGACGGTATTTTAAGAATCCGTGTTTTGAGCTTTTTTAGCCGTGGCGTTATTTAGGGATGACGGTGTTTTGAGAGGGCACGAAGTGAAAAGGTGTTACCTGATAGAGCAGATTCAGGACTACAAGGGGGTGTGGTAGCACTTTCTAACAAAGTCTATTTTTGATATAAAAAATGAGCGGTGTTAAGGAGCAGTATTTTAATGGCAAACGGTTGGTCACACTTCTTTTAATCCACTAGAATTTGTCCAATTGTTAAGCGAACGAAAATTTAGAATCACTAAAAAAGAAGTAAAAAAACTTTGGTTAAAAAAAGAAGGAATTATGAATTCTAATACAATTTATGATTTTTTTAGTAAAGATATTATAAAATATTAATAATTATATTTTTATTCCCTTATACATTTTATTCCCTTATAACAATAAGTAAAATTTAACATAAATGCACTTATCCACAAATTACCGTGCAATTGTCCTCTGTGTAATTGTCTTACTGTGCAGTTGGGTCACTGTGCCCGTGTCGTGCCAATTCTATTAATAACCCCCCTTCCACTAACTTAATACCGCGAAATATTCCACTTTATTTTTCCAATTCCTCTTTACCCTCTTGAATTTGTTGAAATTTTTAAATTATTCAAAATTCGCCCGAATATTTGGAATTTTTTGGCGAATTATTCGAAGACAAATAATTTTCCAATAATTAGATCTTCAACCAATATTCTTGTAAAATTTAATAATTTTCGAATTCAAAGAATATTTCAAATTTTTATTAAAACATATGCTTGAGGCAATTGAATTTGCGGTGATGCGACTTTTGCTGCCCGTACACTTGCGGCTCAGACATTTGCGGCCCAGACACTTGCGGCTCGTCCCTATTTTGACACTTGCGGTCCCGACACTTGCGGCTAAGAAATTTTCGGCGCAGACATTTGCGGCCGTGTCGACGCAGAAGACCCACAAGACCCAAGGACAGAAGACCCACAGACAAAAGACCCACAGACAGAAGACCCACAAGGACAGAATACCCACAGACAAAAGACCCACAGACAGAAGACCCACAAGGACAGAATACCCACAGACATAAGACCCACAACTATTTTTCAGTTTTATTGTGCATAAATTTTGCGCGAGGGATGTTGTTAATTTTATTAGTTTTCCACGATAAGAGGTTATCCAACAACGGGAAAAGTTGTTTCGACAATAACGAAAGTCGTTCCAATAATCGGGAAGGTTGTTCCAACAATGTGGGATGTTGTTCAAATAACGGGGATGTTATTTTGACAATGGGAGATGTTGTTTCAAAACGGGTGAAGTTGTTCCAACGATGGGAATCTTGTCCCAATGACTGGGGAGCTTGTTTAACGAAGGGGGATCATGATTTCCCGGATTTTCGGGATTTTTAATCAGGTCGAGGTCGTGTCAAAAAACATAATCCGATCAGGTTCAGATATAAAAATGATATAAAAATAGCTAATTTGTTTTCCAAAATTCAAAGAATTTCAACCTATGTTGCTAAAAAAGTAGCAACCTTGCTTCTTGTCCTTTCAAAATTCTCAAAATTTTTGTCTGCGAAGATGAAAAGGAAAAATAAATCAAAGGGACATTTAGTATCGAGGGGTATTTAAGATTAACTGGATTATAGCGAGAGTCAGTTAAGTCACATGGAGGGATATAGAGGATTACAAATGGTCAATGGTATTGGAGATATGCAAGGATGTCGTGGATCATCGGTATTAGCAGAGATTAGGTAATTATTTCTGAGTAAGATGGAGTGATATCGGTTGATAAAAGCGGATTAGTAGAATTATAAAATCTTAAAAGGTTTAAATCCGTTTACATCCCTTTAAACATTGACATCCTTTACATTCCTTTAAATCCCCTCACATATACGATTTTCTGTTTAAGAGAGATATCGGAGTATTCCTTCTCCCGGTTCCTGTTATAAACAATTTCCCCCTATTGTGACACTTGCGGTCCGACAATAAAAAAATACTAATTTATCGTTCAATTAATATCGGTCAATAAATTCTAATCCCAATTCTCAAATCCTTAATAAGAGATTTCTCTCAAATCCTCAACTCTTGGATCCTTAACTCAGTGTATTAATTACCCTGGGTAAATATTGTTTCATTTTCTCGCTAGAAGGGGTAAATAATAGAGACGGGGTCTCTCTATTATATAAAAGAAAAAAATTTTTCTGTAACATTATGTAGTACATATAGGTAAATTTATTTGTAATTTATTTGTCATTGATTTTAATCAAAATAAATAAATAAAATTCTTATATTTTATTTAAAAACTTTTTTGTTTATGCATATTAGGTTGCTGTTGGTAGATAAACTAGAGTTGGAAAGGACGAGACCAATACCGAGACCGATACCGAGATTCTCGGCTTTTTTCCAATATCGGTCTCGGTTTTTTCAATCTCGTTCTCGAACCCGATACTGAAATTCTCGATCCATTTCTTGTCGAGAAACGATACTGACTGAAAGAAACAAAATCCTCAATATTGTCAAAAGTAATTTGGCAAAGTATTATAAATTTTATATTTAAGATTTATTTATGTATTTTTATTATAAACATAAGGAGAATGTCTGATATTTATAAAGCTAATTTGTAGTTAACTTGTCTTTTAGCTTCCTTTCCGTTATCATTTCCGCAGGAATGTCCTACCAAGAATGGCAGAACAAATTAACAAAAAAAAATTCAATCTGGAGTAGGAACAAATTATTAATTTGTTAGTTAGTTAGTTTTGTGGTTAGTAAATATTATGAACGTGTATTAAATTATTAATAAGGAATTTCCACCAGCTGGTGTGTGTTTGTGTATATTTGAGTATGGGGAATTGCTGAAGGACCTGATCAACCCTGAAGCTCTTCCTAGGAAGTCCAAATATACTCCCCTCCCAATATTCCTCTATATTCTGGGTATGGATCCAGCACGGCTTCGGCACTATGGAATGGAGAATATGAATGAGAGTCGAACATCTTTCTGGTTTTTTTTTTTTTTTTTATCCAACATCTTTTTTTTCGAACATCAACCAGAAAGATGTTCGACTCTCATTCATATTCTCCATTCCATAGTGCCGAAGCCGTGCTGGATCCATACCCAGAATATAAAGGAATATTGGGAGGGGAGTATATTTGGACTTCCTAGGAAGAGCTTCAGGGTTGATCAGGTCCTTCAGCAATTCCCCATACTCAAATATACACAAACACACACCAGCTGGTGGAAATTCCTTATTAATAATTTAATACACGTTCATAATATTTACTAACCACAAAACTAACTAACTAACAATAAAGTGATTGAAATCAAGTGTGAAAAAGGGGAGGGATTTAAAATTGCATGAAATAGAAATAAATGGGATGTGAATACAAACTCCAAAGGCACAAACTCCGAACATGCTCAATACCGGGTTATACCTTACAAGGTATAACTTTTATACCTTCAAGTTATACCTTACTTGAAAAATCAAGCATGGAAAATCAAAAAAACCATCCGGTGCTACCAGAAAGATGTTCGACTCTCATTCATATTCTCCATTCCATAGTGCCGAAGCCGTGCTGGATCCATACCCAGAATATAGAGGAATATTGGGAGGGGAGTATATTTGGACTTCCTAGGAAGAGCTTCAGGGTTGATCAGGTCCTTCAGCAATTCCCCATACTCAAATATACACAAACACACACCAGCTGGTGGAAATTCCTTATTAATAATTTAATACACGTTCATAATATTTACTAACCACAAAACTAACTAACTAACAATAAAGTGATTGAAATCAAGTGTGAAAAAGGGGAGGGATTTAAAATTGCATGAAATAGAAATAAATGGGATGTGAATACAAACTCCAAAGGCACAAACTCCGAACATGCTCAATACCGGGTTATACCTTACAAGGTATAACTTTTATACCTTCAAGTTATACCTTACTTGAAAAATCAAGCATGGAAAATCAAAAAAAACCATCCGGTGCTACCAGAAAGATGTTCGACTCTCATTCATATTCTCCATTCCATAGTGCCGAAGCCGTGCTGGATCCATACCCAGAATATAGAGGAATATTGGGAGGGGAGTATATTTGGACTTCCTAGGAAGAGCTTCAGGGTTGATCAGGTCCTTCAGCAATTCCCCATACTCAAATATACACAAACACACACCAGCTGGTGGAAATTCCTTATTAATAATTTAATACACGTTCATAATATTTACTAACCACAAAACTAACTAACTAACAATAAAGTGATTGAAATCAAGTGTGAAAAAGGGGAGGGATTTAAAATTGCATGAAATAGAAATAAATGGGATGTGAATACAAACTCCAAAGGCACAAACTCCGAACATGCTCAATACCGGGTTATACCTTACAAGGTATAACTTTTATACCTTCAAGTTATACCTTACTTGAAAAATCAAGCATGGAAAATCAAAAAAACCATCCGGTGCTACCAGAAAGATGTTCGACTCTCATTCATATTCTCCATTCCATAGTGCCGAAGCCGTGCTGGATCCATACCCAGAATATAGAGGAATATTGGGAGGGGAGTATATTTGGACTTCCTAGGAAGAGCTTCAGGGTTGATCAGGTCCTTCAGCAATTCCCCATACTCAAATATACACAAACACACACCAGCTGGTGGAAATTCCTTATTAATAATTTAATACACGTTCATAATATTTACTAACCACAAAACTAACTAACTAACAATAAAGTGATTGAAATCAAGTGTGAAAAAGGGGAGGGATTTAAAATTGCATGAAATAGAAATAAATGGGATGTGAATACAAACTCCAAAGGCACAAACTCCGAACATGCTCAATACCGGGTTATACCTTACAAGGTATAACTTTTATACCTTCAAGTTATACCTTACTTGAAAAATCAAGCATGGAAAATCAAAAAAACCATCCGGTGCTACCAGAAAGATGTTCGACTCTCATTCATATTCTCCATTCCATAGTGCCGAAGCCGTGCTGGATCCATACCCAGAATATAGAGGAATATTGGGAGGGGAGTATATTTGGACTTCCTAGGAAGAGCTTCAGGGTTGATCAGGTCCTTCAGCAATTCCCCATACTCAAATATACACAAACACACACCAGCTGGTGGAAATTCCTTATTAATAATTTAATACACGTTCATAATATTTACTAACCACAAAACTAACTAACTAACAATAAAGTGATTGAAATCAAGTGTGAAAAAGGGGAGGGATTTAAAATTGCATGAAATAGAAATAAATGGGATGTGAATACAAACTCCAAAGGCACAAACTCCGAACATGCTCAATACCGGGTTATACCTTACACGTCCCTTTCCCCATGAGACCGTCCCTGGTCTCTATATAGACTTTTCCGACTCTAATTTCTTCACTTTTAAAAACATTTTCCCCTCCTACTAGTAAAATGACCATTTCCTTTTCATACCGAATCAATAAGCACTCTGATGCCTGGCTTAGCCTATTTTCATGATGTTTTCTCTTTCTTTTACTTTCCATGCTCTTCGAGCATCTCTCTTTCCTTTCCTTTTGGACCGTCCCTGGTCCACTCTTAATTTATTCTTTCCTTTCAAAATTGCTTATTGATTCGTGTATTTCTTTCTATGGTCATTTTCTAGTAATTGGGTTATTTTTCTTTAAGAGTTTAGAAATTATTGTGGGTAAAGTCTATATATTTCTGGGGTATTCCTTGTCTTTGGCTAACCTAGTATGAGCATATACATTAAAATTTTAAAAATGTGTTTTAAATGGGATAAGGTTTGAAATTGTAAAAATGTGTCAAAATATTAAAAAGGGTCCAGAAATTACCTAAGTAAAATTAAATGACAAATTAAATTGTGGCATATAAATGGCTAAAAAAAAATACATTCTTATGAAATTAGTGAGGCTGATTTAAAAGTGGTAAAAAAATCAGTCAAATGATCTGATAAAATAAATTTTGATAAAATGGCAATTTGTGTAAATATTAAGTAATGTGAAAATTGGCTTTTGGGATTTAAGTAAGTTGAATAAATAGTAACAAAACTTATTCTAGCATTTAAAAATAATGTTGGGAGAATTATATAAATATTAACAAAAACAATTTTTGAAAAATATTAAGTGAGATATGGAGGGAAGTAAAATCGAATGTAAATTGGCAAACAAAATAATTAATTGAAAAATAATTAATTAATTGGAGCAAATTGTTAAAATCATAAAAGGAATATTTTTGAAGGGTTCCAATGAAATTTCCAAATAAATTGTATATTTTGGGTGTAAAAAAAATGACATTTTGAGAAATTTTTGAAGGGGAAATAAAATTCAATGTAACAGGCATAATTGATATAAAAAAAGGAACATGAAATAAATTTAGATTATTTTTAAGGCTTAAATTGGAAAAGAAATTCTGAGGTAAAAAAAATAATTTAAAATACATTAATGTGTCCTAGAGTTAACATTTTAGTAAATTCAAAACATTTAAAGCAAAATTGGAAGGTGGAGGCGAAAAATGGGAAATTTGTCTAAAAAATGTAAATAAACACAAATAATATGGGGGACAAATTGTATGTGTATTAAAACCTAAAAACATTAAAACTCATTCTAATAAATTAAGTGAATAAAAATAATTAAAAAAAAACAATTTTTAATATTTTCCTCTTCCTCTCCATGAGTCTTTACGCCAAGTACCATAATTGTTTTCCATGCATTCGCGAGCGATGTGTCCAAAGCCTCCACATTTGTAACATTGTGTTCGCACGAAAGTGGTTCCTTGCCATTGCTGCCATACATTGGGTGCTTGTCTTTTCCTAAAATTGGGAATATAATTTGTGGTATTATTTATATTTAAATTATTAAAATCTCTTTCAAACCAATCTTCAGCTCCACTAGTACTTGGTCCATCTCGTCTCCAAGTTTCATTTCTAACCATACCACTTGTTGAAGGTTGTTGTTGTTGCTGCTGTTGGGGGACCACCTCATCAACAAAGTTAGCTACAACTCTCCCACTGGCGGACAACAGCTGACCAAACCTATCACGTTTACAAGATCCACTTCGGAGGACGTTCAAATACTCTTGACCAACAACCATAGTAAAGTCTGAAGCACGATCAATAAATCTGCTCCATACTTTACCACCTCTCAATGTCTCGATGTCACCGACGAGGAAAAGTCCATGCTTGGATTTTTTTTTTGATTTTTTTTTTTTTTGATTTTCCATGCTTGATTTTTCACCGGCTGAGCTGTCGGAGAAAGAGGTTTATCTCCGAATTAAACTCCCTAAAGTTCAGTAAACCTAGTACAAAAACTTAACAATTCAAACTTTTATTTATTTAAACAAATATATATGATAGATTGGTAAGGATGCTAAAGAGCAGTTAAAAGAAAGGCTAAACGAGAGAATGATTAACTGAGAACAAAAAATGGAATGTTTAATAAAGCATTAAATAAGGATTTTTATCTATATGGACATCTTTTAAAAAATATGGGAAAAAAATAATTTAATTTCGCAAAATGCGACACAATCACCACTGACTATTCTCAGATATCATCCCCTTAATCCCCATATATTTATTTTAATCCCCAAAACCATTCCAATTCCCCCCTATATCTCCACCAATATACCGCGATATAACTCCAGCTCCACCGGTATGCCTAACATCCACCAATTAATAACTTACCACCAATATCCCTCCGAATCATTCCAAATTACAATATATCCCCTTTAATCCCCTTATCTCTTCAACTCCTCCTATATCCTCCAAATCCATCATATCCATCCAAGGCACACTATATCCCCTTTAATCTCCCGATATCTCTCCAGATCCACGTATATCCTCCGAATCTATCAATATACATATACCTTTTAATTCCCATATATCCCCCCCCGTGATATCCCTTTTAATCCCAAAATAACTAAAAATCCCTCGATATCCTCCATATCTTTCCCTGATATCCCTCCAAATCCCATTTAATACCTTTAAATTTCTATAACAACGAGATACCCTGATACCACTCTCAATCCTCTAAAATCAATGATATTCCTTTAGGAATATCATCTACTAACAATAAGTTCCCCGTTGTTAAACAAGCTCCCGTACTGGTAAGCTTAGACCAAATCATTCGACAGATATATCGAGGGATTTCGATGGACTAAGAGTGACATCAGGGTATGTGGAGGGATTATAGGAAATATAGAGGAATGTGGGCGTGATATCGAGGGATCAAGAGGGATGATTAAAAGAGATAACGGTGAATTTGGAAGGTATTGAAAGATTTGAAGGTAATAGCGAAAATACAGATACCCATAATCTGCCGGTAACCCTCCAACTTTCCTTGATCTACAGATAACTCTTAATCCTCCAGTTTATCCGCCAATCTCCTTAAATCCTCCGATATCACTCAAAATTCTCTTATAACCCAGATATCACCATAAATATCCCCAGATATCCTTTTAAATCCCTTAATCCCATCAAATCCTCTGATCTCCCCGATATCTATACGTAAAAATTTTTTATCTAAAAATCCCGAAATCCCGCGGGATCCCGCAAAATTTTAGAACGGGATTATCGGGATTGCGGGATTAATCCCGCGGGATCCTGTCCCGTAAAAAATTTTGAAAAAAATCCCGTTACGGGATCCCGTGAATGCGATTTTGCCGCACATTAGCTGTGTTACACTTACAATTCTTAAAATCTGCGCATGCGCACAAAGTGAATTTTTTCTATCAAAGACATCTAGAATTTCAAAATTTTCGCCTTCAGCGCAAGAAAGTAAATTCTTCTCTTAAAGCCTCCCAAAATCTTCAAAATCTTGCGCTGAAATGCTGAAAAAGTTTTTTGGGGATTTGAATTTATTTTGAATTTTTAAAAATTTAAAATATGAGCACTGATCTAAACTATTATTAGAGCAATTACTGGGTCTATATCAAACATGAATTTGATAACGATTTAGTGATTTTTGATAAAATTTAGTAAATTTAATCAAAGTTTAAAGTGTTATAAAATTTTTTAAAAAACTCGGATATCCTCTAATTTCGACCTTGGACCTCGCATGAAATTTGCTCACGAACTCGATCTCGGCTTTTCCAGCCTCGGCGATCCCTGGCCTCGGTATTTTTCAGAAAACCTCGACCCCAACCTACTCTACATTTACTTAAATAAAGTTCGGAATTTTATAACGTACCGTAATACGTACGAAATACCGTAAAATATTAATTGCGGGAAATACCTATAAAAATTTATAGGTATTCCGTACCTAATTGAAAAAATTTAATTAGAAGAAATTTTTTAAACGGGGCTCATTCTGCTGATTCGATTGGCGTCAAAAAGTGATTATCTCGTTATTGAGCTGAGATAGGTATGTAACAGTCTTTAAAAGATAAATTAGGAACTAGATGATAAATTGCACATTTTTAGGATTAAAGCAAGGGAAATAGGGAAATAAACGGCCTAAAAATAATAAAAAAATAGTCTAGGGAAATAAAAAAATAGTCTAGGGAAATAAACGGCCACTTAGTTTAACAAAGACCGTTACAAAGAATCTTTCCTAGGTAAAATCTTTTCTTCCTCAATGTTTAAGAGTGTAAAAGATGGGAAAGATAGTAGAAAATATCTTTGCTTTTTAACCTTTGGGATAATGTCCTTCCTTACAATAACTAGTTTATATGGTATTCCAGAATTTAAAAAAAAATTGATATTTGATCAAATATTTGACTTTTCTTGTTAAATTTTTCAAATATTCAATAATTTTCAAATAATTTGATCAAATATTTGATTTTGCTATTTTTCCTATCTCTACATATTAAATAGTTTATAACTAGTTATAAACTATTTAATAGAGATAGGAATGTTTAATAGAGATAAAAATATCTCTATTAAATAGTTTATAACTAGTTATAAACTATTTAATAGAGATAGGAAAAATGGCAAAATCAAATATTTGATCAAATAATTTTCAATCAAATTATTTGAAAATTATTGAAAAAAAATTGATATTTGATCAAATATTTAGGAGAAAATATCTTTGATAGGAGAAATATCTTGAGGATTAAGATGTATCGGAGGATTAAGATGTAAGAGGCTATAGTTATAACTAGGGATGGGATTTATAGGCAAATGCCTTTTTTTTCTGCAAGCTTGGCATAATGTAATACGTTCAAAAAACATGTTTTTAGCTTGGTCCGAAGAGTCTAGCATGACTTTTATTTTGCCTATTTTTGCCTATTTTGGACTTTTTGTGCCTTTTTGCCTATTTTGTAATTTTTGGTACTATTTTTGCCTTTTTTAGCGATTTTTCCTAAATTCTGCCTAAAAATCAGTGCAAAATCTGAAAAAATCAGTCACAGATTTTAAAAAATCAGTGCCAACTCCCATTTTTAATTTAAAGTTCGACGAATTGAGTATTTTTACTCTGTTGGACATTTTGAGATGGGACGATTTGGCTGTGGGACATTTTGGGGTGGGACGTTTTGTCGGTCGAGTAAATTTCCATTTTGTCAATTATCGAAATTTTTAAAAAAATTTACACAATTTTTTTCAAAAAATGATTAAAAATGACGAATAAATGGCAAAAGCGTTTAATAAATACTTTATAATTCAAAAAATGACGAATAAATGGTTATTTTCTTGTTTTTATCTTAATTTTATAGGTCTGATAACCTTTTTTAACTGCCTATTTTTGTGCCTTTTTTGGCTTTTTGGTGCCTATTTTAGGCGCCTATTTCACTGTTTTTACTTGCCTAACTATCCCATCCCTAGTTATAACTATTTAATAGAGATCGGAAAAATGGCAAAATCAAATATTTGATCAAATTATTTGAAAATTATTGAATTGAAAAAATTTAACAAAAAAGTCAAATATTTGATCAAATATCAAATTTTTTTTAAATTCTGGAATACCATATAAATCGGGGTATTTGGTAGTATATCTGGGATATTAAGAGATAGGAGTTGATATCGGAGGATTAAGATGTATGTATGTGGAGGAATTAAGGGAAATAAGAATAAGGGGATCTAGAAAGATTAAGAGGCTATAAATGGATATATGGATATCAGGTTATACTGGGATAACTCTTAATCCAACTATATCCCTCTAAATCCCTAGATATCCACACCAAATCTCCCTATATCCCTCTTAATCCTTTACATTTTGAACGAAAACTTTACATTTTTGAACGAAAATCAAATAATTTTTCAGATTATTTGATCAAATATTTGCTTGGTTAAAAAACTATCTCTACTATTTAATTATCGTTTTATATTATTATGAAATTTAAAAATATCAAACAAATACTGATTTTAAAAATTTATTAAATAAAAATTAAATAAATAAAATTTTATTGAGAAAAAAATAAACAAAGAAAATTTTAAATTAAAATTTTATTGTGTGAAAATAACAAAATCATCTGTTACCAAACAAATAATAAAACAAAGGTAGCGTAATTGCTAAAACTGCATAGGACCTGAAAAATTTTTTTTTTATTTCGGAGAGTTTTATATTGCCAAAAGCTTGTAATGCCAAACCCCCAAAACAGTTGAAATGCCAAATGTTATTTAAATACAACTGGGTAAGTTGTTCCGACGACGGGAGATGTTGTTCTGACGACGGGGGAAGTTGTTCCAATAATAAGGACGGTTGTTCCAGTGACGGGGATGTTGTTCAAATGACGGGGGATGGTGTTCCGACGACGGGGGAAGTTGTTCCAATGACGGGGACGGTCGTTTTAGTGACGGGGGATGTGTGATCTTGATCCCCGTTGACGGACCAACTTCTCCCGTCATTAGAACAACATTCCCCGTGGTGCCGGGCCCTCCCCGCATGCCCGGCCTAGTTTTTCCAGTGAACATTCAATTGGAACAACAACATCCTCGTTTCTGAAATAAACGAATTTTAGTTTGGTATGTATTTGGCATTTCAAGGTTTTTTCCACGGTTTGGCATTTCAACAGCTTTTGGGGGTTTGGCATTACAAGCTTTTTGTATTACAAGCTTTGGCATTATAACATCATACCATTTATTTATTTAATTTTTTTAAAAAGATTGCGGAAAAAATTTTTAGAGGAGAGAAATGTTTCTTAAAAATTACCTTTCCTCCTACATATATTTAATTTATATCCCCCAAAAAATTTTTTTTGGTAAGGTAAAATAATTGATAATTTAAATTCATTATATAACCCACAAAATTATTTGATCTTTTCCTAATATTTTTTTCATTAGTTTTAACAACCTCGATACAAAAAACAAAAATCATAATTTGTTAAAGTATTGACTAATTTTGAAGTTTTTAGGGTTTGAAAAAATAACAAAAAATGTAAGGAAGAGAAAGATCCAGCTTGCTAGCAATTAAAACGTTTACTAGGTCTTTTAAAAGAGAATGTGAAAACAGCGCCTGATAGCCTGTACGTGGTGAGCGGAAATGCCTAGAAATTCGTTGAAGGTCGCAGGATCGCCTGCTCGGAATTAAATTTTATCTCGCTTTGACTGAGGGAAAAATTTTTTGGTAGGCTAAAGATGAATTAAAACAACAAATTTTTGGGTTATAAAAATTCATTGATTTTGACATTTAAATTTTTCAAAATCTCCAAAAAATTTTGTAAAAAATTTCAAAAAAATTATTACCCAACAACAAAAGCCAATGTTTGTAATTTCATTTTTGATTCAATATTTCTTTCTGTTTGTTGAAGCATTGCTTCCATTGAATCTCCAATAAATACAAAATTTTGTTTGTTTTCTTCATTATCAGAAATAATTATTCTTTCCAAATTTAATAAACGTTTTAATTCATTCATTTGGTCAGAAAGGGCTGAATTCTAGAAAATTTGTAAAAAAATTAATAGATTTGCCTTTTTTTATTATTAATATTATTTAATTTAAAATTAATTTGTAAACGTGTAAGCCACATTTAGAGGTCATAATTTATATGGACCTTGTTTTTTCCCTCAAAACTAACATTTTTCAGAACTTTTTTTTATTTTTTCTTATATTAAATAAAGTCAAAAATTTGGACATATCTGACGGAATCCCGGCCCAATCCCGACCATATAACTCAAGCTGGGGTGGTTACTTTTTCATATTCTTGGTACCGCTAGATATAAAATTAAATATACTATAACATACCAAAAAAACAAAATTTTTAACTAATTGACAAAAAAAGTTATTATCTAGAAACTAACTTATAGAAAAATATTTAATTTTTTGGCTTTTATCGATTATAATTTTTTGATCAATCAGTTGAAAATTTTGTTTATATAGGTATTTTATAGTGTATTTAATTCTCTATCCAATGGTACCAAGAACATTATAAATTATTCCCACTTCATTAGTTAGTGGGAATTAGTTCATTAGTTAGTGGGGACTGAACTGACTGAGGTGTACCTGTTAGCTTAAATCAAAGTCAAGTCACTTTCTGATTTCCTATCTTTCCTTTTAATAGATTATCATAAATTTGTGCATTTTAGACCATTAATGCATTTTAGACAGTTAAATCAAATTTTTTTTAAAGTAAAATTATTCATTTCCAAATTTTACTATAAATTTTAAAAGAAATTTACAAAAAAACCTGTTCTTTCAATCCTCCCAAAATCTTTATAAAATCATTTTCAGTTATATCCACATTATTTTCATTAAATTTATTTTTAGAATCCAAAAGCATTGGAGATTCCAAATTAAACATTTTTGTCAAATTCTCGAGAAATTCGGAAACCTTTAAAATCTAAAAACAATTTTCCCCCAAAATTCAATTAATAAACCTGCCCCTGACTTCCCCTAACCATTTGAACCATTTCATCAAGTAAAGGCTTAATTTCTTGTCCAGAGGGGATCATTTCCCGAATATGTTTCATTCTCAATTCGGTGGCTATTGTTGTGCCTAAAATACCCAATAAAGCACCAAATAATGATCCAATAAGTGACCAATATTTTGTTCTTTCTTCTCTTTCACGTTCACGTTCATGACTGACTCTGACCTTTAAAAAAGAATTTTTTTAAATTATTTTATGAAATGTCCGCAAAATTATTTTAGAAAAAAAGATGATGGTAAATTTGTGGATTTATATATTCAAAAAATTTTAGGGAAAAAACTCTAAAAAATCCAAAAAAAAAATGATAAAATTAAAAGAAATTTCTAGAAAAAGAATATTATAAAAATAAATTTAAAAAACAGGAAAAGAAAAATTTTTTTAAAATCGAATAAAAATTCCCAAAAATTTTTAAGTTAACAATCGAACTAAAAATTCATCAAAAAAATCTTAATTAGGTTGGGGTTCGTTGTAAATTTAATTAATTTTTTAGAAGCTTTAATTAAATTTTTTTATTAAAATTTATTCAAAATCTTAACCAAATTGGCTATTTATTCTAATAGAAAGGCCTCTCCATTAGAATGGGCGGTAATATTGTCGTTTCCAGTCCCCCTTTTTTCCTCCTAAATTTTCCCCCTATATTTTTACAAAATGGTCAGACTTTTTCCGTCTTCCATCCAATTTGCCTTTCTAATTTTTGCCTACAATCAAACAAAAAGGATTATTTTTTATATTTTGTTTCATGTTTTAATTGTTAAATACCAAAAAATAATCCTTTTTGTTTGATTGTAGGCAAAAATTAGAAAGGCAAACTGAATGGAAGAAAGAAAAGTCTGACCATTTTGTAAAAATATAGGGGGAAAATTTATGAGGAAAAAAGGGGGACTGGAAACGACAATATTACCGAATGGGCCCTTTTTGGGAGTAATAGAAAATGGAATGGCTGTCTCTATTTGAATGGCGCCTCCAATAGAATGGCCCTTTTTTAGGGGTATTGAAAAATATTATGGCGGCCATTCTATTAGAATAAATACGATAATTTATTTTAATTAGTTAGGATTAAATTAAGGTAATATTGAACCGGACAGACCTTTTTCCCCCTATATTTTCCCCCTATATTTTTGCTAATAGTCTGATTTCCTTTCTTCCATCCAAATTGCCTTCCTAATTTTTACCTACAATCAAACAAAAAGAATTATGCTTGTTAAATACAAAAAAATAATCCTCCTTTTACTTGTTTTTGGCATGTACTTGCACTTGTATAAAATTAAATAATTTTTTTGTTTGATTGTCGGCAAAAATTAGAAAGGCAATTTGGATGGAAGAAAAAAGTCTGACCCTTTTGTAAAAATATAGGGGAAAAATTGGGGAGGAAAAAATGAGGTCTGTCCGGTTCAATATTACTCCTCAGATTATTAAACACCTCCAAAATCGAAAAAATTCCCAATTCCAAAAACCCCAAATTATTTCTTAAAAAATTCCAAACCTTATTAGACAAAACATTAAAAGCCTCCCTTTCCCTAGTTTCCAATTCCTCATAAACATTCATCATTTCCCTTTCTTTTTTAATTGCAGCATGTTCTTCAGTTATTAGACGTAAATATCTAAATTTATTTTTATAAAAATTAAAAAAAATTAAAGGTACTATGCGTTTATATCCCCACAATTCCGCAAATGTTTGTCCGCACTTTTTTTCAATTTTTCTCCTCATAAAAGATTAGAAACGGTCAAGTTAACCCGCATTTTTTCTTGCCTTCCTTCTCCTCTCACAAAGATTAGAATGTTCAAGTAAAATAGTAGAGGAAGACAAATATTCGCTTATAGAAAATTATAAAAGTAAAAAAATAAGAGAATGTTTAGAAATTTTTCGGTAATAGTTTGTTTGATACCCCCCCCCCATTTTTTTGATTTGACTGGACCGAAATACGGGCCTATGAACATTTCGAATAAAAAAAGTTTGTACAAACAATTACTCATTTGAAGCAGTTCGACGAGATGAGTCAACAAAGATGAGTCAACAAACAACAAAATCATTGTGATTGAACAAGATTGGACAAAGATACGATAGAAGTTACGATACTTGCTCCACCTATGGTACCATTTTGAGCCATATATCTCGGTCCACAAGCATTTACGGGAAGAAAGTGGTACCGTTCAACTCAGGACCTTTTATTACCTATATATGACATTTTGAGCATTAATTTTTTGGGGTGTGGCAGAACGGTACCAATAAGGGAGAAACGGAAGGAAAAATGAAAAAATGGTCCGAAAAATGGGGGGGGGGGGGTATCAAACAAACTATTACCGAAAAATTTCTAAACATTCTCTTATTTTTTTACTTTTATATTTTTCTATAAGCGAATATTTGTCTTCCTCTACTATTTTACTTGAACATTCTAATCTTTGTGAGAGGAGAAGGAAGGCAAGAAAAAATGCGGGTTAACTTGACCGTTTCTAATCTTTTATGAGGAGAAAAATTGAAAAAAAGTGCGGACAAACATTTGCGGAATTGTGGGGATATAAACGCATAGTACCAAATTAAAATTCCAAACTTGTCTTCCCCTCTCAATGTCCTGTCAAGTTCGCTGTGTATTTCTTTTAATTTATTCTGCACAACTCTGATTTCTGATTGTTTTTCTCTTCTGTCCTGTTGGGCTTGGAATAAATTACTTTCACACTAAAAATAAAAAATTATAAATAATAATGACTCTAAAGGACAAATGATCCCAAAAAAATTTTTTGCGGACAAAATTTAATATTTGCGGATTTTTAAAGAATTTTATTAGAATTTATAATTTTGATAAGAGACGATTAATAATTTATTCAAATTTGGGAGCAAACTCTTTTCTAAATTAACCTGATAAAATTTATGCCAAAAAAGTAACACTTCTAGAATTTATCCGCAATTATTTAAAAATGTCCGCAAAAATAAAAATAATTTTTTTAAATTATTAGAAAGGTAAAATTAATTGAAAAATATTTTTTTAAACCATTAAAAAAATAAAATTAATTAATAAATTTAAAAATAAAATAAATAGGGTTGGAGGCCCGATCCGAAAGATCTAGTCGGGCATTGAATTTTGGCCAGAAAAAGACTCGGTCGGGCCGGCCCGAAAAAACTGACTCGAACGTCGGCCCAACTCGAAAACCCCAACCCTAAAAATAAACCAATAAAAATTCGAGTAAATTTATAGAAAGAGAAAAATATCCAAAAAATTCTATTGGGAATCAACCTGTTTCTAAAAATAATCCGCCAGATTAAAAAATCTGGTTATGGCCATCTAAATCAAAGAAAAACAGAAAATATCAATTTGCGGATTTAATAAAAATTAATTTGTCGACCAAGAAATTTAAAAGAAAATAATTTTTAAAAATTTTCAAAAAAATTAATTACTTGATTAACTTCATTTCTAGCTTTTTGAACTTCAGAAAGTCCAATAAATTGTTCGTAATAAGAAACAATTTTTGATAAAGATTTATTTAAAGAATTGTTGTTTTTTGATTCTCCTATTGATGCTGAATTAAAATATTTTGTTGTTATTCTCATTAAATTTGTTTTGGTAAATTTCATTTAAAACCTGAATTTAAACTTTAAAAAATATTTTTAAAAATATGGACAAGAATGAACAAATTAAAAAAACAATAAACAAAAGAAAACAAATGGACAATTACCCGTTTTGCCATTTTATTTACAAATTTACCCTTGCCAGACTCGAATGGACGACAAGATATAGGTAAGTCCGTTCTAGAGAGATCGGAATTTTGAAAAAACCGGGTCCGGGAACGGGGAAACGGGTTCTGAAGGTTGACCGGGAGGGACCCGGACCGGGAAACCCGGGAATTCCCGTTCCCGGTTTCATCCAGGTTGCTTCAAAAAACCGGGAAAATGGACCCGAAAACCGGGAAACAGGTCCGGTTCCGATCTCTAGTCTGTTCTTAATAATCCAAAAGTTTAAAGTCGCTCCGATTCTCATTCGTTCGGGAATGAGATTAAATCTCACACGATGAGGCTCCGTTTGAAGGAGATAAGAGTTCCGACCATAGTTTTTTTGAAACAAGAAAATCTTCGAAAATCGTAAATCGAAAATCTTGGGATATTTAATTAAATTATGCAAGTAAGATTATTATTAAATAGGCCCCTATTAATTAGGCCCCTATTTCTGCCTTTTGTTTGATTTGAGTAAGAAAATTTACTCTCTAACACGAAACAAACTAAAGAATTCCAATTTTTTATTAAAATAAAATTCAAAATCAAAGCTCTTTAAAAATAAAAATTAAAAGAAGGGTTCGCTTATTTTAAGCACAGTTATTTGGGTTAGAAAAAGTAAAAATTTATCAATTTAAAAGTATAATCTAGGTATATTAAAATAGTTAAATTTATTCCCATCAAAAATTATATTTTAAAATATTCCCCTTTTAAACTTTCTTATAAACTTTCATCTTCCCATTCTCTCCATTTTCTCTTTAAATAGTTTGATTTAAAAATTGTGTCAAAATATAAAATGCTCTTTTAGGTGCCCATTCTGGGACCTATTAAAAATAAAAAATTTCTTAATATATTCAAATTAATTTTATAAGACTTACCATATGCCCAACACCTCTAACTAAAAATTGTTTTAATTAAATTATTTAATAAAATATGTATTTTTATCCTAAATAATGTCAGATTTTAGGGCACTCCAAGGTACAGCGGAGCTATAATTTCGTTCAAAGTGTAGAATAACAAAATTATAGATCTGCGGTACCTTGGCCCGCTCCCGGATTTTACTATTTCTGCCGTTATTTTTCCTTTCCTATTCATCTTGGATTTCGGTTTTTTGTCCCGTCTCATTTATTCTTCGCTTTGTAGAAATCGGTTAAGCATCCTTAGAGTCTAACTTATTCCTTTAATCGTTTAATTTTTTGACTTATATCACCATATATTACATACTGCATTTTTTACCGTGTATTTGAGCTTACCGGTGAATAAAGTAAATCCGTCATATTTAGTAACAGTACCCCCAATTTGGTCATCAAAAATCCAGGGGGTTTTTGGAGTTAATAACTAAAAGAATAATTATTATATAGAATACAAAAAACTTCAATTCCAAGTTGTGTAGCAACTCTTTCGCCAATCAAAAAATTACAAACAATATCAGTATCTCCATAATGTGCCCATACTGTAGTGATGTTCGGGAGAAGAAAAAACTCGGGAATCGGGAAACGGGAGTCGGGTCGGGAAATGACCTCGGGAGTCGGGATCGGGAGTCGGGAATTTACAATAAAAAAGTTTTTGGCGCCTTCGGCGCCAAAATTCCGATTTTTTGCGCCGCAGGTGAAAATTTTGGAAAAATAAGCCACCAGATCTCTTCTTTTTCAGTGCCGCAGGCGAAAATTTTGAGAATTTTTGAAGGTCGTAGGCGAAAAAATTCACTTTTTCGATCTCCATATTTGTCCCCATCCCCCTTTCCCCAATTTCGTGTCTAGGGGAGGGTGGGCTCTAGCCTTCTCGATACGCCCTTGACCTATTCCATCGAACTTTTTAACTTTTAATCTTTTGACAACCCTCTTAATCTCAAATCCTCTATCTGCGCCGCAGGCGAAAATTTTTTTTAAGTTTGGATGGTTAAGAACCCGACTTCTTACTTTATCTACCGCCGGAGGCGAAAATTTTGAGAATTGGAAAGCCAATTAGCAAAAATTTTTTAAATTTGGAATACCAAGAAGTCACAATTTTCCTCCCTCAGCGCCGCAGGCGAAAATTTTTTTAAGTTTGAAGGCTAAGAAACCAAATATTCTTCATTTTATGCGCCGCAGGCGAAAATTTTTGAAAATTCATGACTAAATTAATTTTTCTAGAGTTTTTTCACGTTTACTAATATTAAAATATAATAACTGTAAAATTTTAAAATCAGAATCAAAGTTAAAAAACATTTATTTTTAGAAGGAAAAATCATTTAATCATATTTTCAACCTGGGATTCGAACCCGTCTCCATGATATTCAAAGTGAGTGAAGTCACTCAACCTAACCACTGAACCATCGCTCAACAATAGTTGTATGGGAAAAAAATTAAATATTTTATTTTTTTTTTATTTTCACTTTCCCTTTTTTATTTTTTCCCTTTAATTTTTTTCCTTTGAAAAATGAAATTTTGCCAAAAAAAGCCATTCTTAGGGGTGTAAAAATTTCCCGACTTAGTCGGGAATTGCTATCGGGAGTCGGGATCGGGATCGGGAGGCCAAAAACTCGGGAAATTTTCCCGAGTCGGGAGTCGGGATCGGGATACCCGAACATCACTACCATACTGGCACTTTTGCTTTTATTATATTTTTTATGAAGTCTACCATATCATCTAGGATTTTAAATTATTTTTCCATATTTATAATTTTACTTAACTCAAATATTATCTACCTTAATTAGAGGTCGGCGCGGGACGGGATCCCGCGCGGGATTTTGCGGAATCCCGTCCCGCAAAGATATTAAAAAAGCACGAATGCGGGATCCCGCATACATGATTTTGCCGACCTCTAATCTTAATCTACACTATCAACCCCCTATCCCTCCTCCCTTGTTGCAAATCTTGTCTATTAAATTTAAAATCTTCTACCCCGAACCGAGAAAGGTCTGTCTATTTAAAAACAACTTTCTTCGGCTAAAAACAATTTTCTTAAAAAAAATTTTTTTCAAATGAATAATAAAATTATTCTAACTATATTGCTGATAATTTTTATCATGGAAATTATTTTATAAACATTCATGTTATCTGGCTTTAGGATACATTTCAGAAAAGAACCTACATTTTATTTTTCCCCGCCTACTCATTTATCTTTCGCTCTCATAATTATCAAATGCTGTTTAGGCATCTTGCTTAAAATCTTGTACTCTAAACCGAGGAAAATCTGATTATCCGAAAATCTTATCAGTTAATCTTTGATAAAAAATGTTTTAAAATAAATATTAAAATTATTCTAACCATATTGTTCATAATAATCAAGATCACTATTACATTCTCTCCATGTAATATTTAAATTATTTGGAATATGCAATGCATCTCGAACTTTTAATAAATTATTTTATTTAAATCATTTAACTAAAAAACCTTTAGGTAAATTCATATATTTAGTTATAATATCTCCTTAATTTATAAAAAAAATTAAACAAAATTTTGTATATAAATATACCATTAATACATGGAATTATTGGTTCGTCATAACTTTCATCTTCTGATTGAATTTTTAAATTTTCGAATTTATTTTCCTAAATAAAAATTATATATTCATTGACCTCTAATATTTAAATAATTAAATATACTTCAGCTATGGTCAGAGTTAGCCGAAACTTGGACTCTTTCTCAACTCAGCCCGACTAATTAATAATTACTCTGTAATTAATGTTAAAGGGATCAGGGGAAATTGAGGATTATTTTTTTGATATTTATTAAAATGTTCCATTTAAAATTGATTTTTTAAAATATTTTTAAAATTAGGTAGAAAAAGTTGGTGTTAATTATTAAAGAGAGATTAACTTTTAAGGAAGGTAACTTTTTATAGACGATTAGGAAAAATTCTAAAACATGACCCGATTTTTCCTCAACCCGGCCCATTCCCATTGTCGCGGATTCGAAGGGTCGTGCGACATTTTTCCGTTTTTCCACCTTCGTTGTCCGCTCTTAGAGCGAACAACTTTTTTTCTTTCTTTCTTCGTAGTTCGCTCTAAGAGCGGACAACTCTTCACCCATCCACCCCCACATTACATTATCCTTTTTTTAGTAAAGTAATGCTGGAAGGGACGACGGCTTGGCTTTTTCCAGTGGCTTCTTCAATTCTCTCCTCTTCTCATCACAACAGTTATTATTGAAAAAAAGAAGAATTTTGCTTCTTCTCCCCCTATTTATTGTCCCATAAAAATTAAATAATTTCTAATTTATGTATTTTTTCAATGTAATTTAATTTAAATTATATTTTTCTTCGTTTATTTTTTAAATAAATTATTTTTCTCGTAAACTGTTTTAATTTATATTTTAAGGGGAAATGAGGGGGATTCCGGGGACTCTAAAATTCTCGGGAGTTCGAACCCTCCCGTCGCCTTTTTCGAACTGTGGCGGCATCTTGCCACCTTTACGTCGTCGGCCCTCGGGTCGGCGACACCCTTATCTTAAGAAGAAGACATACCGCGAGTAAAAAACTCCCTAATGTTTTTAAAATAAAAGGTGTTCGAGAAAACTTTCCAAGCAAAGAATTTTTTGTCAGAGTTTTTGATTTTGTTAACATATTATCTGTAAAATTTGATTAATCTTTAAAATCATACACAAAAGTTATTTACCACAATCACGATAAATATCATAAGGATTGGATATACCATTATGAATACTCTTAAAGATCGAATTAATCTGAATAATAATTCAATTAAATAATTTTTTATTGATTTAAAACAAACAATGTTATAACATTCTGTATTTGTTTTATTAGCATAAGAAACAATGTCACAAGTATCTAAATTAATTAAATTAGAGATAAATATTATTGTTTGTTATATATACAGTTTAAAATGCTAAAAATGTCCATTTTTAGGGCATTTTTGGTTATTTGGAATTTTTACGACTGTCTATCTAAAGGCGATTTTTTCTGGGAAATAAGATTAAAGGGATCTTGTAGCAAATTTTATCGGCTTTCAGATAGGCCTAAAAGAAAATTTTTAAATATACTGTAAGTTAGTGAAAATATTTTTTGAAGTACTGTACCCCCATTTCCCGTTGATTTTCGAGATTCGAGATCTCGATGAAAAAGTCATTTATAGACTTCAATCTTTTTGTTTTTATTCTCAATATCAATGGAAATGCTTATAAAAATTTTTTCAGAATTTTTCAAGCATTTCTAATATGAAAAACAAAATTTTTCCAAGGTGGTTTTATAATTTCTTAACGCCTATTTTTGAGAAAAAACTCGATAAAAATCGACTGAGTCAAAATTTTTTAAAGATTTTTTGGGTATAACGTTTAATTATAGTTTTAGATACCCTGTAAACATTTCAGATAAATTGGACAAACAGAACCCAAAAAACAGAAAAAAACTAGGTGGTCTTATAATTTCTTAACGCACTGTATAGTAAAAGATCTAAAATTTTACCCCAAGTATTAAAAACGTGCAAGACCGAAAATTTCCTAAGACTCGAGACCAAGACTAAACCTCAAAAAAACTAGACTCAAGACAATAACTAGGCCCACACAGTTCTCTAAAAGAAAAGGAAAGAAATTCTTTTGTTTCGCAGGTCTTTAGGGGTGTACTTTTCAAAAGCTCAAAAAGGTCGAGACCAAACCAAAGACTCATCCCAAGTCCAAGATCGAAAAAACCCAAGAAATGTTTTGAGTCAGGAGGAAGGAAGGATCGGGACTGGGATTTGCATCCTATATATCAGTTCGGGAGGTATAGTTCTAGCTGCGAATATTCTCAAAATCTTCGCCTTCGGCGCCGAAAATTGAAGAAATCTGACCTAAATTGAGCCATATGTGAGGATAAAAAAATTTAAAATAAAATACGCCCCATTTTTTGCTTCATTTTTGACCGATTTCGCCCCATTTTTGCCCCTTTTCTAAGGGCCATGCACCTTTTTGGTGATTTGTAAAGAACCACCCTGAGGCAAAGGTCTTAGAGTTTATTCAATTAAAAATTTAGGTATTCCCCACTAATAAAAATATTAAAAAATTTTTTAATCAAAATAAACTGTTACCAACACGGTGTACGGAATTTTCGTCTCTGGAAAATTCGTCTCCAAGACTTTTCGGAACTTTCGTCTCCAACATTTTCGGAATTTTCGTCTCCAGCGGAATATTCGTCTCCAAGGAAAAAAACGGAATATTCGTCTCCGCAATTTTCGTCTCCGCTAGGAATTTTCGTCTCCAGTCCCCGTTGACGGAACAACACCCCCGTTGACGGAACAACATCCCCCGTTGACGGGGCAACTTCCCCCGTTGAAGAACCAACACCCCCGTTGACGGGGCAACTTCCCCCGTTGAAGAACCAACACCCCCGTTGACGGAACAACATCCCCCGTTGACGGGGCAACTTCCCCCGTTGACGGAACAACTTCCCCCGTTGACGGAACAACATCCCCCGTTGACGGGGCAACTTCCCCCGTTGAAGAACCAACACCCCCGTTGACGGAACAACATCCCCCGTTGACGGGGCAACTTCCCCCGTTGACAAGCTGGAGACGAAAATTCCTAGCGGAGACGAAAATTGCGGAGACGAATATTCCGTTTTTTTCCTTGGAGACGAATATTCCGCTGGAGACGAAAATTCCGAAAATGTTGGAGACGAAAGTTCCGAAAAACCTTGGAGACGAATTTTCCAGAGACGAAAATTCCGGCACTCACCAACACATCCTTTACAACATTTTTTGCCAAAATATTGCCATAATTCTTCATCTATAATAGCATGACCGTAAGCATAAAGAGGCATTGTATTTATATTTAAAATTTGACTCAACATCCCATTTCCAATTAAAACTCCCTTTTTTGAGAAAAAATTTTTATTGAGAAACTAAAATAATCCCTCTCTTACTTTTAAATTTATTGTGAACTTTTTTTGTCTTTTAATAATTAAATTAGCCAACATTGGCAAATAAATACCAGCATAAGATTCACCACTTATAAATGTTGGGCGTCCTTTATATTAGAGCCCGGCTCGATACGATTTTTCATCGATAATTATCGATATTTTTCGATATTTTTTTTCGATATTATCGAAAAAATATCGACCGATAAAATTTTGACTTTTTCGATATTTTTCGGTATTCGATATTTTTTCGATATTTATCGAAAAATATCGACCGACAAAATTTAAAAATCGAAACAATCGACCGACCAAATTACAAAAAATCGAAAAAAATATCGAACGTCATTTTTGAATAAAATATTAATTTTTGGCGCCAAAAAGGCTGCTTATTTGTTTATTTTAGTTAACATTTTGAAATTTCTGTTTACATTTATTTTTTGCTTAATACTTTATGTTTTAGTCTTGTTTTTAAAATATCTTTTAAATAAATGCCATCGGAAAGTATAATTTGGCAAATAGGCCTTTACAAAAAAGTCAATAAAGATGAGGCTGAATGTCTTGAGTGCAATAAGATAATTAAATGTCAACAAAGCAGCACAACAAATTTAATAAGTCATCTCAAATGCAAACACAAAAACAGCGATTTTCAAACGAAATTTGAAGCATTGACTAAACAAAAAGAAGGTGAGAAGGGATCAATAGAAAACCATATTATTACAGGAAGTGGTATAAAATTTTAATTTATATTTTTTCAACATTTTTTAAGGTGGAATTTCATCATTTGATAAAAAAGTTATTCATTGGATTGCTTGTACGCAAGCTTCTTTTTCTGACATCAATAATCCCACGACTCATTCACTTTTTATGAGCAATAATCCTCTTCAAAAATTAAGTGACGAATCTGTTTACAGAAAAAATATTTTACCAAAAGTTTACGACATGGTTAAATTAAAAGTAAAAAATGAATTAAATTATTGTCCAAAAATAGCCTTCACATCAGACATCTGGTCTGATTCATCAAATTCATTTATAAGGTTTTTTAAAATTCAAACTTAATTTATTAATTTCTAAAGCTTGACAGCTCATGGAATTGGAAAAAATTTTCAAAGAAAATCATTTATTCTGTCAGTCTCAGAGTTTCCAGGAAGTCATACAGGCGAAAAAATACTAGAAAAAATACGTGAATTATTGAAGGTTTGGAAGTTTGCGGAAGAAACAATTTCTTATTTTGTTCACGATGAAGGTAGCAATTTTAGAAAGGTTACTTTTTATTTTATTTCCAATTTACTATCTAATTATAGGCTTTTTCTGATCCATTATTAAATTTTGAAAATTTTTTGGATACAAATTGTTCAGCCCATATGGAAAACATTGTTGTTAGAGGAGCATTAGACAAAAATGAAAGTGTCAAAAATCTTTTAGCAAAATGTCGACATATTGTTGGTCATTATAAACATTCTCCTCTAGCTTCCAGCATTTTGAAAAAAATCCAAATGGATCTGAATATACCGACTAGAACACTTTTACAGGTTAATTATTAATTCAATTCAATAAATCCAAGATTTTATAGGATATGCCGTGTCGTTGGAATGCATCATATAATATGATAAAAAGAATTGCAGAACAACAAGAAGCACTTGCACAATATGCCATACAAAACAAAAAATTTGATTTTACTTTTGATGCAAATGAAAGTATCTTATTACATGAGCTCACTAAATTATTGGAACCTTTGGAAGAATTAACTAAACTTTTTTGCTGTCAAACTGCTTCAATTTCTGTCAAATATCCTTATGCAAAATTAGTAATTCAAAAATTGTCACTTCTACAATTTGAAAATTCTGATGTAAATAAAATAAGAGATCAAATAATTTCTGGCTTGAGGACAAAATTTTTTGTTTATAAGGAAGACAGGTTTGTAAGAATAAATAAATTAGTATATAATAACTTTAGTGATCATCAATTAGCAATGTTTTTCGACCCAAGGTTCAAGGATAAGATGGCAGAATTTCCTGAATTTTTGCGGTAATTGAAAAATAAAATTAATTATTTCATATTTTAGTCGTCGAGTCTTTTTACATTTTGATGGAATGCCTGAAACGACAATAGATGAAGATCAAATTTTACCAATTTCTCCAATTAGCAAGAAACCTAAAGGATTGTTAGATTTTTTTAATGAAGCTCTTGCTGGTTCTTCAAATGATGAAACAATAAGTGGGGGTTCTATTGAATTTTTTATTAATTTAATATTTAGGACGACCAGATATTGAAAAGGAAGTTACAGATTATTGCACTTTAAATTTGATTCAATCAAATGAAGATCCTTTAGATTTTTGGAGGTTAAGGGCTAAAGATTTTCCACGTTTGTAACCTAACTTTTTCTTTCTAATAATTTTTAATTTAGTTTTATCTAAAGAAGCACAGAAATTTCTTTGTATTCCTGCGAGTAGCATTGCATCCGAACAGTTATTTTCTACTGCCAGAGATACTTATACTTATCGTCGTAGAAGTCTTAATCCCCGAAAGGCCGAGATGCTAATATTTCTGAACAGAAATCTTCCAATACTTAATTATAAATATTGATTAAATATTTTGCTTATAAAGGTTTTGTTATTATATTTTTGAATTTAAAAAGTTTTTACAATATAAAATTTTTAAAATTTTTAAATTTTTTTTGAAAAATCGAAAAATATCGAGACTTTTTTTTCGATATTTTTCGGTTTCGATATTTTTCGATATTTATCGAAAAAATATCGATCGAGAAAATTTTGGTTTTTTCGATATTTTTCGGTATTCGGTATTTTTCGATATTTATCGAAAAAATATCGACCGACCCCTCCGGCCGGGCTCTACTTTATATTCAGGAAATTTTTTGAAAAATTGTTTTAAAGCTTTATAATTGTAATTTGATGTCTTTAAATACAAAAAATAGTATTAATTCATTCATTTTTAATTTCACAGAGGTTTAGGCCCGAAGGAATTAATTGAAATTTTAACCTCCTTGGTATACCTTTTCAAATGCGTAATCGACTTTCCGATATCTTTTACTCATTAAAATCTTTACAAGCATTCTAAAACACTTTCGGATGAATACTTATAAATACTATAGGTGAAATTACTCTTTTAAACTTTCTCTTCTCGCTTTTCATCTTATTTAGGTATATTCTTTTTACCAGCATTGGGCTGTTAATTCATATTTTCAAAGTTATTTTACCTCTTTCTCTCTCATTTTTGGTGTAAATCTATAATTTTTTCTCTTTCCAACCCCTGGAAAGAAAATATCTTCTATTAATCCATGTAGTTTGTCTTGCATAAAATATTCAATAGAAATAATAAAAAAAATAAATTTTTGGGAGTGTTTATTTTCCACAAAAATAGCTTTTGTTATAGCATTTCTATTGGCCTCGCTTTTGTATTTTTTATTTTAGTTTTTGCATATTAATAATTTTACTAAAAATAAATATAAAATATTTAATCCATTTTGACAAAGTACTCCTCGGGACTTACTAATAAAACCAAAAAAGTACCTCGAAAATGTACCTTTTTTGAAATATATTTTATTTTGAATACTAGAAAATCAATTCAAATTTATTTCTTTATACATACATATTTTTCTTTTCCGATTAAATTGTAATAAATATTACATATGTAAATACATAGAGATTTTTTATCTATTCTTTCCGATTTATAAGTGCTATACACGCCGACAAAAAGAGTGGGCCAGTAAAAATTGAGCAAAAAATTATCTATCTGCTAAATACATTAGCATAAATAGGAAAAAATTGAAGAATTTATTTTCTACTTTTTATTCTTATAATTTTTACATTGATTTTTACAATTTTATAAATATAAAAATTTTTATAATTTTTTTATTTTTAAAATAATTTTTATTATAAATTTATTATATAAATATAGTAACTTGTTTAAATATATCATTTAGAAAAATGGTAATTATCTTCATTTTTAAATTTTTTCGAGTTCCTTGACTTCTAGAAATTTACAAATGTCAATAGATTTTGTGGGATGAGGAATTAATCCTGTTGTAATTTTTATAAAATATTCTGCAAATGAGATTTTATTTTTTTTATATAAAAATAAGCATTTGTCATTAAATTTCTGGAAGTGAAAGAAATGGAAAAAATTATATTAATTTAATCAGAGGGCATTTTCTGAATAAATTAAAAATAATCATACATTTAATCAATTTAATCATATGTGCCATTGACCATTGGTATAAAGGTACTTAATAGTACATTAAAAATAAAAACGGATGTTATAATACAACATTAGCCTAATAATTATTTTCAAATTTTCTGAATAAATTATTCAATTAAAATGAATCAAAAATTAATTAAATATTTAATATAATAAATTTTGAATATAATTTAATAAATACGACTAGCCACTGCTAACAGGATCCGTTATATATGGCGAAGGTTTTGACGTCCTGGCAACCTAGTTTTAATAGATTAACGAGATTTGATATATTTGATGATAAATATAATAAATAAATAATAGATTTATCAATACATTTCAAACTTTTAAAATCAAGCCACTGCCAAGGTTGCAAATATATAAAGCATAAAGTTCTATAAGGACGACCTGGCAACCTTGTTCATAATGAATAATTTTTACTCAAATAAATTATCAAATCCATATTTAAATAAATTGATAGCTTCGAGTACCTAATTTGTTAATATAAATGTATGCATATTTGAATGAATTATTCGATTATTATAAAATAGCAAACGAGCAACATATTTGATAATTAAATATTTAGTACTATTCATGTAAATAATATAAAATTTAGTCGGAGAATAAAAATATCGTTAAATTCTACTGAAGAGATATCAGAAAATAAAAATCTGACTTAAATAATTAGAAATTCAATTAAATAATTAGAAATCAAGTAAATATATGTATTAGATTGAATAATTGAATAAAGTTATATACTAATTAAATTTCTATAAATAAATTAGATTATTAAATTTGTTATTTAATATTAATATTTAAAAATAAAGAGTAGCTTCCACCGTTGATGACAAAGTTATATTTATACCATTTAATTAAAAATTTTAATTTAAAATAAATTACATATTTAATAAATTAATAAATCTAAAAATTGATGAACTAAAAATATATTAGATTTACAAAAATTTACGTGTGTGGCCTTTGGAAAAATGAGTACGGAGATTCAAAAATCAAAGTTATTTTAATACTACAGCTATTTTAACTAAAAAATATAAAATTTTATAAAAATAAATATCAATGAAGAAGTGGTTATTTTATTCTTCGCTGCAGAGTATAAAAAATTTTTTAATGATAAATAAATTATGTATGTTTATATTGATAATAAATATTAAATTAAGTTTTGTGTAAATAAATATATTATATATTAATTAGATTTTAATTAATTTAATAAAAATATTCAAAATATGCATAAGGTCAAAAACAATGACCATCAACCCTATTATGTCAGCTACGTACGATGACATAGTATTTATAATATGTATATCTAATTATTTGAATATAATTTAAATAAATATATTTGATTTAATATAAATAAATTAGTTTATATAGTATTGATGTTAATTAAATTAATAAAAATAAATATTTACAGGAAATATATGAAAAATTAAAAAAAAAAGATAGCCCAACTACTCGTAATTGGAATAATACAAAAAGACACTGGACATGTTGATGTGGAACAAATTAAAATAATAGAACTTCTTCAAATAAATATTTAAATAAATTGATGATTCAAATACATAATTTTTAATATTAATGTATATGTGAATAAAATAATGATGATCAGATTATTAAATAAATAGTGAAGGCAGCATTAATCAAATTTAAATAAATTACATAATATTAAATTTGTTATTTAATTTTGATATTAATAAAATTAGTGGCAACTCATAATGACAGATTGTTCATTATCCCAGCTAATTAAAAATTTTAAAGTAAAATATTAAATAATATTATAAATTTAAAAATTAATACAGCCTAAAATTTATAAAATTGATTTTTAAGAGATTTTTAACGGCTATAAAAGAATATTTTTAATTAAAAAACATAAAAATATAAATAGATGAAGAAGTGCTTCTGCTTGAAATTATATAAAATATTAAATTTAAATTTTGTTATATGTAATATTAAAATATTTAATTAAATTATGTAAAATATATTCATTATTATTAGAATTTAATGTAGAAAATTATTAAAAATAAATATTCATATTAAATAAATTGATTAAATATTATGATTAATATTAAATATATGATTAAATATTTAATAAATACAACTCAGTTGAATGTATTTATCAGCTACAAGTGATGATAGAGTGTGTTCCAGTTCACAAATTTAGTTAAAAATTATTATTAAAATTTTTAAAAGATTCATGTTTTTGTGTAAATATAATAAAATATTAAATTTGTTTAATTGATATAAATAAAGATTGATGTATTAAATTATTAAATTGAAAAAAATCAGGAGATACGATATCTGAAAAATCCTTAATAACAAGTATTTTGAATTAAAAATAAATAGATTATTAGATTATAATATTTACTAAATTAATAAAAATAAAGATTGATGAGTTCTGAAATTTTTTTATTTTTCTTGAGTATCTAAAAAATTGAATTAAATATTAAATAAGCTTGTTTATTAAATAAATATATAAAAATATAAAAATTCTACCATTTATTTCAAAAGAACTTAAATTGGCATGGATCATTAACAAAATTAAAATAAAATTAAAATATTAACTAAATTTGTGCATTTATTAAGGTTTAGTATGTAATTTAATTAATTTAATTACCTATATCTTAGTGATGTTCGAGAGTTAAAAAAAGCCGAGAGTCGAGAGTCGAGACCGAGACCGAGAATCAACCCCGAGACCGAGACCAAACCGAGAGTCGAGAGTCGAGACCGAGAGTCGAGACCGAGAAAATTTTCCCGTTGTGCTCCCATCCTTTCGACCAATTAATTTCTTGCAAAGACGACATTTTGCAACTTTTTCACCTCTAACATAGGAATAATATCTCAAAAAAGAATGGGCTGGTTCTGCCAAGTCAAGTTTTGATTGATTTACGATAGTTATTTCCTCTGTTTCATTAACATCAAATATCGAATTGTCATTATCAATTTCAGATTCAGCCATATTTTTAATATTCCTAGAAAAAAAAAGTACGCGAAAAAATAAATAAATAAAAGGGCCTAATTTGTCTCGACTCTCGGTCTCGACTCTCGACTCTTGATCCGAGACTAAAAACCCGAGACCGAGACCGAGAGCTCAAAAAACCCGAGAAATTTCTCGACTCGAGAGTCGAGACCGAGAGTCTCGAACATCACTACTATATCTGTAAAAATTAAAACAATTCTGCATTTTTTAAAGTAACAAAAACTTTAAAATTAAAGAAATTAAATAAATTTATATATTTTATTAGATTTTCATATTTAATGCCTGCTAAAAGCATTACTTTAACTGAATAATTGAGTTTTTATTTTTTTTTAAATTTAAAATAGAAATTTTTCTACCCACTTTTAAAATGTTTTTTTTTATTTTGTTTCTGCCCAATGAGAAAAAAGCAGATGATATATACTGCACTTGCTTTTTTACTTAAAGGCCACCCATATATCCTCAATAACTTAGAGGGCGTGTAGTAGTCTCACAAAAAGGGTTAGGGCACGTCAACAGCAGTTGTGTGCTAAAGCAAATCAAATACCTTTAAGTAGTTTAAGTGAAAAAGAATTATTTGATGAAAAAATAAATGTTTCATATCCCACCTTACAATGTTGTAGTGGGTAAAAACTTTTTTATTAATTTTTATTTAAAGTTTTTTTTTCATTATTTTTAGTAATTTATTTTTAAAAAATTTTATTATTATTTACTAATTTAAAAATTATTTTGCTATTTTTTCAAGTTGAGTATTTTCTTTTCCCAAGTGACTTGCCGTATTTTCTTGATTAATTACCCTCACTTAATTAAGTATCCACTCTCTATTAATTACTCCTCTATAAAATGTTAAAAGAATAAGTAGACTCCCTTAAATGTCCTCTCAGACGTTATCCTAGATAATTATTCAAGTATTCAAGAAAATAAGGTATTTTGAAATAATTTTTCAAAAAATTCTTCCATAACTTTAAGGATTTTTATTAAAGTTAAATTTTTGCCAAAATTCCTTAATAATATTAAAAAATAATCTAAAAATATTTTTTAGCAATAAATTAGTAATTTCAAAGGAATTTTCCCCAAAATTTAATCAATTGATCTTTTCTCTCTTTTTTTACTTTTTACCAATTTATACACTTCCGGATATTTTCTTTTTTTTTTTTTGTTTTTGCTCATTTGTTTAAATATATTTTATCCAATTCATCAAATCCAAAATATTTTTACTAAAAATCTTTGACCAATAAAAACAAAAAAAACACACTCATTTATTAATTATGTAATCATCCCCTCTTTATTTTTTAATTAAAAAATTATTTTGGTAAAAAAATGAGTTATCTGGCATCCATTGTTGCTGCTCAAAGAATGGAAGATTCTGATCAAGAATTTGAGGATGAAATGGAAGGGGAAATTGTAGAATCTGAGGGAGAGGGTCAAGGAGAGGAGGTGGGAGAATTAAATGATGTTGGGATGGAAGAGGAAATAACTGACGAGGAAGAATATGAATATATTTATGAAGAATATAGTGAAGAAGAGGATGGAGAAATTGAAAATAATTTGAATATTATTGAGAATTGTGATGAAAAGAATATAGTTGTTAAAAATAATTCTACCATTTTATCAACTCGATCGGCTGTCGAAGAGGCAGTGTTGGATGAAAGGCTGCGGAGGTGATTTTTAAAATTTGTCTTAAAAATTCAGAATTTATTTTTTCTTAGAGTTGGACCCCTAACCGAAACTATTTGACCTCAACGTGTTAAGTCCACTCCTAATTTTATTTAATTTTAACACCGATATACAGATTTTCCGTTATAGCGGTACATATACAACGAGTTATAAATGAAAATTTTCCCTTCATGATTAAGGAAAAACTATTTAAAAAAGAAAAACAATCCTAATACTGCTCCTTATAATGCCACTATAACGAGAGTTCTTTTTGAAATTATTTTTCGAATTATTAGGCAACTATTTACATTTTAAAATATTTTTTACTTTAAATTTTCAAGACCCTAATTTAAGACTAATCGAAGCACCACAAGACGAATTTGAACGTGAATCAGCCCTAAACCTTCAATTAGGCAATAATGCTTTTTGGATACCAGATAAAGAATATTCCTTTCGACTTTGTAGAATAAGTGGAAATGCTAATAAATTAATTTGTGAACAACAAATTTCGGTTGAAATAATTAATGAAGTGGGGAATGAAGCAAAAGAATGCGGAGATGATTGTAAAAAGGTGAAAAATAGATTTAAAAATTTTAAAGAAATTAAATTAATAAATAAACAAATAATAAAATTAACCGCGTCTTAAATATAATCGAGTAAAAATTTAGTCGAAATATCAGTTACCTATGGAAAACTTTTGTTTTCTATTTTTTCTTTATAAGTACATTGTAGATTGTTTTACCCCCTCCTAAATAAGGCTTTTTCGGATCCGGATATCCGATCCGCCAACGTTACTCCTAAGCCTTTTATAGTATATGCTTGTTTTCAAAAAATTCTTTTATTTTCTTTTCATATTTTAAAGGAAATTCAATTCTCTCCATCAAAAAATATTAAAAAAGCGTTCCACATTCACTTGCAAACTGTGTGGCTTTTAGCGAACCCAATTCAAAATAGAACCCATCTGCTATTTTTTAATTTAAACTTCCAAAAAACAAAAAAAATCGAAAAAATGTGCAAAAAAAAAATTTAAAGAAAAATATATTTAATTACAAAGCTGCAAAAAATATAAACAGCTGTTGTTGTTAGAATATTTTTATTTATTTTTGTTTATTCTGTGAATTATATTTATTATTATATTTTAAGTTGCTAAAAATAATAGTAAAATTGGTGTAAGAAAAAATAATAAATTATTGCACCTAAATTATATTTTACGAGAAATGGCGGATTAAAAGACGTGTTAAAAACGTAATAATAAATCTTGCCTTATCTAAACATCGACAACTTTTTTTTTAATTAGATTTTTAAAAATGATGGGGATTTCCAAAATAACTTAGACATTAGCCAAATAAAAGTTTTTGTCAACTAATTTCAAAGCTTGATAAAATTTTTTTTCGATTTCCGAGTATCCCCTCTCTCTCTCTCTCCCTTCCCACCCCCCGCGTCCCCTCCCCCCTGACCTCGCATCCTGACCTATTATATTTTATTTTTTTCACTACACTAACTCTGAATTTTTATAATTCCATTATTTTTAACTTTTAAAAAAAAATTTTTGATTCAGAATTTCCAATTTTAAAAATATTTTAAAAAATAATTTCCAGCAAATCTGCATTGTTTCACGAGAATGTTTGCAACAAACGAGTGTTTCACATCTCTGCTCGGATATGACACAACTGAGTGAATTAAATGAACCTTCTGTTTTAGAATGTATAAGACGTCGATATTCATTAAATTTAATTCACGTAAAAAAATTTTTTAAATTAAAATAATTATATTAACAGCTTTTTAAACTACGCGTTTGTTTCGAGCGCTTAAAGAGCTGTTAACCAAAATTCCACAAACTTATGAAAAAAAAATTTAAGACATTCTCTGGTTTATTCTGCGTTGTTGTAAATCCATGGAAAAATCTTCCTGGTCTTTATTCAAAAGAAATGCGCAATATTTATGCCAAAGCCTGCACAACATCTACAGAATTACCCCCTCATGTATTTTTTGTTGCCCAGAGTGCTTTTGATGGAATTTGTTCTCCACCTTCGGTCGTAACTTCTCAATCTATATTGATAACGTAAGAGTTTTTTGTTATTTTAAATAAAAGGTTCTGTCGGACTTCGCTTAAGATATATCTTCTAAAATTTGAGCGGTCACTAAATGGGATGTCTAGGCGATGGACCTAAAATTAGATAAAGCTTATAAAGTAAAATTTTCTGACAGGAGGTCCGAATTTTGGAAAATTTCTCTAATATTTTACGAAATTTATTTTTTTTCAGTGGAGAAAGCGGTGCCGGCAAAACAGAAAATACAAGAAGAATAATTGAATATTTAATTAATGTTTCTGGAAATTATTCACAAAAAACACCAAATTTAAACGAGGGGAGAAAAAGCATAGATTCTGCCTTATTAGCAGCAGGGACGGTTTTAGAAGCTTTTGGAAATGCTCAAACAATACATAATGATAATAGCTCTCGTTTGGGGAAATTTATAAGACTTGAGTTTGAAAATGGTGGCAGATTACGATCAGCATGCATCGATTGCTGTGGGTAAAAATAAGTTATAATTAGAAATTTTATCTAAAAGATAATCTCAGATAGTCTCTGGATTAAGGTCTTCGCTTAGAGGATTGACAGCCCTCAGGTGCCAACCAACTTAAAAAATTTATCTTATGTTAGATAGAAGTATATCCATTGAAAATGAGACGGGGTGCTGAATAATTTTCCGGAATTTTCCCGGATCGGTAACCCATCCCATCCCTGTTGAGGTTTATCCAGAAGTGAGGTTCTACTCTAAAGGCAGTAATAAAAATTAAATTATTTTTTAAGATTTATTGGAAAAATCTCGCGTTGTATGCCAAAATCCAGGAGACAGGAATTTCCACATTTTCTATCGACTCCTCAAAAATTCTTCGTTTTTGGCATCTGATAAAGCTCAAAAAATAGCAAATAAAATATTTGGATATTCTTTAGTCGAAGCGGATTTATTTAGATTTTTGAATCAAGGGAATATTGCCGAAAAGAGTGTGCATGCTAAATTTGTAGATGATCTGGAAGGAGGTCGTGAGACTGAGGTGGGGCTTCTATTAATTGAAGTGATAATGGAGTTGTGTGATAAATATATTCCATAAGTCCAAGTTAAAGACACCTTAGTCCTGAGTCTAGACTCGAACAAGGAAGGCCTTATCTGAGAAAAGTCTTTGTCTTTGAAAATTTATTTGCTCACCTCTACATATATGCTACCTTTTTAATAACGGTTATAATTAATTAAACCCAACGGCCATCCCTTACCCAACGTTTTCGAAATACATATTCTAACTTTCCTTATAAATTTCCAGCAAGCAATTGATCAATTAGAATTTACATTAAATGAAAAAAGTTGGATTCGAGAATTAATGTTTGCTTGTATTTTAATTGGCCAAATACGTTTTGGGGAACGTTCGGGACTTGATATGAGTTATGTAGAGGAAATGTTGGAGATTGAGGCTGTTAGTGAATTACTTGGACTTAGCCATTCTTCTCACCTTGTGGATGCTTTAACTCAGCCAAGTATTAAAGTTGGAGATGTTTTTATTAAAAGGTGAGTTATATGAAGGAAACGAAGATTAAAGGAGCAAAGAAATAAAATATTAGCCTTAGTCTGGTTAACCTGGGTGAGCTTCTCTATAGTATATAGGAAGGTTTTTGTTCTAAAGAGAACCTTTTTGTCAAATTTTGTCAATAATGGGTTCCTTTACTTCAAAATTACTATTTTTAGAGAGCATGCTGGATCTGGATCCAGACCTTTTTTCCTGGATCCAGAGTCAAGATCAAGGCATTATTCATAGTTCCTTGATTTTTCCTTGACCTTGATTCTTCCTTGATTCAAGGTCAAGAATCTGGTCAAGGTACACAACTGAAATCAAGTTCAAGGATCAATGTCAAGGTTTTCTGAAAATCTCGCTCTCTACTATTTTCCTTTACCACAATTCTTAATTATTATCTTACAGGAGCCAACCTTTACGTAAAACACAAGCATCTGCGCAAGCTTTAGCTAAATGTTTATACGAAAGAGTATTTAATTGGATATTGACAAAATGTAATAAAGCTATTGGAATAAATAATAATGGGGAAAATGAAAATAAAGAAATGAAAAATAATAAATTTATTGGTGTTTTGGATATGGCTGGATTTGAAATTATGGAAAGAAATTCGTTTGAACAGCTTTGGTAGGTTTTAAAGAAATTGAATAAAATTACAGTCGAATGTCTTACATCCTTGAAACTGGGATAAAATTCATGTTTATCTAGTATTGGGCGCATCTGATAATGAGGCCCAAGATAATTTTAAAGGACCGCCTTTACGTAAAACACAAAAAGCCGGAAAATTTAATTAAAATTTTTTAATTTTCAAAAAAATTGGAAATTTTTCTAAAAAATCCACAAAAAATTTTTAATAAAAATCCCTTAAAGTATAAACTTCACAAATGAACGTTTACAACAATTTTTTAATGATTTTTTGTTTGTTCGAGAACAGCAAGAATATACTCGTGAAGGTATTCAATGGACAGAACAATCTTATGGAGATGACCTCCAACCTACAATTGACTTGATTGAAAAGGTATGAAAAAAAATTTGAAATTAAAATTAATTAATGGCTTAAATTCACTCTTAACTTTTTACTAAAATCTCGGTTTAACTAATAGCAAAAATTAAATTTTCGTTCCTGAAATACTCTACCTCTTATACATCACTTTATATATTTTTTTCTGTTCAGCCTTTGGGAATACTTTCATTATTACAAGAGGAATGTATTGTGCCTAATGGTTCAGAACTTTCACTTTTAGAGAAAATGTTTCAAAGATTGTCTCATACAGCTCCATCCGTGTTTTCCAAAGCAAAGCAGACATCTCGGTAACACCTTCACTTTCCCCCATTTTTTTATTTTTTAAAATATAAACAGAACATTAAATTCCGGTCATTTCACAATTTGTCATTATGCTGGTTCTGTAATTTACAATGTAGATGGCTGGCTAGAAAAAAATCGGGATTCTGTCGATTCAAATATTTTACAAGTTTTGGCCAATTCCCAACACCCTTTGATTTCCCAACTTTTTACCAATTCCCAATTAATTTATTCAAAAAGAAAAGGCCCGGCAATGGCACAAGCAAGCATTAGCTTTGTTTATAGAGAACAATTAAATAAATTACTTGAAACTATTAAACAAACTAGGGCACATTTTATTAGATGTATTGTGCCTAATCATCAAAGAATACCTTTTCAGGTACTTTTGTTGGATTTATCTTTTTTAAATGAAAAATTTATAAATTAATTTTGCATCACAAACTAAATTCAACTTGAAAAAATATTTTGTCCTTAAATATGTAAAGTTTTTCCTAAATTTTAGTTAAACGGACCATTAGCAATGCATCAATTAAGGTAAATTTTTAGTATAGGTATGTACTAGATAATAAATACACCTTTAGCTCAGAGTGAAAATCATTTGTCAGAGTTAAAAAGGAAAGTCTATTTATAAATATAGCCTTGGTGTATCCGGATATGTGAAGATGTCCAAAGATCCGTCAACCACATACAAAATAACCGTATTTCTTCTAATAGTGCAACTCTCCCTATTAGACAGACTCCCTATAATAAACCGACCCCCTAGAGGAAAATTGAAAAATAAATCGACTGCACTATTAGAAGAAATACGATATATTAATTCTTAATTCCTACATAGCTCTTAAGAGCTTTTGATAAATTTGATAGTTCTCTTTCAGAAACCTTTCCAAAATTAATTAAATGCTTCTACTTTGTTCTTATTCTCATAATTTACTTAAAGGTGTAATGGTGTTTTGGAAGGTATAAGAATATGTCAAAGAGGTTATCCAAATAGAGTTCGCTTTGAAGAATTTATTTCTCGATATCGAATTCTTTCATTTAAAAGTCAAGAATATCAACAGAAAAAATTATTGAATGAAGATCCTAGAATTTTGGTTGGAAATTTATGTGAGGATTTGGAACTTGACGAGACACGCTTTCAGGTGTTTAAAATATCCCTAATCACGCAAAAATTTTTTAAATTTGTGATAACACAAAAATGTCAAACTTTTAGAGTTCTGGAAAATTTTTAAAAATCTCTAAAAATTTTAATAAAGATTGGACGAACAAGATTATTTTGTCGAGTTGGACTTCTTTCTGAATTAGAAGCTCGAAGACGAAACAAACTAAGCCAAACTTTAACTGATTTACAAGCCTATATTCGTTGGTATTGGGCACAAATTGAATTGAAACAGAGGAAAGATGAATGGTTAGTTAGTATTTATTGATATCGAAATCATAAGAGGACTCCAGTTTTTAGAGCACGAAATTTTTAAACATGGGACTATAATCCCTTAATTACCATAATTCAAGGCTTTAATAGCTGTCACTATTTAATTATTAAAATTAAAGTTATTTCATTTTAAAGGGAATCTTTATTAACAATTCAACAATCACTTCATTACTATATCCAACTAAAATCTTGGCCTTGGTATAGACTTTATCAAAAAGTATTTCAATTAATTCCTCTCGTTTTGGATAAACGGAGATTGAATGAATTGTTGGCAGAGAATAATGAACTTAATAGAAAACTTGACGAAAGTAATAAAAAATTGCAAAAGACGAAGAGAGATTTGAGTGAATTTAGGTAGGAGAATAATTTTTAGATTGTAAGAGTTAAATTGTATGGAATTGGGCAATTATCCCCAACAATTATTCCTAAACCCTAAAACCAAATATCGAGGGTTGGTGGGGCGATGTCCGACCGATGTAGCCCCCCTACTAAAGCTATTTACAAACATAATAATGCAGATGATTGTGATCTGAGAGTATACCTCAATTGTATGACGTTGACTTACCAGAGAACCCCCAAAACAGCTTCAGATTTATTTGAATATTCTGTAGCATAGAGCCGCCGAAACTGGTCTTAAAAAGCGAAAGTTGAAGGTACACCTCCCCCCCCATTATATATGTATTAGGTATTCTCTGTTAATTAATAAAAATGTTCGAAATTTTTGTAAAAAAAAAGTATTTTTAAGCGAACGCTTAGAAAAATCAGAAAAATCAAGAGAAGATGAACGCACAAAAACTCAAGAATTACGTTCAGAATTACATTTAAATGAAGAATTATTGGAAAGAATGGAAAGAAAATGGGATGAACAACATTTAAAAGTTATGAGATTAAATAACACTTTAGGGGAACAAACTAGAGCTATTGAAAGATTAGAGGAGGAAAGAAATGGATTAAATAAAGAAAATGAAATGGTAACTTTTAATTAATTTAAGGAAAATATTTAATAATATTCGTCTTCCGTTTTTTAAATGAGGTGGGACATCCCTGATCAACACCTATTAATGCATCAGTGATACCTTTGCTATTTGAAATAATACATATGTATGTATAAAGTTGAGCTTAGAGTCTATTAATTAGTGTTTCATCGGAACCAAAATTTTGACCGGAACCGGATCCAATTTGAGTCCAAATCACGAAACCGGAACCAAAAAACGCCGGAACTTTCTGGAACCGGAGCCGGAACTTCCGGTGAAACTCTAATATTAATATTCTGCTAAAATTTCCTGTTATAAACTCTTTTTGTATAAATTTAGCAAAACTCAGGAGCTTTATAAGCATTTTAATAAAGTTGAGTTTCTCTAAGTCATTGTCTTCGGGACCGAAATAAGCCGAGGTGAAGGGGTGTTATTTGAAAGAAGTCAGATCACACTAGGACATCACCTATTGCCCTAATTTAGTCGGCATATAAAGGAAAGTCTGTTAATTTATTTAATCCTTTTATCAGTTAAAAGAAAATTATCGTCTCGAATGTTTGGAACGTCTATCAGTAGAACAATCATTAAATAGTTCACAGGAAGAAAGCTCAAAATTGCGTTCAGAAGCAACAGAAATGTTAACAGAAATAAGCCATTTACGTTCAGAAATTAATTTAAGAGATGAACAAATACACGAACAAAAAGAATTAATTAACGAATATTTAATACAAATTGGGGATTTAAATAATTCTATTTTTGAAGCTAATGAAAAGTTAAATGAATTACAGCCTTTATTGCATTCTGAGAAATTAGCTAGAAGAAGAGCTGATAATTTAGCTGATGATTTGAGTCAAGAATTAAATAAAATGGGGGAAGAACTGGATAAAGTTAATGGGAAAAGAGATGCTATGGTGAGTGTGAATAACGAGAGTTTTTATTTGAAAATAATTTTTGAGGAAACCTAGAAATCCTCCCACCATTAATCCATTAAATTATCCTGGGTAATTAATGTTATAATGTTTCAAACCTCAAGGATTTCCAACGTTTCTCTTACCGGAAATACCTATTCCCGAAATTGAGAATTATAATTTCCTCGGGAATTCTCATTACCGAAATCGTGAATTCATTGTTTGGGTGCTCAAAACTAATAGAGAGGTATAGAAACCTCAAACAATTTTGATTATGAGCGATAAACTACGATAACCTAATATAGAATTAACGGCAGGCCAGAACTTCACACTTGCAGTATTCGATTTCGGAAGGGATGCAGAAACATTAAAAAAATATCTTTAAAATATTTATTTAAATAGAAAGAACAATTACGTGCCCGTGAAGTCCAAACAAAAAAATTAGAAAGAAAATTAGAAGATAAGCAGGCAGAAATGGATGAATGTGTTTGTGAACTTAAAAAAGCCCATAAACGTATCCAAACAGAATTACAACAACAATTGGATGATTGGAGAAGGAAAGGGCTTCGTTTAGAAACAGAAAATGCCCAATTAAAAGGAAAATTAGAAGCAGCGGAAATTAAAGAAAAAACTTTAGAAAGAAATAATAGTGGAAATTTAAGGAGTGCAACTGGACGTTTTGGGAGTTTACAGGCTACACAAGAAAGAGATTTGAGAGATTCTAGTATTGATTCTGATGTTGGGATTGTTGGGGGAGGTGATTTAATTAATTATTTTTTTATATTATTTTTATTAGTAGAGGGTGCCTTTTTTATTTTATTGAAGGATCTACGTATTTAAAGATAAGTGAGTTAACTAGACTTGAGATGCGAAATAGATATCACGGAAAAGTTCGATTCTTAATAACTAAACATTTTGTAAGGTCCATCTGCAGTTTTGTTTCTTATAAACCTACATTTTCGATAATTTCCTAACGGCCTATTTATTAGAGGCGAGCGAGGGGCTGTCAATTATTTCACTTCCTAATACAGTTATTGATGGTCGGTCTTTAAATTATTGAGAGGATAAAAATTGGACAAGATTAAAATGAGTTCCATTTAATGAGTTCCTTTGAAAGTAGTGTCTTACAAATTAGAGTTCCAGGGATTCCAATTTAATTCCAATTTTTATAACATTTTACTAAAATTTATTTTAAGGAATATTTCGCCCTTCTTATTCTTCAAGAAATACTACATTAATGTCAGCTACAGTTTCCTCTACATGTTCTTCCTCTCTATATTCTGGAAGCTTAAGTCGTCGTTATAAACGTTATGAAACAAATAATGCTCTGTCAGACTCGACACATTCAGCAACAACAACATCTTTGTTCGAATCTAATTTACTTCGACGTTCGGGATCGAGAACTTCTTCAATGGGAAATTTGTCTTCTTCTGTTTCTTCAACCTCTTCTTCTCTTCGCAGGGCAGCGGTCGCTAATTCTGCTGCAATGGTTTGCACAAAAGCCTAAAAAAATATTCTTTGCTTTTCCAAAAGGACTTTTTTCTCAGTTCGCTTTCAGCATTTTCTGTTTAACTAGTGAAGGAAAATAGTGTTAATGTTAGAAATAAAAAGGAAAATAAATATAGAAATAAAATTGTAATGAAAGATGAGAGAAAATGCGAGGGAGTACTCATTTTTCCTTTCCAAAACTGCTTTCCTCACAAACTGACATTTTCCTCTTTTAAATATTTAATAGACGATGGGCATTTGTCCTGTCTGAAACTTACCTGGCTGGGGCGCTCATGGGATCACGAAGGCATGGCGTCTGTGGTGAGACTTCCCCATTGCACTTAAGGGCGAGGTTGACCCGCAGGGCGGCTCCGAACTGGGGTAGGCCCACAGCTAAATTTTTGAGTGTGGGGGACAGCGTTCGCGCTTCCCCCTTAAAATCTGGATTTTCAGAATGTTATTTTTTTGGAAAGGATTTGTTTTATTAAACTCAATTCTGAAATTTTTTAAATTAGAGCCTGTCTCCACCAATTGCTTAAGTCCTCTTCATTTTCTATAGATAACTTCATTAACTGCAACAATTGACTCTGGCCTTCTTTCACGTAGCCCTTCAGCCGCATCTACCGTTTCTGGATGTGTTGCTAACACAAACAATCCTTCAGGCACTAATTATATGCAAAGTCTTTCTCAGCGATTAGAAGGCGCCGAAAGACGGTTACTTGAAAAAGAAAGGGAAATACAGACTGCTAAACAAGATACACAATTAGCAAGGAGAGAATTGGATGTTTATAAACAATCTTTACAAGAATCTGAAAGGGTAATTAAATATTGGTAAATGTTAAAAACATTTCCTTTGTATAGTCACGGGATTCGTTAACCAAACAATGCCGTCAACTTACCTCAGAACTTGAACAAATGGGCAAAAAACTTAAAGAAGAGGAGGAACATTTCCAAACTTCTCAATTTGAGTCAAGAAAACAATCCAACGATTTTATTATTTTAAAACAAAAAATTGAAGATTTAAAAGAAGAAAATGAAGCAGAAATGGCCTTAGAAAAGTATAAAAAAATAAAAATATTTTTTTGAAAAAATTTTAAATTTCATTAGGAAAAGAAATTCAGAAAAAATGGAAAAGTTGGTTTATGAGGTTGGGAAAAAATAACAGAAAAAAATTTAATTCCCTTTCATTAGTACGAATCACGCATTCGCCAATTTGTTAATGCCCAGCGCAGTCAAGAACACTTACTTGAAAGACTGACTGAATCTGAATCACAATTGGGTTGGTTCAAAATGCATTCTTAGGGGCAACCTGAGTTTTGAGAAGCAATAATTGGGCTCTTATAAAATCTTGAATTTTTTTTTGAAAATTTTTAGTCTTCCAATATCTCATTTTTAAAATACCCACTCGAAATGTATAAAGAAAATTCGATATAACTACCTGTTTGCTAAAATAATTACCCAGGGTAATTATTGTTTCAACCTCATTGGAGGAGGTAATTAATAAGGGGTAATTATTTTAGCTTTTTTCAGACAGGCTAGTCATAACTATTTTTAAGAAGGGTTTTTTCGATCTCTGGCTTAAGGTGGTAATTAATAGGGAGGGGGTAATTATTCGAGAGAGGGACATTATTTCAGCATTTACGGTAATCGGCATATCTCGCTCCATTTTTTCTTGTCCAAGCTTAATCCCTCTACTGAAGGCTAATTTATTTTGTAACAGTATCGTTCTTTGTTTATAATATTGAGTACCTATGTTGAATAATTTAATAAGATAAAACCCAATCACAACTGGCTCACATGGAAAGACTACAACGTACACAATCTGCAATAGGAGAAACTTGGGAAGCTCAATACCGAACTGCCCAGTCTGAATTGGAGGGTATTAGGGATGAAAATGCTGCTTTAAAGAGTCGGATCCGAAGGCAGAAGAAACAAATTGAATTGCTTACACGTAGGGGAATTTTAATTGAGAATAATTCCCCCTCTTATTTAGAAGAAAATGAATTATCTGAGAGAGTAATTGAACTTGAGAATAACGTTGGAAGAGTACAAAATCGTCTTCAAAGTGACAAATCTGTGAGTGAGGGTTGCACAGAACATCCAAATGGTTTTTATGTAGCAAAAGAAGAACAGAAAAATTCTGGAATATTTGTGGATGAAGAAAGAGGAAGTGAAGTACCTATATTTACCTACTTTTAAAATTGATATTTGCAGATTATTTCTAGTCACTGCCTTGTTACAGATTTTAATAAAAAATATTTTTATTTCGATTTATTCAGAGAATTTTAAAAATTTTAACAAAGATGGCATGAACTAGCACAGATACGTTTCTTTAAATCATTATTGAATAGACGGTTCTCACAAAATCCGCGTTTGGCCCAACGTCCACATCTGGTTTTAAAAATTATATTTAAAAATTGTTTAATAAAATTCAGGGTGCCGCCAAAGTAGGCGCGCGGCGCTTAAAGATTAAGCGACTCCTCTATCGAGCTAAAGAGATGGTACTAAAACTGATAAGGGCCAGAAATTTTCCAGCAAGTTATGGCTTTGTGCCGTTATGCCCGCGCGCCTACTTGGGCGTGTCCCTAAAATTCAATTTATTTTAGAATATTTCAAAACGTCCCATCCTCAAAATACCCAATTTTTAATTAATATTTAAAATATTCTTTTACCGAAAGCTTTTATCGCTACATTCATTTTTCTTAATTATATCCTTATCATCTTCACTTTCTTTCGCCTCCTCTAAACTATTTTCTTCTTCACTATTTTCCCCTTCACTGCTTGCTTCTTCCTCACTACTACCAATTTCTTCATTTTCCTCACTTTTAATTTTTTCTTCCACCTTTTTATTTAAATAAATTTTACAAGTACAATCACAATTTTCCTTCATTAATTCCTGATAAGGCTTTATTCCACAAAATATATTATTTTCTAGACAATTTTCTGCCAAATCTACACACTCATTTTCTTCCTTATTTAATCCCCCTTTGTTGCTTTCCTTTCTGCTTTTATAGTTTCTTTTTAATTTAAATTTTAGAAAATTATTTTGCTGCCTTTCTTTCTCCAAAGCCTTGAATGATAAAAAAATTTTTGATTTAAAAATATTTATTTACCTTCCTTTCTGCTTCCCTTGAAACGATTTTGAACTCTTCAAAAGCTGTCTGCAGCAATATTGGCAATAAAGACAATTCATTCCATGGTGTAAATTTGTTTGTCTTTAAATAGTTTTTGTCGACTTCGTTTTCTCTAGAAAGTTTTAAAATTATTGTTCATATCAAAAATTTATATTCTAAAAACTAGAGATCCCGCATGCGGGAGTAACTTCTAAAAACGTCTACGGGACGGGATCCCGCGGAATAATTCCACAAAATCCCGCACTCCCGCAAATCGAAAAAAGTGCGGCATTGAGCGAGCGGTATTCCGCAAAATCTCGTCCAGGCCGACCTCTACTAAAAACCACTTACTTGTTCCAATTTTTGACACCCTCAAACGGGATTTTATTCTTCCAAGTTTCAATTAATAAATCATTTCCCTTATTCTTTTCTTTATTTTCTCCCTTCTTTTTTTCATTCTTTTTTATATAAAGGCTTTCCGGAAAGTTTTCCTCTTTGTTTGTGTTTCCCTTTTTGTCCTCTTCTCTTTTGTTGTTCTCTCTTTTAATCTCTTCCGGAATTTCCGACTTTTCTCTGTCATCTTTTCCCTCTTTAATTAATTTATTGTTACTATTCTCCTCTTCTTTTTTCTCTCTTTTCTTCTCTTCCAATTTATTTTCTTCATTTTTAATTATAAAAGGTTTTGTATCCACCTTGGTATTTTTACTTTTATCTTCATTTTTCCTTTGAAGTTGTTTTTCCTGTTTTGTGTTAAACGGAGGTTTAACTTCTATAGTTGATGACCCAAGACTTGAAAAAGGATTAGTACTTTCTTCTTTTTTCTTTTCAAAAATTATTTTTTCTTTTATTTCATCCCCATTTGGTGCAAATTTGCTTAAATATATAAATACTATTATTATTTTTTCTTTAAGTTAGGAATTTGATTTATTTGTAGACTTCCAAGTTTCTACCAAACTTTTAGTAGCTTTAATTTTAATTGTTTAGTTAACGTTATATTATACCATAGATTCTCAAATCTATTATAGTAATAGAATTTTTTAACAGATTAATAAATTGTGTTAAAATAGCAGAAAAATCATTAAAAATCCCACAATCGCAGATTCAGAAAACCCTCCAACAATTCAATTTAGATATACAATTTTATATAGTATTCTACATATCAGGGATCGCGCCGACCCGATTGACGTTTCTTCTTTTCGGAAGTTCGGAAATTTGGTCTTTTCGGAAAATCGGGAACTCGAAATTTTTGGGAATTCACGATTGCTACATATTTTTTGATAAAAAAATAAATTATTAATTTTTACATATTTGTTCGTTGATCGTCGTCCTGTTTTGCAATTTCATTAACTTTTGACTGATTATTTGGAACAACTCTAACAAAAATTGGATTTTTTGGATTATTAACCAGTCGGTGTCCATTAACTACCAACGGGACAAAATGTCTTTCATTACCCTCAGAATTTTCGGAAATTAAAGTATTTTCCTTATTTAATTGTTTATTTGATTGGAGATTGGGGGATTTCTGTGAATTTTGGGGCAAAATTGGCGGGACTTGGGCAAACGCAAGTAATTCAGAGGGTTGCCCGTCGAGGACATTAAAAGAGCCAAATGCAAGGAAAAATGAATTTAAAATTAAAAAAATAATTAAAATTGGGAATTTTAGGTAAATCTGATTCATTTTGAATTAATTTAAATTTTAAATTTTTTGGAAACTGTTTAAAAATTAATTTTTCTCTTCATTTTTATTTGACAAAAATTTTGATTTAAAAGAAACAAAAAATAGAAGGTATTGTGAAATTTTTTTGAAATAAGGATAGAAATAGAATAAAAGTAAAACAAAGGATTTTTTAAATGGATAAAGGATAAAAATACGAAAATGGAAATAAATAAAGAGAAAAGATTTTTTAAAAATAAAATTTTAAACAACAACATATTTCTTTATTTTTAGAAAAATTAAAAAAAAAATTATTTTTCACAAAACAAAAATAATATTTAAAATTATTTTTAGAAAACAAAACAATATTACAAATTAAATAGAATTTGTATATAGCAACATTTAATTAATTATTTATTACAAAATCCTAAATCTTTTCTGTCCTCTTAAAATTTAAAAACATTTTATTTTGTCTTCTAAGAATGTTTTTTAATAAAAAATTTTTTAAAAACACTTTTCGGTTTTGCCACACTCCACCCATATATTCGCAGGATATTTTTCTATTTTCCCTTAATTCGTGCAGAAAGGTCGGAAAAGTCAAAGGTCAGTCTTCTTTCTTACTCAATTTCACACAATTTTCCCTGTGGCATGTTCAAAGAGAGACATTGACAAAGAAAAGATTACTTTCTTAGTTTCACAATGAAAAGAAAAGATTACTTTTCTTTTCATTGTGAAACTAAGGAAGGAAGAAGACTGACCTTCTGTAAAAATTAAGGAAAAATAGAAAATATCCTGCGAATATATGGGTGAGGTGTGGCAAAACCGAAAAGTACATTTCCTCGTTGTTGGAAATATTTCTAAACAGAATATATACACCTCATTTAAAATACATACGTCATTTCAAGTTCGATGGCCACTGAATATGGAAAGCTGTCTAAGCGGTACCATTTATTTAAAGTATATACCTCTTATTAAGTAATATATACCTCTTATAAAGTATATATACATTTAAAGTATATACCCTTTATTATATACCTCTTATTAGTATACCTCATCGATCCGGCCTCTAGCCAATATAATCTTCAAATGCTCCTAAATACATTCAAATGCTCTTAAATAAAATTTGTTTTTATTAAGTTTAATTTTATTAAGTAACCTACAAAGTACAGAAAAAGTACAATTATAGTGCTAAAAAATTAAATTAAAAACTGTCAATTTATATAAAACTAGCGAAGAGGCTCGCCCTTCGGGCGAGCCTCTTCGCTAGCCTAAATCAAGTGAAAACAACTTTTCTCTTGAAAACCACCTAAATCAATGCTAAACTCTTAACAGCATTTCGTAAATTTTGTCACTCATTGACTGAAACCAGAAAGACCTATGATGGAACTAATAAAATACTTAAACGCTGCAACTACCTTTACCTAACCTAACAATTACAAACTCAGTGAAAAATTTAAGTTTTTACAAATACTTTATTAAATTAACTGTAAATTTAAACAAAAACACAAATTATTTTATGAAGAACAGCATTTGTTTACTTCATGTTTGTTTTGACTATTATTTTTGACATCATAGAGTTGTTTTCTTACATTTAGGTTGTTCATACCGAATAAACTGTGTCATATAAAACTAAAAATATAATCTTCGACATATTTACATAACTAAAAATGTACCTTATTAAAAGCTGAATAAAAACATCTGAATTTGCATACATTAACAGAACCAATTTTGTAGAACAAATATATTAAAATGAACTTTTCTATGCTTGTTGATAGTTTCAATTACCTTTACATGTTAGGACTTTATCGGAATATACAATGAAAAACTAAAAAATAGTATTAACTACAAATAGCGAAATATAAATTACCAAATATGTGTATCGAAATTTCTTTGTGAATTCTTTTTTTTTAATTTTTAGAAAAATAAATTTAAACTAAAAATCTAATTATTAATCATTTTCATCTAATATTTCTTTATAAACTACATTCATAACTTTTCTTTCTAGATTAGTTTCCGATAACTTTATACTTAAAGCTTTCCAAGTTCTAACTCTAGAAAGGGCAACATACAATTGGCCATGGCTAAAAACATCCTTAGTTAAATCAATTCCTAATCTTTCTAGTGTTTGTCCTTGAGCTTTATTAATAGTCATTGCAAAAGCTAATACTATTGGAAACTGGTGACTACTATATAATGCTACTTGGATTATCGATTGATTCTCTCTTCTTCTTCAAAAAGGCATAGGCTTTTATTCAAAGCCTTTCCTTCGTCCACGTGACATTCACGTGCAACCAGCCAAAACCTTTTGAAGGGTTTTTCGGTAAATTTTTTCCCAGCCAATCCAAAACCCTATGAAGGGTTTTTTTTTCCAAAACCTAATAAAATTATTTTTAAAATTAATTTTCCACCATCGGTTTCGAACCACCATCCTTCAGCCTGTAGGCGGACGCCTTATCCATTCGCACAACCGCGAGCTTTAATAGCTTTGAAATAAAATTGAATATATGTCGGCTGGTTTCCTCCTCTCTTCAACCAGCTTCAACGGCAAAATTTATTATCGATTGAATCCCCTACTAAATGCCCGCTAGGGGAAAATAGAAAAAGAAAATAAAAAGATAGTGTGTTGAATAAAGAGAGACAACACTGACTCAACATGGTTGAGTCTGTGCATGTTCTCTAACCCAACCTCTTCCCGCGACAAAATTTATTATCGATCGAATCACCTACTAAACACCCACTAAGAGAAAATAGAAAAAGAAATAAGGGAGATAGTGTGGTGAATAAAGAGAGACTGCTCTGACTCAAACGGTTGAGTCTGTGCAGGAGAAAGTTCTCTAACCCAGCCAGATGGCTGTGTTAGAGAAAAGAGAAATAGTGTGACAGCGGGATGGCTGTCACAAACTACAACAACCCAGCTGCGGGGGAAGAGAGAGAGTGTAATATCTCAAGAAAGTACACTCTCTCTCAATTATATTTCTATTATTCCTGTTGCAGTGCTAGACATTTAGGACAAAATATAAAAGAGAAAGCTAAGAGCGAAATAGTGTGTTAGAGCGAAGAGTCTAGAGTCTGGCTGATCGGAGAGTTGGTATAATTATATTCATACAAAGGTGCAAATCAGCTTGTATGGGAGAGGAGCTCTCCCAGCTGAAAAATAAAACTAAGTGATTTCACCCATGATCGGGTGGGTTTTATCGCTAAAATTGAGTGTAGCAGCCGCGGTAATTCCAGCTCTGCTAATGCATAGAAATATTCGTGAAGCGAAAAAGCTACTAAAGAAAACGACTAAGTTAAGTCTCGTGTTATGGAAAATCGAGACTCGAGGCCAAAAGTCGAGACTCGATATTTTTGGCCTCGGCCTCGACATGTCCTAAATTACTCATTTTTCATTTTTTTATCGCGTTCACAATTTATTTTTCATTATTTTGTCGCGTTCACATTTTTACCTTATTATTTTTAAAAAATTTTTTGTTTTTCAGATAATATTTATTAATATTCTAATAATATTTATTAATATTCTAATAATAATGAATTCTAACGACCGTCGACGTACAATGATCAGCGACAGCGACGTTCCTAGACAGAGACCTCGACAGGAGGTAAATCTGAGATTTACTTAGTTGGGGATAAGCTAAGGTTAACTAGGTAACTACACAAAATTAACAATCTATTTTAAATGAATTTTATTGAAGTTCAAATTTAATCTTAACTGACTTTATTTCTAATTTAATCTAATTTTAATATACATGAATTTTAATTGAAAAACACAACTTTTAATCTAATTTAATATAATTGTAACTTTATTTAAACAAGTGAATTAATCTAATCTTAATTGCAATTCACGCATGAATTTAAGACAATTTAATCCAATTTAATTTTACTTTAATCTAATTTAAGTGAATTTTTTAATGTATTTAAGACAATTTAATCTAATTTTAATATAATTTAATTTTAATTTTTTAATCAAATTGAATTTTTACTTAATCAACTTTTTTTAATTTAAATGAATATAATTTTTTATTAATCAATTTAATTTTAATCTAATTTAACTTTAATTTTTTAATGTATTTGAATTTGAACAAGTGAATTTAATCTAATTTTAATATAATTTTAATTGAAAAGCACAATTTAACTTAATAAACTGAATTTTATAGAAATTTAATCTAATTTTAATGGAATTTTAATTTAATCTAATTTAATCGGATGTAATTCGAACACTCAAATTTATCAATCTAATTTTAATGGAATTTTAATTTAATCTAATTTAATCGGATGTAATTCGAACACTCAAATTTATCAATCTAATTTTAATTTAATAAAATCTTACATGCATGAATTTATTTTTAATGAATTTAGCAGTGAACCTAATTTAATTTAATTTAATTTATTATATTCTTTCGAAACCGAATTTAGCCTTAATCAACATTAATGTAATTTAAATGAATTTACCAGCGAACTTAATTTAATAGAATCCTAATTCAAGCTTAAATAATTTAATTTAAATTTACTAAGGACGGGTCCTACTTAACCCGATAAACTTGTTCCCAACTAAGTTTCAAATTTAGGAATGCTTCACAATTGAGTCATCAGAGCCGTTTGCTTCAACATCACGCAACACAAGGGGAGAAGTGTGCACCATCCGATTCCGCCCTTTGGAGGAAAATGCCCGTCCTGACCTGGCCATGTCCGACGTTGTCTCTCAGCTTCTTGACCGTGTATTGGCGGGGCGCCCAGAGCCTATTCTTGTAGGTCTTCAATTACATCCACCAAACTTCCACCATCCGTTCACGCTCCCACTACGCCCATTGGCACAAAACAACCCTGAAGCTCTTGCAGCGGCTATTGAGCGCTTGAATGAGATCTCCCAAGCAGGGATCGATCTACTTAGTGGAACAACAACAACAAAAGTGGTGGCTGTTTGGCCTCTCGGAGCACAGCGGACAGCCAATCCTGCTGGCAACAGCGGTGAGTAACAGTTTTGATTCACATTTTTGTTGTATATTTTTGTGAGTTCAAACATGTTACTCAAAGTGGTTGCGTCAACGATCAAGAACATGTTGTCACAGCAAGGTGTAGATCAATTGTTCGGATCATCAACCCAAACGATCGGCTATGTCTCGCACGGGCAGTATTTGTAGGATTGACTAAAATCTGGATGACGGAGAGAGGGGAAGCAGCAGAACGATTCAAGGCGTTTTGCAAACAACCACAAGATCAACACGCAGGACCGGCACAAGAAATGCTACGAAAAGCAGGTATTCCTCTCAATCTTCAGGAATACTCGCTGGCCCATCTGGAAATTTTGCAGCAATCTTTAAGTCATCACATGGGAGGTGCGGGATATATTCGTCTGGTAGTATTTAAAAAGGAACAACAGTATCGGATAGTATACAAAGGAGATGGAAAGGCTGCTCGGTTCAACATTTGTCTTTTCTTGGAAAACAACCATTATCACTACATCGACAGGCCAGAACAGCTATTCAATGTTGATCGTTACTGCGTCGACTGTGAGAAAGGTGTTTCTAGGTGGAGCCATTGGGCGGGATGCAGTGTTGTTTGTAGGCTATGCATGAGATCGGGGCCAGAATTTCCGTGTCAGGTATTATTCTATTCTTATTACAAACATTGTTGGTTTCCTTTAGTTGGAGGTTAGAATTCCATGCGCCGCTTGTGGTTTTGTTTTCCCGAATCGATCGTGCTACGACTACCATCTGAGAAATGAGGCTCCCGAAGAGATGATCCGACGTGGAAATAGACCATTTAGATCGATCTGCCAGATGAGAAGAATTTGCTCGCAATGCTCCCACATCATTTATGCTGAAAACGAACAGAGACACCAAGCAGAATGCCAGCCATGGGGACAACGACAGCAACAACAAAATATAGTTATTAGCCCGCAACAACCTGCTATGTGTAATCAATGCAAAGGGCCTCATGCTCAAGAACAACCGTGTTACATCCAGCCACTAAAGGGAAGGGGCGACGAAGATGATGATGATGAGAAGCGAACACCGTTACGCCTGTGCTTTTTTGATGCGGAGACCTGTCAAGATGAGCCACTGCAAGTGAGCAACAACATCAATGGCTACAAACATGTGCCTTTACTAATAATTACAGAGGTAATCTTTTTTCATACTAATAAAAATATCATTTTTGTAAGGTCATTTGTGAAAAGTGCATCATTGGTGGTTTAGGAGTTGAAAATATTGGACAACGAGCGGAAGGGTGCTTTTGTGGAAAGCTGTGTAATGATCGATAGCAGCGCTGGTGCTAACCTCCATTCAGAAATTCAAATGACGATTACACACCATCATCTGCCAACATTACATACAATCCTCGTTGTATGTACTTCCATTCATTCGACAACGATCAACAAAGCCCTGTAGATCAATTTCTTGATTATTTGCAACAACATGGGCCAAAAAATATTCTCACAGTCTGCATCGCCCACAATGGTGGCAAATATGATTTTCATCTTTTGCTGGAGGCTCTTCACCATCGCAGTATACCACCAAAGCGGCTCTGCACAACAGGACTTAAAGTCTATTCAATGCGTTTGGGTGGTAGTAATCAAAGAAAGGTTCTGTTCAAGGATTCGCTCAACTACTTCTTCTGTGAACTTGATGCCCTCACCAAAGTCTTTGCTCTTCCGGAGGAAGTGGCTACGACTAAGCCATTCTTTCCTTATCTCTACGTGAAAAGACAACATCTTCACGAAAGAATAAGAGGCGTCCCTCCATTGCAATACTACCAGCCTGATTACAAGAAGTCCGAGAAGAGAGCAAAGCTACTGGAATGGCATTTACAACAAATGAATAATCCATCTACTCACTTCCAACTACGTGAACAGCTTATCGTCTACTGTGTAAACGACGTGGCCATTCTTCGTGAGAGTGTTCTCCGTTTTAGGCATCTAATCGGAGAACACACTCAGAATCTGGACCCGTTCATCGCTGCCTCAACAGCGGCAGGCCTGGCTTTAACAACATTACGCCGATGTTTTTTGCCGGAAAATTGGCTTGTTCATTCGCCAGAAGGAGGCTATTTGCGGGGGAGAAGGGCATCAGCTGAATCGCAGCGCTACATCAAGCTGTTTGAACAGGAAAACCCTGAGGCTGAAGGAAAAGTGCAGTGTGCTCAGTGGGCGATCGGCGAAGCTCATGTGGAGGATACTGGTTACCGACTTGATGGACTTTGGTATAGATCACCTCCACTTCGACCATTGGCAATCGAATACATGGGTTGTTATTACCACGGTATTTTTTTATTCTTTTCCTAGTCAGCTATTATCAAATTTAGGTTGTCCCGTCTGCTTCCCTGTTCGCAGCCAACGCTTGGCCGCTGGAAAAACTGCAGAAGAGCTGTATGAAAGGACACAACAACGTCTATGGGAGCTAGAATATCAGCACGGCTACGCTCTTCATGTAGTCTGGGGCCATGAGATGAAGGAAAGGTTGAATGGAAATCGCGAGCTGAAGCGTCAATGGTGGAAGATTGAATATATGAAGCCGATGGATCCGAGAGAAGACTGCTTAAGAGGGGGAAGAACTGAGCCTTTCAAGCTCCATCACGTCTGTGGCAATGGCGAGGAGATTCTCTACATTGACATTGTAATTTTTTTTTATTAAATTTAATTCAAGTTATTATTTTATTTTAGGTGAGTCTCTACCCATACGTGATGAAGGCACGCGAGTTTCCAATTGGTCATCCAACAATTCTGACGAGAGAGACTCTAGCCAACAGTTTGCCTTGGACTAGGCCTGACGACAATTCTTACAGAGGACTTTTGCTGGTCAGAGTGCTTCCGCCAACATCAATACGAGGACTGCCACCTTTACTTGGTTACCGCACACATGACGGACGTTTAACGTTCCCACTGTGTGCTGCGTGCGCTGACGACAGGCAACAACATCAATGCCATCATTCGGAAAAGCAACGGGCGTGGGTGAGTGGGTATACCCACGTGGAAGTAAACAAGGCATTGGAGCTGGGGTACAAAGTAATCGACGTCCATGAGGTTATTTCACTTTTACAGCTTTTCAATTATTATTAGGTTTGGCATTATGAACGCTGGGATCCCGATTTGTTCAAGGGATACGTCAACACTTTTGTGGGGCTTAAACAGCAGGCAAGTGGCTGGCCGCAAGGATGTGAGACATTGGAGCAAAAACAACGCTATGTGGCGGAATTTGAACAGGTGGAAGGTATACGCTTGGAGATGGCCAAAGTCGAGTTCAACCCAGGCCTTAGAATGATTGCGGTATTTTTTTAGCAAATTTCAAATATTTGTAAATTTCAGAAAATATTGGCCAACTCACTTTGGGGAAAGCTGGCACAGCGTGTTGGAGGAACTGAAATTCGATATGCACGTACTCCAGCAGAATTCCATCAAATATTGGAGGACCCGACTCTCGACACGCTGGACTTTGCCCACGTTAGTGAGGAAATGGACAGATGTGTGGTCAGGAAAAAGGCTGAATTTGCAACGGCGCCTGAGACCAACTGCTTACCCGTTGCAGCATTCGTCACTTCATATGCTAGGCTACATCTGTACGGGTATATGCAGCAGGTTAACGACATTGGTGGTCAACTCTTGTACTGCGACACAGATTCGATCATCTATGTTGCAAGGCAAGGAGGGGAGAGAGTGGTTGAAGGAGAAGCACTTGGCCAGATGAAGAGAGAAATTCCAACTAGAAGAATTGTTGAGTTTGTTGCTGGTGGCCCAAAGAACTACGGCTACCGTCACGTGGATGCAGCAACAGGAGGGGATGAGAGAGCTGAGCTGAAGATCCGTTCATTCCCTCTCTCCTATGCCACACACCAACTTCTCAATTTCCATTCAATGAAACAACTTGTGCTTGATCAATTCAATATTGATGGGGAGATGTAAGTTTTTTAACAATTTTTCATTAATCATTCTCTAATTAGTGACCAAGTTCTTGCTGATGGGATGATTGGCGTGGACTTTCCTCAGATTGGGCGCACTAGACTTTCGGAACTCTACACACACATGGCTCACAAGGATTATAGGCCCTGTTATCAAAAGGGAAGAATTTTGCCTGGAATGGAGACTTTGCCATTTGGATATAGGGAAGAGGTAATTAAAGGAGAAATAACCAAATAAACAATTTTATATTATAGCCTGCAGAACTACAAGAAGATTTTGAAGCATTGCCTGGAGGATCAGAATGGACTAGAGATGATTATTTGGCAAGATACTCATAGATATTATTTTTATTGTATTCATTCATTTAACTGTCTAGTAAATCTTATGAAATTTATTTACGTGTATATTTTTCAAATAGGGGTAAAAGAAAATTTTCAAACATATCTTTCATCTGTTCTTGAGTTTTTATTCCCGTCAATATGACGCGTCCTGAGATGTAGCAGAGACATGACGTTTCTTTAACTCTAAATCTAAGTGCTGGAAAGATTGTAGGATCGTAAAAGACTTGTCGAAAATTATTGTTGTTTCTGAGTTGTGTGTAAAGTTGTTCAATAGCCAAACGTTGTGGGTGGCGATAGACACCTACAATATTGGTGACTCGGAGATTCCTTGGCCTAATAGAAGAATTGTCATTTCCAGCTGCCTTGTTAGAAGACAAAATTCTTTTTGTAACTTTCCAAGCCAATTTTCTAGCAAGCTCAGGTTTGGGAACACCAGTAAGGACTACTTTTGAAGATTGGAATACGAGTGCAGCAGTAGTTCTATTTTCTTTTAATCGAAGACGCATAATTATTGAATGGAATCTCTTGGGATTATACTCTGTGTTAATACCAAATCTAGCTAGTTGGATGAAATTTTCATGGGAAAACCTTAATTTCCCAGGCAAAAGTTTGAATACAGCTGTACAATTTTCTATTCTCATAATATTTACTTTAAAAAACAATTTAACAATTAAAAAATATGTTTAAAAATCAAAAACATTTTTTCATCTTATTCTCAGTCACAGAAATAACTTCCAACGGGTAGTAGGAACGGTGACGGCCTCCTCCAAATTCAATGATACAAGGTAAATATGGATGCTCCAGTTTGACTTTGTGTTTGATGTAGTAGTATCCACGGACCTGAATATAAAATTTACAAGTATTTTTATAAATATTTACCGTTATGCTCAAATATCCACCCATAGCATGTACCACACTTGCCGATCGAACAGTCAGATCATTGCAGTGAACAATAAAGTTTTTGCAGCAAGGTTTGAGATGAACAGTACGTAGTTCAACATTTCGGCGCAGATGATTAATTATTTCCCGACGCTCCTCAAGATTATGGAAGAGAACATGAAGTTCTTTCAGAGAGCAATTCTTCAAATTGCACAAATATTCAATTAGCGGTACAGATTCCGGTGGAGGCGGTGGAGTAGGTTCACGAAACGGATTTTCGACAGTCCAGTCCAATGGTTCGTCTATAGTTATACGAAGTAGCTTCTCGCTCATATCGAGCATCGCCTCGTCAATATCTTCCTCTTCCTTTTCTTCTTTGATTTTTACTTCAACAGGAACACCAAATGCGGGTGTAGGAGGCTGCAATTAAAATTAATTAGATTTTGAAATAAAAATAGTACCTTTTGCTCCAATTCTTCTTCCTTAATCTTTTCTTCCCCATGTGCTGGTGTAGGTTGCTAAAAATTAAAAATAATTGGAGTTGAAATAAAAATTAAACCTCCGGTTCTTCGTCAGCAATAACTAATTCAGGCTCAGGTTGCGCAGGCTCAGGAATAAATGGCACCCCATCTTCCACACCCCAAGTCATAAGTGAGAGAAATTCCATAGTTCTGAATAGAAATTACAATTTTTTGGATCTATATATACTAGTAAAATGGTTGAATTGTACCTTTTAAAATGAACGGATTTGAACACGTTGATTTTATTCACACACTATTTAAGCACCCTTTCACGATGATTGTGTCAGGAAGCACTGGGTCTGGTAAATCCGAATGGGTAAAAAAGTTTTTGAATAATCTGAAAGAAATGACAAGTGAAACAATTACAACGATTCTTTATTGTTATGGGGAGTTAAATTCAAATATATTACAAATGCAGCGTAAAGGTTCGGTGGGAGATATAGGTGTAACTGTTCATTCTGGAATGCCGAGCGAAGATTTTATTAAAAGGCAGGCTAATGGAATGTTACTTGTACTTGACGATCTAATGGTTGGAGTTGATCAAACTATATTAGAAACAATATTCACAAGGGGGTCCCATAACTGGAAAATGAGTGTTATATTGTTAACACAACATTTATTTTGCAAAGAATTAAGAATCCCGCGTAATAATTCACATTATTTGGTATTAATGCGGAATCCCGCTGGTTCTCTACAGATTAAAAACCTTGCTACACAGTTATTCCCCTCGCGGACAAAATACTTTTTAGAGTCGTATGCTGACGCGACAAAGGAAATGTATGGTTATCTGTTAGTTGATCTTCACCCAAGTACCCCAGAAAAGCTTCGTCTCAGAACACATATATACAATGAAAAGGAAACAATAGTTTATGTTCCAAAATGACAAAAACTAGCGAATTAATAGAAAGGAATGCTGATTTTTTACAATCGGCAAATACAAATTCAAAAAAAGTATTGAGAAATCTTTTGGAGAAAGCGACTGATGAACAATTATTATGTTTTGTTGAAATTTGTTTAAATTTGCTAAGGGGGCGTCTCGCTTTTCATAAAAACAGGATAACTACTCTTCAAAGAAATGCAAGTATTTTACGTAAAATTAGTCGGTCTCGGACCGCCCCTTCAACAAAAAATTTGTTACAACAAGGAAAAGGTATACCTCCCTTGGCGGGACTTATCGCAAGTCTAGTTATCCCGTTAATTGTTGAAAAAGTAAATAATATAAATATGAAACAATAAAAGAAAAGGAGAAAAAATGCAACGAATGTTTCTTATTCCTGAAGATTTTTACAATTCTCTTTTAGAGAAAAATGAACAAGGGGATGGTACTGCTATTGGCTTAATCAAAAATCGCTTGCAAAATGCTGTTGCCAATAATGAGAGAATGGATCCCGATTCTCAAGCAATTAATTATGAGCAGAATTTGAAGAGATTTAATAAACTTTTAAAAGAAAAGGAGGAAAAACCGATTAATGTAAATGTAAAAAATTTTTCTGAAAATTTAGGTGTAAACAATTCTAGAATAGTCCTGAGAAAAAGGGTTAGGAGAAAAATTGGAAAGAAAAGGCACATTCCAATTAAGATTGAGGAGGATGTGGAAGAGGAAGGGGGCGGGGAAGAAGAATACCAGTCAGCTGAAAGTGATGCTGATCCAAAAGAGCAAGCAATGGATTATTTAAGAGAAAATGCTAATATTCTAGGCGTTTTGGAGGATGGAAGACTTGCCAGAAAGATTGGTAATGATTATCCATTAATTACAAGTAATGTTGAGGAAATTGTAAATCATATAATTAGAAATAGAGGCATGCGTACAAAGAAATTACCTACAGGTTATGACGAATTTATTAAAAGAATAAACGATCATCCTATTTTACAACAAATTTTATTCCCTGAATCTACAAGTAAGCAAAAAGGTTCCGGTGTATTCTGTTTTAAGCCTTCGTTATGGAAAAGACCAAGCTTTTAAATAAATTGTATAAAAATGTAAACTCCCCTTCTTGCTTCACTTCTATGGAACCTCTATTTCGAGATGCTAAATGTTTTGACAAAAGCATCTCAAGGCAAGATGTTAAAAACTATCTTGCAGGGCAAAATGTCTATACCCTCCATAGAAGAGTTGTGAGAAAATTTAAGCGAATGCCAACACTTGCTCCGGGTTTGCATACTGAATGGCAGGCTGATTTGAGTGTTTTTAATCGTATAAGCAGTCAGAATAGAGGGTTTAACTATCTCTTAGTCTGTATAGATACACTTAGCCGCCAAATATTTGTTGAACCTGTCAAAAGTAAACATAGCGGGAATATGATTAGTGCATTTAAAAAGCTATTTGCTAGAGTAAAAATTGTTCCTTGGAAACTTTTGACTGATCAAGGACTAGAATTTACTGCGACCCCAGTACAAAAATATTTCAAATCATTAAATATGGAACATTTCTCTATGATTACTTCTCCAATATGGCATGCAGGAATGGCCGAACGAGCCAATCGTAGCATTAAAGAGCGATTATACCGCTATTTTACGGAAAACAAAACATTAAAATGGGTAAATGTTATTCAGGATATTGTTAATTCTATAAACAATTCCTTCAATTCAAGTATTGGGATGCGTCCTGTAGATGTTAATTATGAGAACGCTGAATTATTGCGAAAATTTTTAAAAGAAAAGGCACTTGAGCAAAATGGGCCGACACGGTGGAAAGAGAATAGCTTTAATGTAGGCGACCCTGTAAGAGTGGAAAAGAATAAGCAAGTGTTCAAAAAGGGATATTTGCCAAACTTTACAAATGAAATATTTATTGTTGCTAAAGTCCGATTGGTTCCACATCAGCCCCCCACATATAGAATTCGCGATAGGGGAGGAGCTTTAATTCGTGGATGGTTTTATGGGAATGATTTAGTTCTAGTCAGAAAAAGATTAAAAGAAAGTATCTATATTGTGGAAAAAGTTTTGGATAAGCGAAGACATAATAGAGAGGATCAGATTTTTGTAAAATTTAAAGGATACGGTGACGAACATAACAGGTGGATTCCTGCTAGTGCCATAACCTGGAAATGATATAAATATTCTCTCAATTTCTTAACCGTTCTGTTAAAATGACTTCGTTCTATATCATCCTTCCTTCAAACACCAATGTTGATGGAAACAGGACAAACTCATTTAGAGTCCGTCTTCCTCGTAAACTACAATTTAATTCGGAGTGGTATGTTGGCTTGACTGTTATGGTCTACCCCCACTCATGGCCTTCAATAGGGACTAGTACTGATCAATTTGTGACTGTAACTTGGCAAAGTGGTGAGGTTGTTAGAGTAGCTGTTCCCTCTGGTAATTTGACAAATCCCCAGCAACTCAAGGAAAGCTTGGATAGGTCTTTAAGTGAAGGGTGTGAAACATTTGCTGAAAATTTACGGGTCAGTGAAATGGAATACAAGAAACAATTAAAGGAACTTAAAACAAAATCAAAAGAAGTGTATAATAGACAAAAAGAGGTGAAGAGAATAGAATTAAATGCAACTGAAATACAAGAGGAGCATCTAAAATCTGAGAATGAAATTTATGAGGATATGGTAAGGGATTTTAACTCGGGTCTTGATGAGAATACTAAAAAATTATTATCTGAAGCTGGGTTCGAACCTTGGCTGCAGGTTTATCGTAAACCAGGAATTGCATGTGCCTTCGATTTTCATTCATATAAAAATCGTTTTTCTCTATTTGTAGGTAGAAAATATGTAAAGAAAGTTGAGATTACAGAACAATTAGCTTATATTCTAGGATTTGATAAAACTATATTGAATGAATCAACTATTGCAAAATTCATGCCAGATATGAGTGGCGGTGTCTCTAGCTTTCATGTTTATGCCCCAGGATTAATTGAACCAATGGTGATTGGGGATGTTACAGCTCCAGTACTTCGTATTGTGACAATTCGAGGCAAGCAGGATGAAATTATTGAGGAACAATTTCTTTCTGTACAGTACCATAAATTACTTGTAAAAGAAATTGCCGAAATACTCATTGAAATACGCACGGGCGGTGGGGTACTTATGCCATTCCAATACGGAACTTGTACTTTAACTCTCCACTTTAAAAAATCTGCCTACTTTTAATGAATACGATACAAATTGACAAAATCCTGAGAAGGAATGCTATTACAAAAAGGTTTTATATTGGCTGTTTTGCATCTGATAGGATTCCTCTATCAATATCTACTTTTCCCTTTTGTATGGTTGTTAATACTGACCCTTCAATGCTCCCAGGCTCTCATTGGATAGCTATATTTTGCTCCTCTCCCTCTAGTGCTGATTACTTTGACTCGCTAGGATTCTGGCCTCCATTTAGCTTTTATATTAAAAAATATTTATCAAATTTTACAAAAGTTTCCTATAATAATATTCAAATACAGCAGCCAGGGGGGCACACTTGTGGTAAATACGCAATATTTTTCTTGTTTATGCGTTGTTCAGGTTTTTCTATCGAAAATATTATTTTAATATTAAGCAGAGTAAATGCTGATAGATTTGTCTCGCAGTTTATTGCTACTAAAGCTTTTAATATAAATAATTGAAAGAGCAAATTTTGTACATTACAATGCATACTGACTTTAATCCTCTCTATGTTGATTGGTCGTCGTTGACCGAATCTCATGACCAATGGGGTGGTTATAACGTTTTTCGTGGTGTTCCCTTCCAAAGAGGTAGCGGTTTAGGATCTGTTTTTCGAAGTTTGCTAAGGTATTTGATACCAATTGGAAAAGACATTGGCACAGCCATTGGCCGCCAAGGGTTGGAATCAGGCAATCGTGTCTTGAGTAACGTATTGGAAGGGAAAGACCTTAAAGAATCTCTTGTAAATGAGGGTAAATCAGGACTGAAGAATTTGTTAGAGAAAGCAGCCAATAATATTGAGCAACAAAAAGGAAATGGTTTTGAATTCAAAAGACAAAAGGAAATTCGTCCCAAAACAATTGGGCAGATGAATACCGAAAATATAAATAAGACCTGTTATTCCAAGATTGGCCCACCAAACTTTATTCCTACTTTTTCAAAAAAGAAATCATCTCGTCCAAAGAAACGTTTACGCATAGACGCATTAGGACCATATTAGAATGAGTTGTTCCAAGAAGATTAATGAGAACAGCCCGCTGGCGCTCAACAGTGCTTTAAGCATTTTTTCTGTTCCTCCCACAAATGTTTCAGTTATTCGTTCCTTCTTTCGTGAAATTCTTCCACTAAGTACAATAACACAAGACTCTCCCTATCTATTTCGCTTGTTTAGCGATAATCTCTGGACAGACTTGAGTCGCACATATCTTCACCTTGAGCTTTCAATTGAAAAACAGGAAGCTGGCGGAAAATGGACACGTATTTTGGCAACTGATAGTGGTATTGGGTCAATCCAAGGAATTGGGCAAACGTTTGTTCAACAACTTAAAGTTACTGTAGGTAACACAGAGGTTTATGATAGTGGGACTCTTTATCCTTACAAATCATATTTGACAAATGAACTCTCATTTCCTGAGAGTGTAAAAACAAATTTTCTTTCCTCCATTGGCTATCGGTTGAGCACAAAACATGATGATATTACTGATGATGGCTTTCTTGAACGTTGCTCAATTTTTAAAGAAGGAAGGCGAGCCCAGTTCCTTTCTCGTTTAGATTTTGATTTGGGAAATCAGGAATTATTTTTACTCAACAATCTCGATATTCACTTTAATATCTATCGGTCCAAGGATGCCTTTGCACTTCAGAAATTAAATCCTGCGGATGAGAATCATTATAGAATTTTTGTCCATGATGTTAAATTACTGGCTAAAATGATTGAAGTTCAACCCTCCCTTAACATGAGTATTTACAAAACCCTCGAATCAAACCCGGCCACTTATGCCGTGAGAAGAACTGAGCTTAAATCTACTTTCCTTAGTCCTGGGAGGACCGAGATTGAATACAATGCATTTAGTTCAACCATTCCTAGAAGAATAACAGTTGCACTTGTTGCAAATGGCGCGTTTAACGGGGACATTAGTCTTTCGCCTTTTAATTTTAAACCATTCAATTTGAGGGATATTTCTGTTCATACTGGTGGCCATATTTATCCAATGGTCTCTTATAAGCTTAAGTTTGACGAGGATATTTTCGTAAGGGCATATGTTGACATGTATGAAGCATTGGGAATGGCCAATTCTGATAGGTCCTTTGACATTTCACTGACTCAATTTAAATCGGGCTGGAGCTTCTTTGTTATTCCCCTAACATCAACTTTAGATGATTCTTGCGGATTTGAGCTGCTACGAAGTGGTACAACGAGTGTTCGCCTTGAATTTAATTCTCCAATTCCAACAGGCGGTGTTGAAATGATAATTATGGGCGAGTTTGACCAAATGTTAATGATTGATTATAACAGACATATTGTTTCTGACTCAACACTAGGTTAATACATAACAGTCGTCCAAATTTTGGTAATAACAATGAACAATACGAGCTACATTCCTTACGATTTTTTATCTCTTGATAAAGAATATTTGGAGGGTAAACAGGGACAAACAATAAGTACAGGATTTCCCATTATTCTATTATTATATTCACTTTTATTACCCATCCTAATCATTTGTTGGGTTTCAACAATAAGATATTTGCGCAACCGCGGCTATTTAACCAGTAGTGAGGCAGAAGATATTGTCCAAAATTTTCCTCTTGTTTCTAGGAGGAACCCAAAATAATAAACAAAGACCAAATGAGGGTAGCTGTAGTAGTTGGCCGACTTTGGTTTTTGTGGTCGTTGGCCAAATGTGGTGTTTAGGGTAGTTGGCGAAATGTGGTGTTCTGGGTAGTTGGGCAAATGTAGCTGGCCAAATGGGTTGTTCAATGAGAGAGTGTACTTTCTTAAGAGAGTAACTCTCTCTCTTCCCCCGCAGCTGGGTTGTTGTAGTTTGTGACAGCCATCCCGCTGTCACACTATTTCTCTAACACAGCCATCTGGCTGGGTTAGAGAACTTTCTCCTGCACAGACTCAACCGTTTGAGTCAGAGCAGTCTCTCTTTATTCACCACACTATCTCCCTTATTTCTTTTTCTATTTTCTCTTAGTGGGTGTTTAGTAGGTGATTTGATCGATAATAAATTTTGTCGCGGGAAGAGGTTGGGTTAGAGAACATGCACAGACTCAACCATGTTGAGTCAGTGTTGTCTCTCTTTATTCAACACACTATCTTTTTATTTTCTTTTTCTATTTTCCCCTAGCGGGCATTTAGTAGGGGATTCAATCGATAATAAATTTTGCCGTTGAAGCTGGTTGAAGAGAGGAGGAAACCAGCCGACATATATTCAATTTTATTTCAAAGCTATTAAAGCTCGCGGTTGTGCGAATGGATAAGGCGTCCGCCTACAGGCTGAAGGATGGTGGTTCGAAACCGATGGTGGAAAATTAATTTTAAAAATAATTTTATTAGGTTTTGGAAAAAAAAACCCTTCATAGGGTTTTGGATTGGCTGGGAAAAAATTTACCGAAAAACCCTTCAAAAGGTTTTGGCTGGTTGCACGTGAATGTCACGTGGACGAAGGAAAGGCTTTGAATAAAAGCCTATGCCTTTTTGAAGAAGAAGAGAGAATCAATCGATAATCCAAGTAGCATTATATAGTAGTCTGGTGTCTATACAAATCAAATGGATACTCATCATCACAACATAAAGTAATACGTGGAACATAGACCAATTGTCCTGATCTATCTCCAGCCAAAAGTCTACAAAGAATCATATTCATTCTCATTTCTTCTACAATCATTCTTGTTCCATTACAAAGTCCTTGCTCAATATTTAAATTTCTAACTAACATAACTATAGTATTTTTCTTTAATCTTAACTCGTGTAATGGAAAACCACTTGGACTTAATGAATGTAAATACTCGTCTACATACTCTTCTAATTTTTCTTTTTCTTCATTTTCAGCTTTATCAGCACTTGTATATAAAACCTCTTCACCAGGAAGCATGTTCAAAACTGTATTATTTAAATCTTTTACATCAACATTCTTTGGTGCAACTATAGCCAAGTTGGCCAGTTCTGTCCAATTACTATTTGCTATTGCATATCCAAAAGTTTCTTCAACTATATCTCCTTTACTAATACAATGGCTTGGCAAAACAATTTCATTCTCGTTAATATTTAATTTCCCACTACCTATGTCTAATAAATCGTTAGCAAACTCTTTTTCAGTATCTAATGCTCTCATATTTTTTCCTAATTTTAAATTTATTACGCTTTTCCAATATCTACTTCTTTTCACAGTTAAATCACAAAGCTCTGATCTATTAGCGTGTTTTTGAATTGGCAGTGTTTGTCTAAAATCACCTGCCAACATAATTACTTTACCACCAAAATCTATATTATTACTCATAATTTCTTTCAATTTTAAATCTATAGTTGTTAAAGCTCTTTTGTGAATCATAGGGGCTTCATCAAAAATAAACAAATCTGTTTCTTTAATCTGTTTCCAAGCTATTGAATTAGGTCCAACTTTCGAATTACTCATATCCAAATTTAATCCAAATCTATTATGCATTGTTCGACCTCCTGGTAAAAGCGTTGCAGCAATTCCAGTAAAGGCCATTGCGCAAACTTTTTTCTTCAATCCTCTTAACAAATGAACTATTGTTTTAATTACGAATGTCTTTCCTGTTCCTCCAGGTCCACTAATAAAATAAAATGCTATATTCATATCTGGATTTTGAACTCTATTAATAATACTATCAACAACATTTTTTTGCTCATTATTTAATAATAAATAATTATTCCGACCAATATCTAATTCTTCTTCTATGTTGAATTGCTCTTCCGTATCTATATCTAAATCATCAATTTGTTCCATAGTAGGAAAATCAGCAAGTGATTTTCCTGCTTCTAAAACTCTTTTAGCTACATCTATATAAGCTTTTCTATATGCTATTTCAATACAATGCTTTATAGCAAAGTCTTCAGACAAAGCATCTTTAAACAAAGTCCAAAGCTCTTCAGGCTTTGCAGGATTGCAATGCACTAAAATTAAAGCTAACAATTCTCTCATTTTCCAAGGCATTTCAAAACTATTAGCTTCTTCTAACGCTTTTTTCCATTCTTCGTCATCTCTAATTAAACCTTTTGCTAGACATGCCTCCGCAAACGTTGCATGTTTACTTATTGTCAGTTTTAGGTTTGCTAATCTACTAACTGTTCTTAAATCTTCGAAACTTGTAGCTCCTTTTACATTTAATAACAACAGTCGCAAATGGTAACGTTCTGTCTCGGCAGGCGAAACCTTTACCATTCGACCAATTGTATAAAAATGTGTCTTTCTTTCTGTCCATACTCCCTTTTTAAACACAAATTTCTCGGGAATTTCATGATAATACAAATCTTTTGCTAAAGCACTCTTCTTATTTAATTCAAAATATGCTAGTAACTCAGAATCATTCTCAATTTTTTTTCTAATCTCTTCATTAGTCATATTAGCATCAAAATAGCAAATATGTTCACCAGGCAAATGAACTGGTAAAGTAGTAATGCTATGGCTTCGATCATACGTTGGATATTCTAAAATTCTCCACACGGCCTCCTGTGGGCATACATACCGTGCGTCTATATATTCTTTTATCTCATCATGATCGATTTTCTCTTCATAGTTCAAAGCAGCTCTATCAGGTAACTTGTGTACATATTTATGCAAATATTTTACAGAGGTTACACTATTAACTTTTTCTACATTGATATGACATCTAAACATTTTTAAAAGATAAGGATTGTATGGAACAACCCATCTATTATCTAGTTTGAATTTATTTCCTTTCGAAATTATTTCAATTACTCTTCCATCATTTGGTCTTGCATATAATGCTAAACCGTTTTCTAAAACTATTGTCTCTTCTTGGTATGCTTTAGGATAACCTTTTGAACATGTTCTAATTAATTTCCCATTTACTTTTTTCTCTTCCATGCATGAACAATTTGGATTTAAATCTCCACATGGTCCATGAATCATACACTTTTTTACTAACTCATACAATTCCAAATCTTTTTCTTTATTCGGAATTCTAGCACAAATGCCTCTATTATCAACATCTTCACCACTAATTATTTTATCTACATTAATCAGTGTTAGAAGTACATGTATATGCGGTAGTCCTCTTCCTTGATTTTCTACCGGATACATCCAACACTGATTTCTACCAAAAATTTTAACTTTAGTAATCTCATTCATGAGAGCTTTTACTTTTAAATAAAAAACTCTATCAACTAAATCTGGTCTATCTGAGGGTACTTGACCTTCGTATAAATTGTCTAAAATCTCTTCCCATTGAGGGTTACAAGTCATTGTGACAAATAAGTCTGGTTTCCCAAACTTTCTAACTAATGCCATTGCATCTTGAAAATGTTTTTCTACATATCTAGGAGAATTTGTAACTGTAGGAGGTAAAATTACTTTACGACCTACAGGTCTCCCCGTTGCTTGTGACTTTTTTGCTAAGTAACTATCAACATTCTTATAAGCATCAGCTAAGACAGTTTTCTGGTTACTTCTAATCCATCTCATTCTATCTCCTTCAATCTTAACCCATTCATCAACACAATATTGTTGAAAAAGCTTTCTCCCATATAAAATAGGATTAAAAGTTTTTCTTACACTAATACTATAACTAACATACTGAAGTCTCGTAACACATCTAAAACTATTTACTTGACTAATATTAGGATGCCAACCTAATGTACCCTTAGGGTAAAACAAAGGGTATGTCATCGGAGTAACCATCTCATTTGTACTACTTAAAATTTTCAACTCTTTTCCTTTTTCTCGTACTACAATCTTAGCATCTGGTACTTCACCATCTGCTCCTGGTACATAAACTGCAGCTACTTCGTTCGCTCTAGGTACATTGTACCCTAATCTTTTATCAAATTTGCCTTTTGTATCAAAAAGCAAGCTAACTTCTACTGGAGATCTATTTTCTTGTGCAGCTCTTTCTAATTCCTCATCTTCTTCCTCTTTCATCATTCTATATGCTTGCGCAAATTGATTAATCTCTTTTATCAACTCATAAACGTCAGTCAGTAAACTTTTATCTACAACAGGATTAGTTCTATGCAAGGTACTAACAGCTTGATCTGTATCAACAATAAAAACCTGGCCAAAAGCTGGTTCATCTCCTTGATCTGGATGTAATGCTATATTAATTTTATGATAAATCTGTCCACTTATTCTAAAGCAATATGGTCCTCTATTGCTTGGGTATCTATATCTTAGTGGGTTCATGGAAGCCATTGAAACACTGCTATTTAAGTTTCTAATACAGTCAAAAAAATTTCTATGTCTTTTATCTACTCCTATAAATAAATCTTTAATCAATTCTGGAAAATGATTTTCTGGAATTTCATTCAAATTAACTTTTCCATGATGGCAGCAATCATTAAATGAATTACCCTTGCCAACAACTTTTTCTTCAGGAAAGTGTAGTGCACCACAATGAATGCATTCTTCACACATCCTTCCTAATCTATTAGCTACTACAGAAGTATGATCGTTAGCTGAAAACAACCGAACAATATCTTGAAGTCTGTTTCTATGTCTGACTCTCTCTTGTTCTAATCTATTATTTTTTTGTATATCTTCCTCATTTTCTCTAAAAATTCTCATTCTAGTACTTTGTGTATGCAAACGTTGAACTCTCTCTTCACCTGTATCACATTCTCGTTTCACTTTTTTCCTATTTTTATCTTTTTCAAGTCTAATTTTTCTTTGCACACTACTTTCTCGTAATCTTTTTTCTGCCTTTCTTGCAGCCTCTTCACTCATTTACGGTCTACAAATACTAAATTAAAAGTAAAAGTTTAACTAAAGTTTTATTTAAGAAAAAACCTGCAAATGCGAGTATACAAACTGAGAATAAAATTGTTAAAAAGCAGAATGTTAGAAAATATCAGGAAAAAGTTAAAAAATGTTGTAATAAAAGTTTTTAAATCTTAAAGTGAAAAAACTAAAATATTTTTTCGATATATGAAGAAAAACAAAATTGTATTGAAATGTTTTCATTTAGTTTTTCTTTTTTTCCTTTTTAGTTGACCTTTACCTATTCTTATACAAGTTTTTGCTTTTTTTTGAAAATAAATTAAGTACTTTATAGTTAGTTGATCTAAACAAACTCTCTTCTTTTTAAATTGTATATTTGCATTTTTTCACTTTTTTCTTATTTTGGTTGATTTTTTAACTAACCCTTTTTGGCTTCCTCCGCCCTTTTTCTCTTTCAAACCTTTTATGTTTACGTAAAAATCTTTTCTTTTTTGCTTTTTTTATTTTTTTTTAATTTGGGTGATTGTTTTGTCTTCTCTTTTTTCCTTGCCCCACCCCTTTTCCTTTTCAAACAGGGCTGCACGCAATTGCGGATTGCGAGTTGCGGATTGCGTAAATTGCGGGGGTTTTTGCAATTGCGAGTTGCGAATTGCGTTTGCGGATTTTAAAATTAAAATTGCGAGTTGCGGATTGCGTTTGCGGATTTTAAAATTAAAATTGCGAGTTGCGGATTGCGTTTGCGGATTTTTACGATTTTTACGCAATTTTCACGCAATTTGTCTTATTTTAAATTGTATAAAATTTATTTGGCGAAATGTTTAAAATAATTATTTTTGTTAATGTTGGCAATAATTTATCGATTTATAATTTTATTTTGTTTTTAACAGATTTAGAAAGATTTTTTTCGAAAATATAGATTAAATGTCGTTGAATCCAGGCAACTGGTGGTTTTATTTCAATCGAATTGACAAAAGTACGGCACAATGTAAAATTGCTGAGTGTAATTATATTAAAGACACAGGGAAAAGCCTTAGTACAGAATGCCTCAAAATGCATTTAAAAAACAAACATCCGAATTTATTTAAACAAAGAGAAGATTATGTAGCTGAAGAACGTAAAAAGAAAGAAAAAACATTAAAAAACAAAGAGGTTAAATTTTTTAAAAAACAAAGAGGTTAAAAAACAAAAACATTAAAAAACAAAAAAAACAAAAACATTAAAAAACAAAGAGGTTACAAAATCGAACAGTTTCAATTTCTGTTATTATTCCTATATATTGTGTAATTTACTAGATTTATTAAAAATATAAAATCACCTAAACAGGCACTTCAACATAATTTAACCAAAGAGGATTCTGATTTCTCATCAGCAAGAAAAAAGATTTCAGAAACTTTGTCATCAAAATTAAGCGGAATTGAAGATAATCGAGACTTAGTGCTTGCCACTCTATTGGATCCACGTTTTAAACTTATTTATCTTGATGAAACTAGATGGGAAGAGTATAAAGAATGGTTGATCCAGGATGGTGGATCAACCATAAAGAATGGTTGATCCACCATAATTTGCTCATATACAATTTTAACTATAGTTTGAAGTGATAAAATTTCTTTTTCTATTTTTTAAAAATTGCGGATTGCGAGTTGCGGATTGCGTAAATTGCGGGGTTTTTTGCAATTGCGAGTTGCGAATTGCGTTTGCGGATTTTAAAATTAAAATTGCGAGTTGCGGATTGCGTTTGCGGATTTTTAAAAAGAAATTGCGAGTTGCGGATTGCGTTTGCGGATATTTAAAAATAAATTGAGAGTTGCGGATTGCGAGTTGCGGATTTTTTTTTCCAATTGCGTGCAGCCCTGTTTTCAAACCTTTTTTGTTTACTACGCCCAAACTATAATTGCGCCGGCAAAACCGGACAGACGCACAAAACTTCTAAAATTATATATAGGAATAAACTTTTATAATCTTCCCTTTTAAATTTTTATAAATTATTTTTAATTTTTTTTCTTGTCAAACAATTTGTCTAGTCATTTATAAATTTTTAAATATTTTATTTTAATATTTTCCTTACAATTTCTTTTAATTATTCCTAGGATTCTACCAGGACCGTGATAGCTTTTAATGCCGCATTGATGAAAAGTCCTTTTACTTTTCATAGAAAAAAATTTTGATGATTTTGCCCAGTCATTTAATCATGCGCATTTTAGCATTCGCCATATTATGGCAGGGGGAGAGGGGCAAGGCCTGCCATTTACTCTCTTAAAATTTATTTATATTTTTTCTTTAAAGATTTTAATTGATTTTAATTTTTAAACGCTTGACAGTGAGGGGATTTTTAGGCGGAAACAATTGTGGGCGTCGGAGTGAATTTCTATATTTATTCGAAAATAACACAAAATCAAACAACGTAAACCTATGGGCGTCGGCAAGGCGCTTGTGCAAAACCCCGCGCTTCGCGCGGGGTTTTGCGGCACGCGCCTTGCGGGAATCGAATAAATCCAAAAATTCACTCCGACGCCCACAATGCACCGCGCCTAAAATTTTAGAGCCCAATTTTCCGTTTTTCTCAATTAGAGCCCAAAATTCCGCTGGAGCCCAATTTTCCGAAAAGTTGGAGCCCAAATTTCCGAAAAATCTTGGAGCCCAATTTTCCAGAGCCCAATTTTCCGGACACCCTTAAAAATAACTTATTTCTGGCCAGAGGTGGGTCGGAATTCCGATTTCCGACTTCCGAAATTTTGGAAAAATTTCCGATTTCCGACAATTTTTGGAGCATATTTCCGAATGAGATTTTTCCAAAATTCTCAAAATTTTCGCCTGCAGCTCAAAAAATAGAAGAAATCTGGCTTAAAGACCTCCCTATTTTCAAAATTTTCGCCTGCAGCGCAGAAAAAGGAAGAAATCTGCTGAAAATGGAAGCGGTGCAAAAAGGGAAGGAATCAAATCCTTCGATACTATTAATCCTATTAATCTTTCGATATCTGATATCCTTTTTAACTGATTCTTTTTAATTTTTTTACTGATATTCTTATTAACCACTCAAATCCCAAATATCTCCTTTAATCCTTTCAGATTTTCCTCCCTAATTCCAATCCCTCAAATCCAATCCCTCGATATCCTAATCGATCCCTCGATGTCTCCTTAATCCCCCGATATCCTCCTTAATCCCTCTATTCCCCTTAATCACTCAATATCTTTCGATGTCCATAATATTCGCTTAAATCCCTCGATGTCCTTTTTAACCCCCTCGATAATATCTCCGGTTCTTGATTTCGGATTGAACTTCCTTTATGCAACATAATTTGCCACTTTAGAATTTTATATGTATATAAATTCAGTTTCGAAAATTTCCGATTTCCGATTTCCAGCGTTTTTTCCTTCCGATTTCCGAAAAAAAATTTTTATTTCCGATTTCTTAGTTCCGACTTTTGAGCCAGTTCCGATTTCAGGCTCTTCAGATTTCCGACACTTCTGACTGTTCCGTCCCACCTCTGTTTCTGACCATTTAAGGATCAAATCGTTAATATGTAGTAATAGGGATCTCCTATTTGTAAAAAAATATTATCTTTTAGGGGAATTTTAATTATATTTTTTAGGGAATTTTAAATAATATTTTAAATAATTTTGCCTAGTCAATTAATCATGCGCTTTTTAGCATTCGCCATATTATGGCAGGGGGAGAGGGGCAAGGCCTGCCATTTACTCTCTTAAAATTTATTTTATTTTTTCTTTAAAGATTTTAATTGATTTTAATTTTTAAACGCTTGACAGTAAGGAGAATTTAGCATTTGTTATTTTTTTTTAATTCTTAAAAAAATTTTTTTTAATAAATAAATAAAATAAAAATTGTTAAAATTATTCTTCTAATTACGGCAAAAAATAACTTAAAAACATCTACATATTTCTGACCATTTAAGGACCATTTGTTAATAGTAGGGGTCTCCTATTTATATATTAATATTTGATATTTATTGCCATTTTCTTTTAGGGAGATTTTAAATTTTAGAATTTAAACAGAGAAAGTGTCTTTATTTATTCAATTAAATATTAAAATGTTAATCTCTCTTAGCAGTAGGTTTTATCATTTATTAATTTAACTTTCAATTGCCATAATCCTCATAAATGAATTATATCCTTACTTTATGAGTTATATTTGCTTAGGAATTTTGAAAACCCGCCGGGAAATGATCCTGGCCGGGAAGGACCCGTGCCGTGGAAAACAAGGATTTTCGATTTCCATTTTTTCAAACAAAATTCCCGGTACCCGAGCGAGGAACCGGAAATTTTGTTAAAACATTACATCATTCTATAGAGATTCTATTCAATTAAATACTTTGTGTAATTTTGATAATTTTATTACTATATTCTTTAGTTTTCCCTGCTATGATATACTTTCTGTTACCTACATTATCTACATGTCCATCAACATCTGAAGGATCACACACAATTAATGTAATAACAGAAACAGCAAGTGAAGAAACTTCAATATTGTCTTTACTAACAGTAGAGGAAAGAGAAATATGTGAAAATCTTAAAATATTTGACGCAGCCCAAGAATCGAGTATTACAACTCCATCAATTTTAGTGAAAGAATTTTTAATTGGCTCTTTAACACCATACGAAGTTTTATACAGGAGTTAGTTAGAATTCATGCATTTTTATAAAAAAATATACCGTTAGACCGACCCCTTCTAATAAACCGACCCCCTAGAGGGAGATTGAAAAATAAACCGACTGTCTTTATTAGACTGACCCATTCTAGTAAACCGACCCCCTTACTTCCAGCGTTAATGTTGTGTCTTTTATGTTTTATAGCCATATTCTTTTGTAGACTGAAATTTGAAAAATGCCGGATTCATTTCCGGATTTTTAAAATTTCCTTATCAGGATCGAATTTCCGGATCAGGAAAATCCGGATTTTCAAAAAAAAATTAAAAAATTTTGCAGTAAATAAACAAATTAGTGTAAAATTAGGGCATTTAAACACCGTTACTTGAAACAAGTTTTATCGAGAAACACCAAGAAGGATATCGGTGGATTTGGTGGGATATCGAAAGATATAAGGGGGGTTTAAGGGTAAGGGGACTAAGGTATATAGATTTAAAGGGAACTAGGCCCCAGTCTTGTGCTGGAATCAGGGGTGACCGCAAATGATAAAAAAATTTTCGCGACTGCAATACGCAGTTCGCAAGCTAGGGATATAAGATAGTGAATTTGGAGTATTAGGGAAGGTTTCATATGATATCAGTGATCGGAGGGATATAGAAGATTAGGAATTTGAAGGGATTGAGAGAGATATGAGATTTGTAAGATATACTTCTTAATCACAGTAATTCCTCAATATCTCTTAAATCGCCTTGATCCATTCATATCCACTTAGATCCTCATCCTATCATTTTATTCCCTTAATCCTCATATATCCTGTTAATCTGGATACTATAAATATCCCGTTCACTGATATCTCTCTCTTTTCAGCGCCGCATGGGAAAATTTCGAAGAATTGGAGGGCCAAGGTGCCATATTTCTTCCTTTTTCATTGACAAAGGCGAAAACCCCTAGAGGCAAAAACCCCCTAGAGGAAGGTTGAAAAATAAACCGACTGTCTCTATTAGACCGACCCTTTCTATTAAACCGACCCTCTAGAGGATGGTTGAAAAATAAACCGACCGGTCGCACTATTAGGAAAAATACGGTATAATATTTTGAGGAGTTTTAAAACAAAATTTGGGGACTTGAAAATATTTTATACACTGTTAGTGTTGGTCTGAAACGAACCGAAGAACAGAAAATATTACTATATCTTTCTTCAATTCGGGTTCAGATATCTATAAATTGCAATACATAGTGTTACTAAAGGTTATTTTCTCGAGTTCAAAATTTTCGCTTCCTTTATTTGATTTCTGTTATAAAAAGGCGTCACTCTCTATTCTTAATCTAAATATAATTTTGTGGATTCAGTAAATTATTATCTTTGTCATATTTTTTAAATAAAAGTTTAATTTAGAGGTTCATGAAGAATTAGATAAATTCAATTTTACCAATAAACTCGCAAAAGATATTTTGAAAAGAATTAACGAATTAGCTAATATAGATGACCATGTAATTAGAAATTTTTTTATCAAAATTATTAAAAAATTATCAGCAATGGAAATTATTAGCAATGTTAAAATTATTAGCAAGTATCCCGAATTAAATAAATTAATCGAGTGTTGTTTTACTGAAACAGGAGAAAAGATTGAGGTATTCGATTCTTTAAATGATTTTACCTGCTTTTCCGAAAATAACCTAAATTAGTCACGCTCAAGTAAGCGGTTCCTTGGAAATCTCTGGATATCAGGAACCTCTATCTATTTCTAGGAACCGAATCGAAAATTTCGGTTAACCAAAACCGAAATTTCGGTTAACCAAAAATCGCCAAATTCTTCGATTAAATTCTGCCAAATTCTTCGGTTAATTGAAATCTAGCCGGATAACCGAACCGAAACCTTCGGTTAACCAAAACCGAACTACCCAAATCACCTATATTTACCTTGCACAGCTCAATTCCTCGACATCGCACTCAAATCTCTCTATATTACCTATGACCCCTTGAAATCACACGATGTAACTCAAAATCCACCTTTATCCATCCAAATCCTTCGATATGCCATCAAACTTCCTTTTACAGCGCCGCAGGCGAAAATTTTGAGAATTTTGGAAGGCCAACCGGTGAAAATATTGCAAGATCAACCCATATTTTTTTAAAAAACGGATCGTTAGTTGTGTAAAAAAGTTGGATCCGGAACCGGAATTGGATCCGGAACCGGATCAAATTGGATCCGGAACCGGATCCAATTTGAGTTTTTCTATTTAATACACCTCTTGTTTTAACCTACTTTTTCTTGATTCCTTTTTATATTGAGAGTACCCTCCATATACATATAATCAAGAAAGTACATAATTCGCTTATTATTTTTTGCTTTTGAAAAATTCAACAACAAATTTCAGGATTTAGAAAACATGGATTTCAAAGCAAAAGTATATCTATTCTACTACATGTGGATATGGCAATTGATCGATTTTTTGGATCTTGATGGCATTAAACGAATTCAACTTGTCGAGGATAATAAAAACTTTCTTTATGTACCCAATCGTGTTTCCGAAGTTTTATTTGCTGATTGGTTACAAAATAAAGTTTTACCTAAAATCGAATCAAAATTTATTTTACAAGTAAACTATTTAATTATTATTTTAACTCCAACCCAGAATATCGACACCCAAAATATCGTCCAAAATATCGAATGACCCTAAGTATAGTGACGAATTATCCAAAATATCGAAAAATTTTTAATTTAATAATTATGTATTCCAAGGACGGAGAAGTCATTTTAACATAGGGGAATTGTTCTAACAATGGAACAAACATAAATCTGATCAATATGTTCAATCAAAGAGAGAGTGATCGATCTCCAAGGAGAATCCTGATCGGTCGCTAGGTCAGTTCGATCGCTTCTCTGTAGTTAAACACCTTTCAGATGTTGGAACAATTCCCGATCCTTGGAATACATAATTATGAAATTAAAAAATTTTTCGAAATTTAGAGTGCAGATATTTTGGGTATCGATATCTGGGGCGATCTCATTATTTTTTTAAATTAAATATTAATTTATTTACCTTTAATTTGTTCTGAAAGTTGATACTTTTATTTTTAATAATAAAATCAATGAATTTTTTTAAATTCCCAAATTTTGGGAATTTATGAAAATAAAACCTTTATTAATTTAATTTTGATATCTTCTGAGTATTTGATAAAGTATCACGACTTTTGCGCCGAGAACATTTGCGCCGCGACTTATTTATTTATTTAGATAGTCAACAAAAATGATTACTATTACCTTAATTTTGGAAACAAATATCTTATCAAAAAAAGTTTGGCAACAATTTTAGGCCAAGCTTACAAACAACAACCACAAATTTATATTAAAAAGGCAAAACTTGAAATTATTTTTCGATCTGACAAAAATAATGATTTTAAAAATGATATAGAGTTTATGTTTGAAATTATCGTTAAAACTGCAGAAAAAATGAAGGATAATATTTACAAATTTTTTAAAGAAAATTTTCTCAAAGAATTTAAATTTGATAAAAATTATTATAAAATGGTTGATGAACTTATTGAAAAACATTTTAGAGCAATTAATTATAAGAATACAATTAAAATAGCTGTTTTGCGTTTTTATCAAGAATTATATTCAAAAAACATTTCTGATTCAATTAAAAAATTATCAGAATTATTAAAGAAAGAAGCGGATGATGAGAAGAAAATTACCTTTCCTCATTAGTGGACTAAAGTATTATTAGTGTCTTTGGGATATAAGCCACTTTTTTAGATTACATATTGGAAGGGCCTAATTTAAATTTTTGATGATTTTATTTAAATTATTTTTTATCTATTACACTTTATACATCCAAACAATGTTTATTAGTCTAACCAACGTTTATGAGTTCTAAATACATAAGCAAAATTCTCATCACAAAATTTCCCCCATAACAAAATCTAATTGTACTCGAGGAGCAAAAAATGAAATTCTGCAGAGCTATTATAAAATTTTTGGCACATTCCTTATACATATATACACACAAATAGCACAGTTAAGGCACCTCAGTTAGGGCACCAAATTCCAGTTAGCCTTCACCAAAAATATGTTAGAGAATGAACTATAGAAGTAAATTCTATAGTTCATTCTTTAGCATATTTTTTAGACCCCGACCACAGAAGTTCCCTACACGAAAACCAAATTGTGTCTCTGAGACGTGCGAGACTCTTGGTCTTAAGTCTTAATTCCAAGACCTTTCTTGGGTTTTTTCGGTCTTGGTTTTGGGGTGATACTCTTCTTTCTTTTTTTTTCCTAGTCAAGTTCTGGTCTTGGTCTTGAGTCTTGGAAAATTTTCGGTCTCGCACGTCTCTATTATGTCCTATTATTTTGTTCTTTTATTCTTTTACTTTCTGTTTCCAATTTCAGATTTTCGTTATATTTATTTGCTAAGATTATTTTTCGTAAGAACTCCCGTTTATTATTATGGGTTAACAAGATTGTTATTAAATTTTTTCAACTGGAATTTTTTAATTACCCTCTTTTTTTTATTTATTTTTTGGAAAATGAAAATTATTAGAAATATTTGTTGCAAATTTATTTATTTAACTGTTTTTGCAATAATAAAAAGGAGGGTTTTTATATTTATTAAAATATTTATTTTTATTTTTTGACTGTATAAACAAATTTTTTCGGTGAATCTCTCCTCTTTCCTGCTTGCGCAGTCGCATAACTACAGGTGCAATTGGAAAATGCAGACTGAAATAATTTTTTTACCGAGTACATATTATGTCAGTTTTTATACTGCAAAAAGTTGCTTGGCAAAATTTTTACTAGAAATACGAGAACTACAGGTAATATTGAAGCTTCCAGTCCCCATTTTTTCTCCCCAATTTTCCCCCTATATTTTTAACAAAATGGTCAGACTTTTTCCTTCTTCCATCCAATTTGCCTTTCTAATTTTTGCCTTCAATCAAACAAAAAGGATTATTTTTCCTTTTCTTCTTCTCTTCTTCTCCTTCCTGTCCATTTTGTTGTTCTTTTGAATTTTTAATCAATTCTGGGAAGATTGAAGGAGAAGAAGAGAAGAAGAAAAGGAAAAATAATCCTTTTTGTTTGATTGAAGGCAAAAATTAGAAAGGCAAATTGGATGGAAGAAGGAAAAAGTCTGACCATTTTGTTAAAAATATAGGGGGAAAATTGGGGAGAAAAAATGGGGACTGGAAGCTTCAATATTACCGAACTACATAAATATGTAGAAATGTACCTCTGATGTGTTTATTTAATAATTTTTAGTTTGGATTTTTTTGAAAATTTTTTGAAATATGTAGCTATTTCGAGTGGCGATATTTTGTGTGCGATATTTAGAGGTGGACTCCTTATTCTGTAATATATATCTTATTTTTTATATTTCATTTGTAGTCGCAATGATATTTGTCATTATTCGTAATAATAAGTTTTGGTATTATTCGTAATACCTTTAATATGTTCCTTGAATCCTATGGCTGAAAGGAAGAAATGTTAGGCTTTATACAAATTTTTTAAATAAAAACACACTTGATCTCAGAGTGAATAAATAAAATATAAATAAAATCAAAATCAAAAAGGTATATTATGTACATATTTCTTTCATACTTCATAAAATCAAAATCATTTTCTTGTTTAACGAAAATTCTCAAACTATTTTTGTTTTAATTTTTCCACAAATTCTGAAATCTTTTCTTGTAAAAATTCGTTTGCTTTTTTTTCAAATTCCTCTTTTAATTTTAGATCAAAAAATTTATTTGGATTTTCTTTATAATTTTTCTCAAAATTTTTAATTAAATAATTCACAATTTTTTTGTTATCATTTTTTATAGGAAATATATTTTTTAAATTTTCTTTTTCGTAGATTAATTTTATAAATTTCATGGTTGTGTGGAAGAAAAGTAGTTTACATATTGTCTCTTACGCTTCCCGATTTTTCTCATTAAAATCGTCTTTATCTAATAAATTTTGTGTTTAAAAATATTCGAATATTAAAAAAAATTTTTTTTAATCTGGTTGTCGTTCTTGATATAATTGAGCAAGAACAGCAAGAGGATTTGAGAATTTTTTGCGTTTTGCATTACTTTTTGGCTGACTCAGCAGCTTTTAAAAGCACTTAGGCGGGTGGTAGATAATAAATAATGAGAAAAAATAAAAGCAAAAGCTCAGTTTGTTAAAGCATCTGCAAAAGTGTAGGCGAGGGAGGTTAAGCGGAAACTAAGCTAACAATAAGCATGTAAACGTGGCTAAGTGCTACAAAAATCCCTTTAATTAAAGGTAAATGACCTTTAAATAACCAAGTTATTATGATAAGATTCATACAACTCGCACTTATAATTTCGACCCCTCCCCTCTCTCCAACCTCCAGTTGTATTCCCCTCTAATAGGATACACATTTTGAAGATATCTGAAAAATAGTAGTCCGCCTCGTTTTAAATTAAAAAAAAAATTTTAAAAATAAATTTAGTAAAATTGTCACTTAATCCCGGATGAAATTCTTTAATTAATTTTTTTAATTCAATCAAAAATCCTTCCAAATATCCACCACCCCCATTTCCTTCATTTTTTGTTTCATCCAAATTAAATAATAAATAGAAATTTCCATTTTCATACACTGCTTCAAAATAATTTTTATTCTCATTTTCAATAGAATATTTAACATTCCACCCCAAATTTAAAATTTCCTCATAAATTTCCTTGTCATTTTTCTTCATTGCTGCAACATTTTTAATCAAAACTTTTAAATTTTTTTTAACATAATTTTCCATAAAAAAAGAAATTTTATCTTTAACCATCTCATTTGTTAGTTCCCTATAAATTTCTTCAAATTTTTTTGTAAAAAATACTTGAGGGTCTTTTATATTTTTTTGGAAATTTTTAATTAAATAAAGCACAACATCTTTATCTTTTTCTTCTATTTCTAAAAATTTTTGATATTTTTTGGTAAAAACCAATGATTTTAAAAATTCTAAAATTGCACGAAATAGAAGTAAATTACATATTCTTTTGGCGTAAATTTTGTCGTGAACTAAATTAGGTAATTAATTTAAATTTTTGTTTTCATACCCAAGAAGTAAATCTGACTGAGGAGATTTTTTGGATATTTAAAATCTCCGCCATAAAAAACCCTCGAGAACGATAAGATGCTAAAAAGATATTCGGGGCTATTTAATTTATTCTAATTAGAAATTACATATCTTTTTAAAAATATTTTTCGAAGTAACGTTCTAAAATTTTAATCAATCCTCAAGTTTGGATTATAATCTTAATCAAAATTATTTTTAATAAACTAAAAAGAAAGGAGGATTGACTTATTTTGAATTCTATTCAAAAAGTGCATGTCGGGTGGGCTATAGCTATTTCTCTCCTTCAACTAGTGCAAAAGGAGCGACCAGCATCTTCAGTAGACCGGACTGGTGTGCCACGCTGCCTACTGCATAGCCTTAGGAAATAAATAGCTATACGCTTTACAGGTGTTACGACAATTGCGAATACGCACGTGCGGATGCGACAATTGTGGATTAAAAATTTTTTAAAAATTTTAAAAATGATTGAAATGATATTCCGTTTTTTTGTCCCGGCTGTCAGCTTCAGACTTCTGACGGTTTCCGAATCATTTTTAGACAGATGTGGCACTGAAAACTTTAAAAAATCTTAAACTTTTTAAAAATTTTCCATCCGCAACCGTCGCATCCGCACGTGCGTATCCGCAATTGTCGTACCGCCGCTTTACAATAACACCTTTAAAAAAATTAAAAAAAAAAATACTTCTAAAACTTCGTTCCAATTCCCATTCAAAATCAGAAAGAATTGAATGAAATTTGGTCATTAATATTTTAAATTCAATAAATTCATTTTCAATTTCTTCCAACATTTTCAAATTTTCTTCTTTATAAACTTCTTCCAAATAATTTAATTCGTTGGTTATTATTTTATTTTTAACTTCTTTTGCAAAATTTAAAATTTTATTATAAAATTTTTTTCCTTTTATTGGATCGAAATTAATCTCTTTAATTTCTATTTCTCCTCCACATTTTTCTTTACTTTTCTTTTTCAATATTTTTTCAATATCTTTTAATAGTTTTAAATTGTAAGATCTTAATTTATTATTTTATTATAATTAGGGATGGGATTTATATGGATTTCCATATTTTTTTCCTGACCTAGTTGGGTCGTGAAACGCACAAAAAACATAGTTTTAGCATATGTTGATAAGACCGATAATGAGTTATCAATCCATATTTTCCATATTTTTTCATATTTTGGCGTTCCGTCCATATTTCCATATTTTATCCATATTTCGTCATTTTTTGTAAAATTTTGCCAAAAATTGGTTAAAATTTTGAAATTTATGAAATTTTTGGTCAAAAATTTTTGTAAAAAAATTTTTTGAAAAAAAAATTCGTAAAATTTTTGTCAAAAATCAAAAATTAAAATTTTATAAAAAATTTTCAAAAAATTTTCGGCCCAAATATTATACAAAGTATGTTTAGAAACAAAATAATTACTTTAAATTCATTTTTTTGTAATATTTTGCATTAAAATTAGCTTATTTATCATTTTCTGCTTTAAGATGAAAATTTTTGCGTTAAAAATTAGTAGTTTTTGGCCCATATTTGATCCATATTTTGGATTATAATCCATATTTCAGTCCATATTTTGAGATTTTTAGTCCATATTATATGTCCATATTTTTCGATTGATAGTCCATATAAATCCCATCCCTAATTATAATCAATCTACCCACTGTCAAAATTCTTTCCGAAAACAAGTTAAAAATATACCCCAAATTAGAGTAGATCGAGGATTTTTGAAAAAACCGAGGCCGAGAATCACCGAGGCTGGAAAAGCCGAGATCGAGGTCGAGGGGATGACTGAGGTTTTAAAACAATTTATAAAACTTCAAAATTTAATTAAATTGACCAAATTTTATCAAAAACACACTAAATCGTTATCAACTTCATCTTTTTAATCATAACAGATTCAGTAGATAGCCCAAGATTAATTTAGATGCGGGTCTTGGGGATAATTCTGGGAGAAACCCCAATTTTTTAAATCAGCTCTGCAAGAAAAATTTTAAAAATTTTGGTATGCTAAGAGCCAGAATCTTCCAAGAAAACTAAACTGAATCCCAAAGCACAAGGCTCATCTCTTATTATGTGAATGAATCTTCATTCTCTTAAAGGATTCATCTCTTATAACTATAAATTACTCTACTCCAAATAAATGACAAATTCATATTTTTTCCAAGTATTAAAGGATGCTCGAAATTTCGTTTCGTGGAAAGAAAAACTCAAAAAACAAAGTTTTTTTCTTTTTCATTGGAAAAAAATCCCGTATTAAGCCATTGAAATTTATGGATGCTAGAATTGCCCCGACATGATTTTTTTAATATTACAAACATTTTATTGGTAGTAGGATTGATAGACAGTTTTCCAATATTGAGCTTTCGCTTTTTATTTTCCGATTCTTCACCTTTCTCTAGAAAATCTTGTCCAAACAAATGAACTTTTCTTTCATGAAGTTTTGTTAGAATTTTTAGTCTGTCCGTTCTAAATTGGTTTTCTAAGTGACGTGGTGTTATACTTCCATATTTGTATAGAACACATATCCCATAGTAAAACGTTTCCTATAAAATTTTGGTGTTTTTAGTGAAATCCCTATACTAAGATATCCGTTACTTTCCTTCATTTAATTAAATATCAAATAATTTAATTGTTTTTTGCCTGAAGCGTTAATGTGAATTTTCTGCCTCTTAAGCAGTTTCTGAAAATTCTGATCCTGCTCGTATTTCTTACTTCCTATTCTTTTCCCATACCTTCTACAAGGGATATAGCCGACATAAGAATTCAATTCCCGATTCGGGAATCGGGTCGGCTAGATCCCTGCCTTGTACTTACTCGCGCGAATAACAAAAAAATAATTTTAACTCTTGAGCAGAGCAGGCGATCTTTTTCAACTTTCCAACAGTTAAATAGATTTTCCAACAGTACTTATTAGCGCTGCAGACAAAAATTTTGAAAATAAAAGATTTTATCATTTGGCCGATCTCAAAATCGACCAACTCTACATATTTATCGCGAATAATTACCGAAATTTCCTTTGTTACCAAACCTCTGTAACTTTTTTTAAAATATTTTAACGACTCTTTAAAGCCTGGATTTTCTTTCTTAAAAAATTCAAGAATTTTATCTTGCATTTCATAACTGAAATCATATTCTCTTTTTGGCATTTCAACGCCGAATAAATCTCTTTGTCGTTCACATATTTGCTGTTTTAGAATTCTTTTTCTCATTGCATCCTCAGATTCTTTGGCCAAATCACTGACTTTTCGTTTTTTAATTTCTTTGCCTTTGCTTTTACTAAAAAAAAGTTAATCATTTTAGAAAAACTTAAAAGACTTAATAACCTTTTAGTATCCCCACTAACGACAAAATCATCACTATATTTATGATTTTCAGAAGATAACATTTCTTCACTCATAGGAACTTAAATAATTAAAAAATTATTTTTAAAAATATTTTGTTTTATAATTACAATTAGAATCCTCGCTGAATTTAAAATTATTTGTAGCTTTTAAATAAAATAAAGGTGTAAAGTTAATAAATAATAAAAATTTGTTTATAAGCATCTGAAAAGTGATAATTTTGAATAGTATAATTAGAACAAACAAGAGAACATATACATAAAACTTCTAAAGAAGAATTTTTGTAGAAATTCGGTAGTATGTATGGAAAATTACCCCTTACCCATTAACTAATACATCCCTCTCTAACAAGCAGTTAACATAAGAGTGTTAAAACATATTTGGTATGAGTACTTAAAGAAATGTAGAAGTCAATTTTAAAGACGTAGACACCGCGTTATTTTTTCTAATCCCTTGGATTTGGCGTTGGGTGATAAGACTTATAGGATGTCGAATTGTGTGTCTGACTAATAAGACTGCTTTTCCTTTCCTATGTCCTTTGATAATAAATTGACTATGAATAGGCAAGGCTGGCACTATGTTTCACAATCCTCTCTTCTCTTTACATTAAACATAAAGAAGTAAAACAGAGCTGGGCTATAGCTATTTCTCTCCTTTAGCTAATGCAAAAGTTTAATCCGCGGCTGGGTGCGGAGGTCAAAAGCCAGAGTCCCTAATAATTATTCTAAGCCTCTAAAACTCAAAAGTTTGCGCTAAATATCAAAAATTTTGCCGCCTGATTTTTATTTAAAATATTTCTTCAAATCGTTTGGACAAAACATGAATAGGAACCAAAACCCGAAGTCAGTCAATGCCGAAACCAAAAACTGTGGGTACCATTTAATAACTTGTTGCTAACTTTCAAATTAAATATTTATCCATTTTTGTTTAATATTTACCCTTGTAATAATTTACTATTTAATTTCCCTAGGAAACATTAAAATTAATTAAAATATTAAGAGAAGCTTTTAAATAAAAATTGAAAATTAAATTCTATTAAAGGAATAGCCAAATGGAAGGAGGCATTCGATTTTGAAATAATTCAATCAATTAAAAATTTTTATATTTTCTTGTGATTTTTCATTCTCTGCCTCGCATCCCATTTTAGATTAGAGGCGCGCGTTTTTAAATAAAAATTTAATTTTAAAAATAATCAATTAATTGATTAATTAAAACTTCTCAATGAAGTTTCTGACAGCTTTCACTATATAATTAACTGGTTTCCAAATCTTATTAAATGTCTAACCTTAAGTTATGAACTCGTGTACCGTAAATCCTCTAAAATAGCCCCAGCCTCTAAAATAGCCCCAGCCTCTAAAATAGCCCCCCTCTAGAAGTCGATCGAAAAAAATAGCCCCAGCCTCTAAAATAGCCCCACCCTCTAAAATAGCCCCCCCCTCTAAAATATTTTATTGTTTGTGGCATTGTTTTTTTTTCAAAGCACAGCACTGTTGAATCTCTATATTTCAATAAGATTATAAATGTTATGGGGGATATCGGGGATTTAGAGGATATAAGGGGATTCTGATGGATTAAGGGATAGCGGTGGATTAATATGGATTCGAGGATTTAGAGAGATATTAGGTATTATGAGGGAATTTGGGAATTAAAAGAGATATGAATTAAAAGTGATATTTTTCCACTATTATTCAATCAATTTCCCGTTATCCTCCCGAATCCCTGATATCTCAAATCCACTGATCTCCACCCTGATCCCCTCAAATTAGATTCTGAGAGGAAATCGATGAATTAAGCTAGATATCGGTAAAGACTTTTAATCTCACAATTAGTCTATTATCTATTCACTTTCTTGCTGCCCCTCGTAATCCCTCTTACTTCCTAGATCTCTTAATATTCAACTTGATCCTCCAACATTTCCCTTAATCCCTAAAATCCAATAATATTCAACGATGTCTATTTCCACTAATTCCATCCACTTGATCTCTCGATGAAGGATTAAAGTCATGTCACATTGACTTTAATACCTCAAAATGCCAAGATAGGCATCCTGATCCAATCCCTTTTAATATTATTAAACTTTAGGGACTTAACTGAGATATATACAAGTGGGATAATAATTTAAAATTAATTCTTAATTAGGTATCCCGAACCTTAAAACAAGTCTTGGATGAATTTATGGACTGAGGAGTACTTGATGGAAGTTTTTAGGCTAGGGTTTTCGTTAAGAGACCTTTAGTTTGTGATGAATTCTATTAAATTTTAGAAAAATATTATTCAAAATTTGGTAAAAAAATTTTAGTTTTCAAAAAATTTAGGCATCGAAAAAAATAGCCCCAGCCTCTAAAATAGCCCCAGCCTCTAAAATAGCCCCAGCCTCTAAAATAGCCCCCCTCTAGAGGTCGATCGAAAAAAATAACCCCATGGGGCTATTTTAGAGGATTTACGGTATTTACATTAGTGTTAGTCAAACGCGATTTCGCGGTATCGGTATCGGTATTTTCGGTAAAATACCGCGGTATTACCGAAAAATACCGCGGTAATACGGTACCGTGACTAACTCTAATTTACATGTTCAGTATTAGAACCCGGGCTGGAGAGTCCTTCTAGATATCTCAAAGAATCCCCGTCTACAATCCTGTCTCTATTCCCTATACAAACAATTAGACCTCCTTCTAAGTTATATCCAATATTAGATACTCCTCAATTTAAATTTCGATATTTATGGTGCCTAAATGATTAAATAAGAGATTTCTCTACCATAAGGAAATAAAATATTCAATTAAAGAAGTCCTTTTTTTTAGTTTTTTTATAATTTATCAATATAAACAACATTTTTATTATTTTCTTTTTTATTTTCTGTTGAATTGTGTTCAGTCCAAGACCTAGGCTTCGTTCCCGCTCCAAAAAAGAAAAGCAAATTCAAAACCAAACTTATAGCACCATAAGCAAAAAATACTTTAGACCACTTAAAAATTAAAATATTTTTAAATTTAATTGACATTTAATATCCCGGAACGGGCCAGGTGAGAGCCGCCAACTGAGTGCTGCCAACTGAGAGCGGGCAACTGAGAGCCGAGCCAACTGAGAGCCGAGCCAACTGAGCGCGGCCAACTGAGAGCCCCTTATAAAAGGCCCAACTGAGTGCCAGTAATTTTAATCAACAAAAAAATTCTAGAATATTTTTTTGTTTGATTTTCTTACTTTTACATTCTAAAGGATGTTTTAAATGGCAGACGAGATAAGTTAGACTTTTTATTAAATTCTTGGTCTCAATTTTGGGTATTGTGACTTACAGGGGTTTTTCGACTGGACCGATTTGGTCGAATGAAGTGTTATTCGAAAGAGCTCATTGAGCTGAGTCGGTGATACCAAAATTTCCGTGATTCGATGATTCTGAACAAAATTATGAGGAACTGAATTTTCGCTGAAATGAATGTTTTTGTATTGCTATTAGGGGGTAGACCTTCGTTCAAGGTTGAGAATTAGTAAAAAGGAATAGGTTTAAGTTACTGGTGCAAAACCCGTTGACCCGGAAAAATAATTTTTCGGAATATTAATATTTAATAAAAAGTCCTGGCACTCAGTTGGCCCTCTCATAAGGGGCTCTCAGTTGGCAGCACTCAGTTGGCGGCTCTCACTTGACCCCAACCGTGGCAGGGCTGAGTGCTAAAATTTTCTCGTAGCGCGCTAAACGCCAATTTTTAACATTTCAAAAACGCGCCAAATCCGAACGGCAAAATCGGCCAAAATCTTTTGAAAATTTTATGATTTTCATAAGGCTAAAAAGCCAGAATTCATGCATCTTTATCGCCGCTAGTAAAAATTTTGGAAATTTCATAAGTTTAAGAGTAGAGATAGGGACCGGATTCGAAGGGCCTTACAGAAATCAAGATCGATATCTCGAAAAAATAAAAAATTTTATCTTATGAGATTTCTCTTGTCTCGTTCCGGCCTTTAGTTAAAAGTAAGAAATTCCCCTTTTTTCAAAAGTACAAACAAGTGGTAAGCAGTGATGTCAAAGTTCCAGTTCCAGTTCCGGAACTAATTAGTTCTAGTTCCAGAACTAGAACTACGGAACTAACGATTATCTGGAACTAGTTTGGAACTAGAACTACGGAACTAGTAAATGCTGGAACTAGCTTGGAACTAGAACTACGGAACTAGTAAATGTCTGGAACTAGCTTTGGAACTAGTTCTTGAACTAGTTCTTGGGGGTATATTTTTGACAAAATTTCCTCGATGAAGTAGCTGCTTGAGCTCCTGAATTCTAAAAATTTTCGCCTGCGGCGCTGAAAAAGTGAATTTTTTTGGTCTATGACTAGAAATTCTCAAAATTTTCGCCTGCGGCGATGAAAAATTGAATTTTTTGGCCTCTAAATACTCCAGTTAATCCTCCAATCTCCTTAAATCCTCCGATCAGGCCCGTAGCCCAGTGGGGGAGTGAGAGGGAAACCCCCCCCCCTCCCCGAAATGGGGCTGGTGGCTTGGTCTTCCGAAATTCTTCAAATTTTCGCCTGCGGCGCTAAAAATGAAAGACTTTTGGCTTCTTGGCCTTCCGAAATTCTCAAAATTTTTGTCTGCGGCGCAGAAAATTAAAGAAATCTGGCTTCTGGTCTTCAGAAATTCTTTAAATTTTTGCCTGCGTCGCTGAAAATGCAATAATTATGGGGAGATCTAAAGATTTTGAGAGATACCTCCAAATCCTACGTAATCCCACGGTAGCATTATCTTTTTACATATTTCCTAATTTCAGTATCTTTCCAGACTGCATGTTCCACATCATGATGGATAAGGAGGATAATAAGAAGGAAAAGAGATTTGGGCGGATAAGGAGGGATTTGAAAAAAGATAAAGAGGGATGTCAAGGCTCAAAAGTTGTAAGTTGTATATCAGGTATATCACATTTTGCAGTTACTTTCTTGTCACCCTGTATACTACCGTATCGGGCTAAAACGAGGAACGGACAAAACGCGGAACGACAGAACACGGAACGACAAAACGAGGAATTACCAAAACACGGAACGACCAAAATACGGACCATACCAAAACGAGGAACAGACAGAACACGGACTTGCCAAAACACGGAACGGCCAAAAGGCGGAACGACCATAACACGGTCCAGGGAAAATAAATATTATCATTAATACTATCAAAATATATTATATTAATATTATCAAAAAATGATTATTCAAAAATGATAAAATTTTTTAAATCAAAATATTTTTAAAAATCAGAATTTTTCAGAATATTTTATGAATTTTTCTGAATATTTCTGACTCTTAAAGAAGTTTGATTTTAAAAATATTCTGATTTAAAAAAATTCTGATTTTTAAAAAATTCTGAATGCAAGAAATATTCTGAATATTCTGATTTTAGAAATCTGATTTTAAGACGACAGAACACGGAACGACAAAACGAGGAATTACCAAAACACGGAACGACCAAAATACGGACCATACCAAAACGAGGAACAGACAGAACACGGACTTGCCAAAACACGGAACGGCCAAAAGGCGGAACGACCATAACACGGTCCAGGGAAATAATAATTTTTTATGATTTTAAAATATTTTAAATATCAAAAAAATATTTAAAATAATGGATTTATAAATCAGAAATATTCTTAAAATCAGATTTCTAAAATCAGAATATTCAGAATATTTCTTGCATTCAGAATTTTTTAAAAATCAGAATTTTTTTAAATCAGAATATTTTTAAAATCAAACTTCTTTAAGAGTCAGAAATATTCAGAAAAATTCATAAAATATTCTGAAAAATTCTGATTTTTAAAAATATTTTGATTTAAAAAATTTTATCATTTTTGAATAATCATTTTTTGATAATATTAATATAATATATTTTGATAGTATTAATGATAATATTTATTTTCCCTGGACCGTGTTATGGTCGTTCCGCCTTTTGGCCGTTCCGTGTTTTGGCAAGTCCGTGTTCTGTCTGTTCCTCGTTTTGGTATGGTCCGTATTTTGGTCGTTCCGTGTTTTGGTAATTCCTCGTTTTGTCGTTCCGTGTTCTGTCTGTTCCGTGTTTTGGAATTCCTCGTTTTACCCCTCACCCGTATACTACAGCCATATTTTCATATTCAAAAAAAATTTAAAAATTTGGAACTAGAACTAGCTTGGAACTAGTTCCAAAACTGGAACTGGAACTAAGGAACTGGAACTAGTTCCAGAGAAATTTGGGAACTTTGACATCACTGGTGGTAAGTCCAGGACTCGGATCCAGTTTATTTAATTATTTAATTTACATCATTCGCCAACTCCTCTTGGTCTTTACTTGAAGCTATCCAAGCAATTATTATTGGTTGTATTAATGTAATAACATAATTTATTAAGGAAACTATTGATAAAATAAAATGTGCATGTTGTCGAGCTATCTAAAAAGTGTTTTTTGAATTAATTTTCAAAATTTTTCCTTCACTCCCGCTTGAGTGGTTAAAGTTGGCTAAGGTACGGAAAACGTCCCGGGAACTTTCATTGTTGTCAATACCAATTGAGGTATATCCCAATCTTTTTTATTTTAGACTCTCGATAAACATCAATTGCCGATCTTCCATATTTATCGAAATTTATCCCTATGTATACATAGGGTTTTCGGTTCCTGGAAATTCTTCGGATATCCGAACCGAAAAATCATCGGTTCTTCGGTTGGTTCGGTCCAGAACCGACAACCTTACTTATACATTTATTTTTCTAAAAACCAACCGCATGACTATTACCAGCTAACCCAACAAAACCAGCCCCATTAGCACTTAATACAACAATTATAGCTGTTTGTGCAATTAAATGGCTACTTGATGTCCATATTCCCAACACAAAATAACAAAAAACATTAATTAATTGACAAATAAATGTAATCCAAACAATTTTAAATTTGAGAGAAATTTTTGGAAAATATTCAATTAAAGGGACTAGTACTTTTGAGAAAATTGAGGCAAAATAGGGGGCGGCAATCCAAATGCCTGTTGAATTTACATTGTAATTTAATACCTAAAAGTTGGAGAGATTAGAAAGTAAGGCTAAATGAGCAAAGCATTCTTAAACAATTTTATGGCCCAATTATAGAAAATTTTGGAAATATATCAAGTGGCTTTTTGTACTCGTGCCATTACAGGGTGACAAGAAATGTTTAGGACAATTTTCATTCTGTCATAACTTTTTTTCTCATTAATATTTTTTAATAGTTTTATGCTCATTTTGTAGCCGAAACAATCCTCTTTATGGGCTTAAAAGATTTTTTCGATTATTGAAGTTTTTTCGAAAAGAGCCTGGGAACTTTCAAAAGCCAACAAGGTAATTATAGCCGAAACAAGAATTGTACTCTTTCTAGACCGTAATACATTTCAACAAAATTAAAATCCCTTACCTCATGCATATATAAAGGTCCATATTGTGCAAATAACCAATGTGACAATCCACAACTTATAGCAACACAAATACAAGCCCAAACAGCCCTGTCTGTTAACATTTTAATATAGGGCACTTTTTCATCTTTTAATTTCTTTTTCTGTTGATTAGTAGAAATTATTCTAGCTTCTTTTTGTGAAATTAACGAGGATTGATGTGGCCAATCACGATAGATAATAAAAAATAAAATAAAAACAATTAAACATAAAATGCCAAAAAGGTAATATGCAGCGGGCCAACCAAATGATGTATTACATAATCTTCCAGTTATCGGCATTGTTATGATAACGCTTAGCTTTATTTTGAGGAAAAATTGTTTAAAATTATTTTAAATATTTTTAAATAAATTTTTGGGAACTTATATTTGTCTAAAAACACAGAATACCCTCCTTTTTTGGGTTTTTTCTCTTTCCATGAAGACGATAACCTCTGAACAACAAGCCGAACCCAGTATTCAAGGTGAAACGTAGAAACATTCAATCTGCATCAATCCTGACTCGGTTTTTTGGATAATGTTTGATACAAAAACTAGAGCCCGCAATTTTGTACCGTACCATATGCGGCACGAAAAACCGATAAATACCGAGAAATACCGTCAGTAGTACGGTACCGTCCGGGCTCTAACAAAAATACTTCTTTTAAAAACATGTTTAAATTTTAAAAATACCTGCATAAATAACGATAACATAGTCACAAAAATAGCTTGTTCACTATCTCTAGCCCAACTATGCGTAACTTTACTTATTGTAGGCATCGAAGGCATCAAACAAAATCCTTGTATAATTCTTATAATTAGAATTGCCCAAAACCCTCCATATAAAAATAATTCGGGTAAAGCTGTTGTAACAATTCCAGAAACAATTCCACATAAAGACAAAACCAATCGAATTCCAAAAATATCAATTATTGGGGGAAGCGTCCCGAAAGCCGCAATTCCTCCCATTGCTGTGCCGGCAATTAAAACACCTCTTTCATTTGATGTAAAATTAGCATCTTTTTTCATGCAAATTACGGTGAAGTTTAATAATAGAGAATTTGATGTTAACACCTTTTTTAAAATTAAAAAATAATATTTAAGTTTTGCCTTCTTATAACTGAAATTGAAAAAAACCTTCTAACTGAAATTGCATCTTATTCTGGGGATAACGCTTAGGGGTATCTAACAGTGGCTAAAAAATTTTAATGTACCTATTATGTCTGTTTAGAATGTACACTGCGACGCAAAATTATACGTCACCCCATTTTTTTCTAAATTTTTTCATTTGTATTGATCCGAATTTTCTGAAAATTTAACACCCGTTAGTGAATAACTAACAAGATGTGTATGGATTTTTGGCAAAATTTTTATTTTAAAAATTTTTATACCAAAATTTGTGTTTTCGGCCTACGCAAAATCCAACGATAGGAAAAATCTACAAAAATATGAAAATCTAAAATCGTTGTAAAACAATTCTCAGATTAAAAAACCAAATTACTTCATAATAATTTGTGAAATAGGAGGAAAGAGTATTTATTTAACCCCAGGTTTTTCTTGTCCTTTAATTTCAAATTTTCTTTCCCTTAATCGTTTAGAGCTAACTCAGAGAATATCCGTACCCAAAAATATAACAGATCCAATTCAGTATTTTATCAAATATAAAGAATTTGTGTAGGCTAGGGACTTAGATTAATTAATTAATTACCGTCAAACAAATTAATGTAAGAATAAGCATTGCAACACGTAGAGAAAATAAATGGGCTAAAAACGATGTTTTTACATTATTTAATTTATTTTGATCATTATTTTGATTTTTAATTATATTTTGAATATTTTCTGGATTTAATTCATCTATTGGAAAAATTTGGGAAATTGCCATTTTCTAAGAAAAATTTTTTCTGATTTTTGAGGACAAATATAAATGATTTTTTATTTAATAGGAATTCACGATAAAACATAAATCAGTAAAAAGAATAATTAAAAATTAATTAATATTTTTATAAAAATGTGCTGATTTTTAAATTAAAATAAGAAGAATGTAAGTGACAAAAGTAAATTTATTACCTTTGCCCAAATTATATTTAAAAGATAATTACTGATAAGCAATTGTTTTAAACACAAAAATTACTTTAAATGTATTTATAATAATATGTAATGTAATAATCTTATTAATTAACAAAACTGCTCTTTGCTTATTAACATAATTAAACTCCTTTGTGTTCTCATGAAAAGATCTCTCAAAGTGAAAAGACCTCTTTGCTTCTCACATGGAAAAACGTCCACTCTAACAACTTGGATTTTAAGGGGGAAGCGCGAACGCTGTCCCCCACACTCAAAAATTTAGCTGTGGGCCTACCCCAGTTCGGAGCCGCCCTGCGGGTCAACCTCGCCCTTAAGTGCAATGGGGAAGTCTCACCACAGACGCCATGCCTTCTTGATCGCATGAGCGCCCCAGCCAGGTAAGTTTCAGAGAGGACAAATGCCCATCGTCTATTAAATATTTAAAAGAGGAAAATGTCAGTTTGTGAGGAAAGCAGTTTCGGAAAGGAAAAATGAGTACTCTCTCGCATTTTCTCTCATCTTTCACTACAATTTTAGTTCTACAATTATTTTCCTTTTTATTTCTAACATCACAACTATTTTCCTTCATTAGTTAAACAGAAAACTACTAAAAGGAAATGATAAAAAATCTTGGGATATATGTCAACAAGAATATTTAATTTGGTTTTTCCGAATCCTTGTAGGCGAATTGGCATAGAGAATGCAAATTTGCCATTGAATAAGTACTCGACCTTATCTTCTAAATAATTTACTAGATTAAACAAAGTCTCTATTAGTCTGATATATATAAATTTGTGAGTTTACCCCTAGAACGAAGAAAAGATACTGGCACAATTTCCTCTCGAACCTAAACAATGTTACAAAATTCAAAATTAACCACTAAAACGAACAAATGAAAATAAAAATAATGGAAACAACCAAAAAAATATTTATCAAATTAAAATTTAATTTTCACCAAAATTATTATTAAAATCAAGCAAATTAAAATTTTTATTTTCAGGGCATTTTGACGTCTCATTTTTTGAAGTTAAGGACTGCAAAATTGAAGTATGAATTGCTTTGTTAACAAATTCTCCTCTAAATTCAATAAAATCATTAAATATAACATCCATTGTTTTAACATTAAAAGGCTTTGTTTTTATTCCTTTTTCTTCAAATCTTAATTTAAATAATTCTTCAATTTCTGGAAATTTTTTGACAAGAAATTTTTCAGCACGTTCAGTATCTTCTGGCCAGAAAAATAATTTCCCAAAAGATACTACAGAACCAATTTTTGCAAAAGTTTGAAAACAAATTAACATCGCTTTGTCGAGAAAATCTTTTTTGTTGTTGCCTCCATTTTCCTCAAATTCTTCTTCAACTTCCCCATTATTTCTGTTTTGTGGTTTTAAATGAAAGCCTTTTCGAAGTTCGTTTAGTCCAATTTTGTAAGTAGCGTCGTCTACAAGAAATGGAAGAAGAATGGTTACAAGTCCAGGCTTTGTTCTATTTCCGTGTAATTCTTTAAATTCGTCTTTTGAAATACAACGATTTGAAATTTTTGATAAAATTTGTTGGTAAGTATTGTTGTAATTTTGTTGTGATTGAAGTTCTATTGATTCTAGGCCATCAGTATTATTTGATTTAAGATTATATGACAAATAATTATTTTCAGTTTCGTTAACTGAAATTATTGTAGAATTTTTTAAAAAAAATTTTTTTTAATAAACTTTAATTTAAATTTGGGATCCCCGGACAGGAGTGAGCGCATTGCGTTTTTCACGATTGCTCTCTCCCCCTGTCCCTGAATATCTTAAGACTCTGGTCACAAAATTCCTAAAAAGTCCAGGGAATTCCCAGCAGGAATAAGCTAGGTAGACAAAGAGTCCGGGTTGGGTTCCGAATTAAATCCTCCAAATTTCCCTTTGATTGGGTCCCTGATCCACAGCTTTAAAATAGGGTTGAGCGGTATCGGGATCGGTAGCATCATTCCAAAATCCCGATAACGCCATACTCTACTTTGAAATAAATTTACCGTTACTTCCAATTTCCTTATAAATTAATTCCTCAGTCTTGTCTGTTTTTACACTATTGAAAACAAATAATATAAAAAATAAAATAATTAACATTAAATATTTTTAAATTTTATTTTATTCTAAAAACTAAAAATTATATTAAAGAGATTTAAGAGCAATAAATAATGGAATATGTATGTAAAAGAATAAATAATAATATCAAAACAAACTTATAATTTTTAGGTCAATGTCTTTTATGATTTACTAAATTGGCGTACCCATCTTGGGCGGATATATTTTTGTTTGTGAAAATTGTTTATTTGTATGTTATAATTTTGTAGTTTATCTCATAAATAAAATTGTTTACAAAGATTATAATTAAAGATTTGTTTTAAGTATTTAAAAAACGAAATTAAGCGAAATTTTAATAGTCTAAGATGCAATGAGGCCAGAATATTTCCTTTTTTGTCTGCAGATTAGGGGTATTTTAGTGGTATTTTTACGTTATTCCAAATTCGATGTGGCGTCTGTGGTTTCTATTTTTAGACTACGATATGTATATGTTGAAAAGACTGATTTATGTATAAATAAATGCTAATTTTATATGCATCAAATAAGTTTTATCTTTAAATCTATTCCAGATTTTACTCAGAACACAAATAAACTTTTTCATTTTGCTTAGGATTTAGATACTAACTTAAGATCAAGATAATTAGACACTATCTCAAATATGTATGTGATTGCAATTTATTTTATCTTGACAAGATTTTTTAAAATCATCCTTACAGAAAATCTTCTCCAATTTTTAACGAACTAACCATCGAGATTTTAAGGGGGAAGCGCGAACGCTGTCCCCCACACTCAAAAATTTAGCTGTGGGCCTACCCCAGTTCGGAGCCGCCCTGCGGGTCAACCGCGCCCTTAAGTGCAATGGGGAAGTCTCACCACAGACGCCATGCCTTCTTGATCGCATGAGCGCCCCAGCCAGGTAAGTTTCAGAAGCATCAAATACCCATCGTTTATTAAATATTTAAAAGAGGAAAACGTCAGTTTGTAACCAAGGCTATTTTAAAGCAGAATTAACATACTCTCTCACATTTCTTTTACATTCTTTTATACATTTTTATTTAAAACAATACTTTCCTTTTTTTCACTATCATATGCACTCTTTTATTTTCTCTAATTATGTTTAGAAAAAGAGTCTAGCACATTAGAGTCTTAAAAAATAGAATCCATTTCAAAGAATTCCCTTAATTTTTAAGATTTTATTATGGTTGTTGGCGGCGATTATTAACCGTGTTAGGTATGTGTGGGTCTAGTATAAAAGGAGTCGTTAGCGATCAGTCTCGGTCGACACCTGGGTCGACCGGCGCCGCCTGTCCTTCGTCATTCATGCCTTTTTGCCACCTTCACTGTTATTGTATTTAGTCTTGTAGATAAAGCACAGTTTGTTAGTCTGTCTTATCTTGTTATTCTTGTTAGTACGTAGACATAGAAGTCACGTACATAACAGTGGCGCGGTCGCAGTAGTGAATCCTATGATTCACAATTCGGACATTATTCGGATTATTCAAATTTGGGAAGTATTCGGACATAATTCGGAGATTCGCAGAGCACATCAGATTCTTAGTTAGAGGAGACGGCGTCAGTTGAAGTGTGGCAGGCATTCAAGCCGATCGAATTCATCTATTCGACAATGCCTAGCAAACCTTAGTCAATTCCAGTCGGACCAATTCGAGATTTGAAAAGATAGTGTGATTATTCGGTCCAGAAGTTTAGTATTTTGGTTAAAAGATTATTCGATGAATTCGAGCTTGATCATCAGGAGCAGAGTGAAGGAGCAAGTTGTATTCAGTATTTTGATTATATGAGGAACCGCAGTCATGGGCAAGATGTAAGTCCCGATTATTTGTTTATTCAAGGCCGCAATGAGTAAGTCGGTCAAGTGGACGTAAGACGGTCAAGTATGATTCAAGTCTGAGTCAATTATTTAGTCGCTCCAGAGAAGTGTTTGATAAAATTTTATTATTCGCTCTATTGATGAATTCATATGGCATTATTCAGTTTGATTGAGAAATTATTCAGTTATTCAGAGATTAGTGAGATTATTAGTAAAAGAGAAATTAGAAGTTAGTCAAAATGCCATTTAGTTATTCGCCCAAGTAGTAGAAAATAGGGCAGTATTATTCAGGGAATTAGTGAAAATCCCTACCCAGAGTTGGGTTGATTCAGATTATTCGATGTGCCTCTGCTTTGGCGATGTTTAGACGATAGATGTTGATGTGAGGTTTTTATGGGACATTTGTGATAATTGTGATTTTTTTGTTTGTTGTAAATTTTTTGTTTTGTTTTCCCTCAATGTTTGTAATTTTTGTCCCATTGTATTCAAGGCGGTGTTATTCAGTCATTCAATTCGAGAAGTTATTCAATTCGGACCCAACCTAACAATTCTATTCAGTAGCAAATTATTCAAGTTAGTCCCTAACTTTTTTAAAGGAGGGAGATGTTAGGTATGTGTGGGTCTAGTATAAAAGGAGTCGTTAGCGATCAGTCTCGGTCGACACCTGGGTCGACCGGCGCCGCCTGTCCTTCGTCATTCATGCCTTTTTGCCACCTTCACTGTTATTGTATTTAGTCTTGTAGATAAAGCACAGTTTGTTAGTCTGTCTTATCTTGTTATTCTTGTTAGTACGTAGACATAGAAGTCACGTACATAACAAACCGGTACCCCCGGTTTTCGGTTAATCTAAATTTTACGAATCCGGTTTTTGGTTTTAGGCAAATACCGGTTTTATTTTGGGGGAATTTTTAATAAAATCACTCATTTTCACAAATTTTATGTTTTCGGTTTTTAAAATTTTCAAAAATTCCGGTTTTAACCTGTCGCCAACAACCCTAGATTTTATCAATGAAGCAGAAAAAACTTTTGAAATTTCAACTAATTTTTTCTATTTTTAGACAACTAAAAAAGATTTACTAAAAAAACTTCCTCTTATTTCTATTAAAAATAACAACAAAATCAAAAAAAGTTATGCCTTCTCATTCAACAACAACTACCAAAAAGCAACAAAGTCCTCGTAAACGTCAACAACAAAATCAACAAATAATTCCTTCACAACAAATTAAAAGGCCAAAAATATTTTTAATTGAAGAAGAAGAAAAAAAGAAAAAAATTTCAACTTCTTTGTGGGTAGATAAATATAAACCAAAAACAATTAAACAATTAATTGGACAACAAACAGACAAATCCCCAACAAATAAATTACTTGAATGGCTTAAAAATTGGGCTAAATTTCATTTAATGCAGGGAGAGAAAAAGAAAGGTTTTTTTAGTTTTGATTAATTTAAATAAATTTTTTGTAGCTTCAAAAAAACCTTTTGGCCCGCAAGCTGATGGTTCTATTTTTAAGGCTGCTCTACTTTCTGGACCTCCAGGTTTTATATTTAATTAACCGATTGTTATGAAAAATTCAAAAATTCATGTTTTCTGAACTATTTAAGTAATTTTCTTGTATTCTTCTCTTTTCTTTTTTCCCTCATTTTAGGCGGGGGGGGGGGTATGATTCCGTGCACACGTTTTCGTTATAAAAGACACGTTTCCTTGCCCAGTTTCTTTTTAATATAATAAACAATAAGAAAAGGTTTTGAGGGGTACAGTGAATATCAAGGGACTTGTGCGTGACATCTAGACATCAACAAGGGGATATTGGTGGATTTGGATGAAAAAATCTCAAAAAATTTTTTTTAGAATTTTAAAAAAATTAGAAGAACCCTGCTTAACCTCGATGTTGGTACAGGAAACGCTGAATTGCATGCAGATTCTGACACAAAATCCATTCCGCAACATTTTTGAAGTAATCCTGCATGCATGATTTGGAATTTTTTAAAACCACGGGGACTCAGTTGAGGTATATACAAGGGGGATTAAAATATGACTAGAGAAAAATAGGGGGATTTAAAAAACTTAAAAAATATTTAAAATTTTATAAAAATTAAAAAAAATAAAAATATTTAAATAATTGGGCACGGAAACGTGTTTTTTATAACGGACACGGAAACGTGTGCACGGAATCGTGCCCGCACGGAATCGTGTCTAACCGCATTTTAGGCACTCAAAATTTAAAAAAAATTAATTTTATTTTTATAAATGTTTTTACGTTTTATCAAATTAAAAAGGCAATAACCTCCTCAAGATTGCTGGTTTTAAATAAATTTGTCTATTTATAGTAGTTTTCAAATTTTTTGTCTTTATATAAATCCTCAGGAAAAACAAGCTAGCCCTTTTCCTTCAGTGTATCCTATTGCTAGGAGTTTATTACTACCTTTTATTATTTACTCAAGGCTTTAATAAATTTAAATTAAAATCTTGACCTTTATTTAGAAATTAACAAGATTCACTTAAAATTAACTTAAAGGAATTGGGAAAACAACAGCCGCTGAATTGTGTTGTAAAGAATTGGGATTGTCTTTTGTTATAATGAATGCGTTGGTTTTTTTTCTTTAAAGAAAATTTTTAAGTTTATTTTTAGTTCTGATGTCCGTAACAAAGCAGCAATTGAAAAGCGTTCTGAACAACTTGTCTGTAACCAAATGGAACAATATTGCAGTAAAGACAGAGGTTTTTTAGAGCTTTTTTTTTTAATTTAAAAATATATAACTTTTCCTGTATACTCTTTTTTTTGGAAAATTTTTTTTGTTGTTAACAATTTTAAAAAATCTTGCTATTGCCTAAGAATAACTTTGTGTCAAAAAAGGATTTTGGTTGATATAAGCCTTTCAAATTAATTTTCTTTATTTATATGAGAGTATTTTCTTGTTATTCTTTTTCTGTGTAATTGCAGAAAATGAATATTATGCCCCCATAATATCCCGAAAATACAAAAGGGAAGATCCTTTGTTTACCTTTATTTTTGTCAGTAAATATTTATTTAACCTTTTAACTTTTCTATTTATTGACTCAATTTCTTTTCCAACAGCTTCTTCCAAGTCACCAGTCAAATCAGAAAATAAAAAACCTTTTGATCATTTACTTATAATGGATGAAGTCGATGGAATGAGTGGAAATGCTGACAGAGCTGGGGTTATTTCTTAAATTAATTTTAAAAAAAATTTAATTTTTAAAAGATGTCAGAATTAATTCAAATGATTAAAAGAACTAAAGTACCGATTATTTGTATTTGTAATGACAGACAATCCATGAAAGTTCGTTCATTGGCTAATTATTGTTTTGATTTGAGATTTCAAAGGCCCAGAGTTGAACAAATTAAGGTTTTTTTTTTTTTAATTTTTATCGTTTGTTTAATATTTGAGGAAGCTGGAGATTATTGTCCAGAATGGAAATTTTCTCATTAAGAAAATTATTTTTCTCGGTGAGAATAGTGTTTCCTCTTTTCCATACAATTGAGCTTTTCCGGACATTCCGAGTTTGAAAAAAATTCCAAAATTCTGGCGATTTTTGAAACCCCGAAATCGATCCCCTAACTACACTCTTGCTACTTTCACTGTTATTACATATAACATTAGAATCTGAAGATTAGGAACATTCTTCTTCTTTCTCGTTAGCTCTTTGAATTTTGATATTTTTCTCTTATTTTTTTAATTTTAGTGTTGTCTTTTAAGTATTGGGGCAAAAGAAAATGTAAAACTACCAAAAGATGTTTATGAAAAAATTATTGAAGCATCTTCTCAAGATATTCGTTTATGTATAAATACATTACAAATGGTTACGAGTGGACAAATGTCGATGGATTTTCAGAAGAAGGATATTTTGATGGTTTACTTAAATCTTTTTTGAATTAGATTGGATAAGGATAACTTTTGTCCTGATTGTTTAGAAGAATAATAAGAATTTTGACAGCAATCCCCCCCCCCTCTCCAGGGAAAAATCCTATCTATATGTGACTTGTATATGTGACTTGTTTTTTGGGGATGTGGAATTTTAAAAGGGTGTCTAACTGTCAGTTGTTTTTGACAATTTCCTTCTTACGTTTATAATTTTAAAAATTTATTTTTCAAAGAAATAGGATAAAGACATCCAAATGGGTCCAAACTTTTATCTTATTTTTTAAAAATTTTCAGAATATTTTCGAAGCTGCTCGCCAAATTTTAAGTGCGGATACTTCACTAATGTCAAAATCTGATCTTTTCTTTAATGATTATTCAATTCTGCCACTTTTTGTACAAGAAAACTATCCAAATGTTAGAAATTCAAAAATGAAGTTTTTTTATTAATTTTTTGTTCAAACATTTCCCAACTTTTTTAGTAATCTCGACCATCTTCAAGCTATTCGACGTGCTTCTGATACAATTGCCTTTGGCGATATTATTGCAAAACAAATAAGAACAGGTGGAGATTGGTCACTTTTGAGGGAACAAGTTTAAAATTTTAATTTTTCTTTTTTTATTAATAAAAGTCCTATAGACCGGAAAGAGTACGGATATCCCAAACTTTTCGGTTTTGTATCAGTTTTGGGTATTAAAGGATTTCTCAGTAAACACTTTTCTGTATCCTTTCTCTGAATTTGAAAAAAGGCATAAACTTATGTACATTTAAATTGAATTTTCTGATAAGAAAAAAGTGTTTTTTCTAGAGAGTTTCAAGACAGTTTCTAACATCCCCAAAATGTCGTAATCGGAAATCCATGGTCGAAAATTGAAATTTCGAAACACCTTTGAAAGAGTCTGATTTCTTTTCCACTATATTGACGGTTTTTGTCTTTTTTTTAATTCAGAAAAATTTTTTATTTCGAAAAGAAATTTAGAAAAAAAATTTTTCCATTTAGGCAATGTTCTCCTGTGCTTTACCAGCATTATTTATGGACGGGTATATGACTGCACAAATTTCTTTTCCGGCATGGCTTGGTAAAAATTCTAATTTACAAAAACGTCAACGTTTATTACGGCAATTAGCTTTACATATGCATTTGAGGTTTTTTAAGGAATTTTTTTCAAAATAATTTTTTATTTTTTTAGAATCGCTGGAAATATTCAATCAATGGTTCTTGATTATTTACCTGTCCTTCGTGAACGACTTTATCGTCCTTTAATTGAAAGAGATTCTGCTGGAGTCCCGTAAGTGTTTTTGAAGAATTTTTTTGATTTTAAACTAGGGGAGATCTCGAAACCCGACGATTTTTCTGACTGCTCCGATCCCCGACACCTCCGATCCCGAAGGGTAGGGATGCTACGCTACTTTAAATCTTTATTTAAAATCCTCTATTTCTGATAATGTGTTATCTTTTCTGGTGATATTTGAAGAATTGTTTTTTGCGTTATCATTGTGCCTCGAAGTAATTTTAAAAATTTTTTGTCAAAATAAAAATTCTTCACAAATTTTGGCTCTATTTTTAAGTTTTCTCTTTGCTCCACGACTTTATTTTTAACTAAAAAATTAAAAGTAATATATTTTTTAAGTGATGTTATTGCCCGTTATAATTATTATTATTTGGTGAAAGATGATACTGAAGCTATAAATGAATTGGGGGCTTGGCCAAATAAACAAAATAAAGATTTGGCTTCTTTGGTTAGCACTAAAGCAAAATCAGCATTAACGAGACAATTAAATAAAGAAAAACGATTTTTACCTTTTGCACAACCTATTGATGGTAAAACTGGGAGAAGAAAGGGGGCGGAAACGAAAGGGAAAGGTTTGGAATATTTTTTAATATTATTTAAAAAAATGTAACTGTATGTTTTTTAATTTAAATTTATCTCTTTGAATATTTTCAAAAAATTTATATTAGATTTGGGGCCAATTTTTACCCCTTTTTATTAAAAAAATTTTTTAAAGTTGTTTCTGTGGATGAGACTGGGGAGAAAGAAGAAAATTCGGAAGAAGAAGATGATTTGGAAGAAGAGACAATGGAAGTAAATATGTTACAAATGGAATATTAACTTTATTTATTATTGGAAGGAAAGTGTAGAAAAGAGGTGAAGTTTAAATTATTAATTTACTTTTAGTTTTTTTTGATTATTTATTTTTTGATTTATCTCTTGTATATCTGCACGACTTTTGAATTTAATTTTTAATTATTTAAAGTTAACAAAAACTTCTTTTTTAAGGTTATTTTTTAATATTATTCCTACAAAAATTTTTGCAAAAACAAAGTCGTGGAGGTAAATTTAGAATCCCAATTTAGTTTTTATTTTTCTTTAGTAAATTACTGACTCAATTATTTTGTGCCTATTAAAAAATTTTTTGTTTTGTTTAATTTTCTTTCGAAAAGAGATTAATAAATTTGAATATAAAATCTGGTGAGATGTAATGTTTTATAAATACTAGAGTTGGCGGTTCTGGATATCCGGGATCGAAAAGTCCGGATGTGTTTGTATTTAACCCTCCTCCCCCAGTGTCACATCTTCGATGTGAATCAAATATTCTTTGACCTTTTTCAATTTAAAATTTTATCATATCATTTGATGTGAATTTTTAACCCTTAAATATTTTGGTCCGATCTACACTATTCTTTGACCATTTCCCAAAATAATAAAATGCTAATTAAAAGTGTTGTCACATCCTCTGTTGTGTAGGACTTTTAGAGAATAGGTTGAGTCCGGAACCCTTTTCTTAAATCAATCTCACAAACACCAGATAAAGAGTCCTTTTACTTTTCTCTTCAAATAAACAAAATAAATTAACAACAAAACGAACATTGAATGGGGAAGGGTTTACAATATAAAGAGAGGAGAAAATATTTTATGAGGTCAAAATAAGTAAAGAGAAACGAGGGGAAATCTAATACTATTTCTTTTTTGGCACGACATCCCGCCCGCTTCAGATGACGGCGTCCTCGACGTCAGGCTTCTTCAAGATGCGGCTGTTGCTGCGTGCGGCTGATCCGATAGGCTTGGGGTGGCGAGTGTAGTCCAAAGGTAACAGCTTAGTTTAAACATTTCGGAGATTCCTTTCGAAATTTGTTCAAAAACCCAGGTCGCCGAGACCGGTTTAAATTTTCATATTTTGATGGGTACCCTTGCCAAATCGATGGATATCATTGCAAATAGGGTGTTTAGATAACTTGCCTTGTCTCCGGGACTGATTGCAAGTCCTCTTTTGGTTTTAAATCCTGCAAAAGTCGTCGTTTCTCTCTCAAAAAGTTTCAAAATTGTCTAGAGGCTCTGATCGACGTGACCAGTTTTTTCAAATCAAGGCGTCTCCGAACTCCTAGCAAAAATCGTCCCTTGATTTTTCTTTTTCTCCAAACAAATTTTTCTTGCTTCTTTAATTTTCTTTTCATTTTAGCATTAACTTTCTTTAGAACAGAAACTTTGAGAAGCTTCATCTTCGACTTAATTCTTTTCAAAATGGAATATTTCGCAGAAAAAGAATATAACTTAAATTGTTTCATCCCATTTAATTTAAAATTTTCCTTAAAATTTCCATTTTTCTTAACACTTTTCTTCCAAATTTTCCTTTCACATCAAAGATAATATTCTTTTCTTCGTTTTAGGTAAATTCAAAACTTTAAATTTTTGATCCGAAGAAACAATTAAATTTTCAACTTCAGTAAAACTTTCCTTTACAATATATTCTTTCAGTAACACTGATTCCTTTTCAAAGTTCTCAAAATCATTACTTTTAATTTCCAAAACGTCTTGATCTGAGAATTCACAATCAATTTTCATTCGACTCAATTCATTTGCCTTCTCCCTTCTTTTTTCCTTAAAATTTTCCTCAATAATAGGTTTCAAATCTTTTTCAAAATTCTCAAAATTTTTATTTTCAATTTCCAAAGAATTTTCTTGAGTGCAGAAATTAAGACTAATTTTCATACGACCTAATTCGTTGGCCTTTTCTTTTCTTAATTCTTCAAGATTTTTCTCAACTGGTTCATCTTCTTCAGACCTTTGAACCAAAATTTTAAAACCATTGTCCTCAACAATTTCAGTCTCAACTTGATCTTCTTCAGAAACAATATTTTGCTCTTCGGATTTATTCTCTTTCTTTTCAAATAAATTCATAAGAAGTTCAAAATCAGCTTCCTCAAAATCCATTGCCAGACCCTTTTTAGAACCAACACTTTCCTGCTCAGATTTGTCCTCCTTAGCTTCGAATAAATTCATTGGGAGATCAAAATCATTTTCCTTTTCGAAAACCAATACCAAATTCTCTTTCCAAATTTCTTTCTTAATTTCCTTTTTGGCTAAATTCGTTGGGACAGAATTTTTCAAGTCTTCAACCATTTTAAATTCTTTGTCATCTTCAAATAGATTCAAAGGGAACTCAAAATCAGTCTCCTCAAGATCCAATACAGAAGCCTTTTTCTCAAATTCTGCTTTGATTGTCTTTTTGATTTTACAATTTGTTGGTACAAGGATTTCCAATTTTTCAGCTTTCTCAAAAGGCTTAACCTTTTCCTTGTCTTTCGATTTCTTCTTGGTTGGCTTTTCAAAGAATTCCAGAATTTCAGAAGGGTATGAGACTTTCTCAAAAGGAATGCTAATTCTGTTGGGTAATTGTGGCTGAACCTTTTGACTATTAAGTTGAGGTAAAAGCTTTATATGTTCCTCACAATTCTTTTCTAAGTGTTCAAACATTGAATTAGTTTTTTTAATTAAATTGATTGGTTCATCGACTTTGTACTCGGAGGGAATGAGTTGACAAAGGATGAAATGTTTTATCGATTTATAATTGTAGATTTTAGACTTGATTGCAAGAATAAAGCAACTTTTGGCCTTGCCATACAACTTGGATTTCAGAGCAAAGATTTTCTTCTTCTCTGGCCAGTCTTCTAGAGTTGCATCGAATTTCTTAAAGAATTTTTTGGCTGTATATGAAAGGAATGCGGCACTCATAATTTTTCCTACTCCCCATAATGGTCAATTTCTCTCTATATTTAATTTATGCCGTAGGGAAAATACACGCGAAAAGGTGTGTGTGCTCCGATGTGTGTGCTTGTTTTGTGTGTCCGAGTTCGTCAGACAAAACACGGACGAACTAGGACGGACACAGACAGACAAAAGACGGTCAGACAAAAGACGGACGAACTCGGACGGACAAAAGACGGACGAACTCGGACGGACAGACAAAACACGGACGAACTGGACGAACTAGGACGGACACAGACAGACAAAAGACGGACGAACTCGGACGGACACAGACAGACAAAAGACGGACCTACTCCCCATAATGGTCAATTTCTCTCTATATTTAATTTATGCCGTAGGGAAAATACACGCGAAAAGGTGTGTGTGCTCCGATGTGTGTGCTTGTTTTGTGTGTCCGAGTTCGTCAGACAAAACACGGACGAACTAGGACGGACACAGACAGACAAAAGACGGTCAGACAAAAGACGGACGAACTCGGACGGACAAAAGACGGACGAACTCGGACGGACAGACAAAACACGGACGAACTGGACGAACTAGGACGGACACAGACAGACAAAAGACGGACGAACTCGGACGGACACAGACAGACAAAAGACGGACGAACTCGGACGGACAGACAAAACACGGACGAACTGGACGAACTAGGACGGACACAGACAGACAAAAGACGGACGAACTCGGACGGACAGACAAAACACGGACGAACTGGACGAACTAGGACGGACACAGACAGACAAAAGACGGACGAACTCGGACGGACACAGACAGACAAAAGACGGACGAACTATATATATATGAACTATATACGTATTTTGTCTGTCTGTGTCCGTCCTAGTTCGTCCGTGTTTTGTCTGACGAACTCGGACAGACAAAACAAGCACACACATCGGAGCACACACACCTTTTCGCGTTTATTTTCCCTACGGCATAAAAATAACAGAGAGAATTATATAGGAAAAATTGACCATTATGGGGAGTAGGAAAAATTATGAGTGCCGCATTCCTTTCATATACAGCCAATTTTTTTATCCCAAAATTTTCTTCGGTTCCGTTTAAATCGGGAATGGTTTCCAAAAGTAATTTTTCGATGTCAGCTTGTGACATGTTTTCCGGAACGAAATAACAATTTTGTTCAATTGGGTGAATCGATTCTGGTGGCATGAAAGAAAAGGGAGCATACATCGTTTGTTGAGGAAGAATGTTATTGGGGTAGCCAAAGAAGTGTGGGAAAAAATAAGGTTGAGAATAATTTTGTGAATTGATTTGCATATTCATAGTTGGAGTATAGGCTGAAGAAAGTTGATGTGGAAGGAAATATTGATTAAAATTTTGTTGAGGTGTAGATTCCATTTTTTTCGAGCCAAACCAAATTCAAATTTTATCCACCGGGGCTAAAATTTGATACGAAGAGAATTCAATCAACCCACCGAGGGAAACTCCCCCAAAAATGCCTTTTCATAAAGCGTTTGGTCGCACTTGGTTGGCTAAACGGGTGTTGTCTACTTACGTGAAAATTTTTACCGTCCAACGCTTTTACAATACCCAAAATTGTCGCCAATTAGTCCGAAAGACTAACTGGTGTGCAAAAAAGACTTTTCCCGCAATCTGTGATGATAAGGGGAGGAATTTGTGCCATTGGAAGACACCGTTGGTGTTTATCGCCAGAAACGTCAAAATGAATGCTTATGTCTATCAAAATGAAATTTTGATGAATGTTTTACTTCCCTGGAAGTATCAACATTTTGGTGAAAATGATTTTATTTTACAACAGGACCTGGTACCAGCACATGGGACTAAAACAACAATTAACCTCTGTGCAAAGTTGTTTTATGGATTTTGAGGAAAGGATATTTGGCCCAGTAACTCACCGGTCCTCAATCCAATGGGTTTTCATTTGGTCTATATTGGAGCAGAGAATCCCCTGCATACGATACACGTCAACAGAGGCACTTAGGACGGCATTAGAATATTCCTGGGCATCAAAACAAAAGAGGGGTGCGCGACCATAGTAGGAAATTTTCGGAGGCGTTCGGATGCGTGTATCTCAGCGGGAGGATCTCATTTTGAAAATTTGTTAAGAATATTTATTTACAAAAGTCTTTTGAACGTTTTGTTTGTGTAAACTTATTTTTATTTTGATTTTAAAGAAAATTAATTCATTTTGATTAATTCCGGGAACTTTTTACGCACCCTGTAAACAAAAAAAACTTTTGGTTGCCACTCAACCACAAGTCTCTTGTTTTTTATGACTGGTAATATTTTAAAAAAATTACAATTTAAAATTAAATTAAACTTGTTTTTGTAAAGAAAAATCCCAAAACAAACGCAAAGTAAATTGAGAGGAAATTTTTAAAATTTTTCTCTTAAAATTCTCCCAAAAATGACATTTTTTGAGTATATAAAACCCCGATAACCCCGAAACTTTTCGGGTCGGGGAACGGGGTTTTCACTTTTTTTCGGGGCGGGGTTCGGGTCGGGGAGATCAGGAAAAAATCGTTCGGGAACGGGGTCGGGGTTCGGGGTCGGGGTCAAACCCTAATTTATAATAGATAAATAGGAACACGTTTTGATGTTGAAATTAAAAGAATTAATTGATAAAATTTACTGCTTTGTGTTTATTTTATTTATAAACTAGCAAGATTAAAATAAATTTTAATAATATGTATAGGCAAGATTTGACAATTTCAAGAATTACTGATAAGAAAATGGTACGGAAAAAGTGCTAAAATATTTTTCCATTGATTTATTTCTGTTTTTTTCCTTTTCAAAATAAATTATTTTTCATGATAAATAAATTTGTGTTAATTATTTTACTAATATCAATTAATTTATTTATTGCACATATCCAATGTAGAACACGTTGTGTTCGTGCGAGAGGAAGAGTTATTTGTCCGACTGACCGTAAATTTAAAATTAAAATTTAAAATTAATTTTCTGTGTTAGCTGACAGTCACTTTAATGTTGAAGTAAAACTTATGGACAGCGACACACTTCCTTGGGAAAATGACGATGAAATGGGTAATAGCCCCCATAATTTAAAAATATATTTTTATTTTAGGTAGAGCGAGTACAGATTTGTTGGGGAATTACACAGTAGAGGGGTGTGCTGGGGACTTTGGTGCTTGGAATGATCCTGACCCGTCTGTTTTATATTTTATTGGAAACTTAATAAATTATGATATTACTTAGTATTTTTTGTATATAAACTTAAAATTATGATTTCAATACATATTACTTCTTCGCAAACTTAAAATCATTTCACAAATTTAAAATTCTGATTTACTATTTCTCACCCCTATTATACTACATAATTTTTCTGATCACAAATACTTTAATAAAATTATTCTCACTAATTTCTAGTTATATTCTGATTACTCATCGATGTCCCGAAATTGGACATGATATTTCTGTAATTAAACGAAAATTAAGGTTTTTTCGAATAAATTAAATTTATAAAGAAGTTCTTTTAAAGAATTCCAATTAAAGAAATTAAATATCTTCCTAATATAACAACTATTGAAGCATTTGTTGAAACTACTCGTCTTGATTTGGAATGTGAAATTTGTTAGATAGAAAAGAAAATAATTTTTAATTATACTTGACAAGGACACAGATTTTGAAATCCATTTATATCAGGGATGTTATGGTACCTAAAATCCCATCCAAAGAAAATTTTGAAAATCTGACCCGAACCCCAACTTTCTTTTCAACTCTAGACATCCCTGGTTTATATCCGTGTAATTTTCGAGTTATCTATCTGTGGTATAAGGTCGGCGGATCCGGATATCCGAGTCCGAAAAAGGCCGGATATCCGAAATTTTCGGTTCGTATACCGGATGCGGATATCCGAGATTTCAAACTATCCGCCAACCGTGCTGTGGTGTACAAGTCTGATTTTAATATAAAATTTATTCTTAAAATCAAAATTTTTTTCAAGTTTTTTATCAAAACCTTTTAAAAGAAAAATTAAAAATAATCTGTTTAATGGCGTAATTTTTAAGTGGAAATGGAGTGCTTTAAATTTTAAGAGCATTAAAAAATGTGAGCAGAAATGAGTACCCTTTTTTCTGCTAAAGCCTAAAACTTTTTTTGTTTGTTTTTGTTTGAAGAAAAAGTATTGGCTTTAACTTGAAATTGAAATTAATTCTTTTTTTAACAAATTTTAAATGATTTTAATTAATTTACAAATTTATTTTGTTGGGTTGTTTAGTTTTAATAGTTTATTATTGTTTTCTAATGGTTATCCAATCAATCAGAATTTTGAAAAAGACCAATTACTTTTTGTACAGACTGTGAGAATATTTTAAGTATATTTAAATGGGGGTTTTAAACCACAGATTTGGAGACATGGTGATCGTTCTCCTATTTACATTTACCCGAATGATCCAAACAAGGAGAGTGCTTGGCCTAACGGATTTGGTGAGCTTACAACGGTACAAAGCTTCCTTTCCTGATTACTTTCAGATATTTTAATTTAAAAGAGGGGAATGATCCAACACTTTAATTTGGGCAAATTCTTGGGGAAAAGGTACATTGATGAATTACAACTCCTTTCTCCTCACTATCGGAGTGAAGAAATATTTGTGATTTCGACTGATACTAACCGAACAATTCAAAGTGCAACTGCAAATATGATGGGGATGTATGGAGGGAGAGGACGTTGCGGGATTGGTAAAAGTCTCGATAAAAGATTAACTAGCGACTTTTCTGGCAGATTACCCAAATCTGGTTGAATGGCCTGCCCCGTACGTTCCCATCCCTATTCACAGTTTTGAGTTTATGAAAGACCCGGTAAATTAATAAAGTTTCCCTTAGAGTTTAATAAAAAATTAAAATAAAGATGGGATATGCCCGGCATCACTGCAAGAGAACTCTCGATTTGTTTGCTTTGCTAGAGCAAACACCTGAATACAAACAGTTAAAACGTTCTAGTGCTGTAAGTTTATGAGTTTAATTTTTTATTCTCCCTCATTTTCTAATATTATTCCTATTTATATGTATTTCAATTAAAGTTTAAAGTTAACAAATTGCCGGATCCGGTTTCCGGATTTTTATTTTTTTCTATCCGAACCGGATTTTCCGGACCAAAATTTGGAAAATGGGTTTTATCAAGATACCCGGATTCCGGACATCCTGAAAACCCGGACCTGGATCCGGGTTTAAACTCTTATTTCAATTTAAGGCACTTTTATCAGAAATAAGTGAATATGCTGGCTCCCCTATTACTCTTAATAATTTGTGGGGATTTATCGAGACGGTTAATATTGAAGTAAGAAATTCACATTTATTATAAAAATTATTTAATTTAATATAGAGAACACACGGATTGAGGTCCCCCGATTGGGTACTTCAAATATTGCCTAAAGCGTTGGAAGTTGATATGCGCCTCACAGATTTACAAATTGGATTAAGTAATTAATTAACTATTTTCCAATAGATAATCTGTTTAAAAGGAATGGCTTCCTTCAAAAATATTAATTTTCAAATTGAAATTCCTCGAATGATTGGGGGCTCGTTTCTTTGGGAAATAATTGAAAGAATGGAGAAAAAGGCAAGTTAGTTAGTTTAGGTGTTGATTAGAAATTTTGTTTAAATTAAAGATAAAATGTTTGGAAAAATTGAAAAACTTTAATCGAGTTAATAATCGTTTTGGAAGCGATCCTTATTCCAAACTTGAAGGAAAGGAATGTGAATGGCTTGAAAGACTTAGATATTACGCTCACTCTGCTGTTTGTTTTCTAAATAAATTAAATTGAAAATATTATATAGTCGAGGCTCTATTTAGCTCCAAAATTAGATAAACTTTAATTTGAGATTCATTTTAAATTTTGTCTGCCGTTGGGTTGGTGATCTATCTAAATGATTTTCTTTTTATGAGATATTGCGTTTAGGGACCCCTTATTTTAAGACTCTCATTTTTTAGCCCAAGAGGATATCTCATAATGAGGTTTAATAATACAGCCGTATCTCAATATCACATCTTTTCCATTAAAAAGTCTTCTCCTATCAGTCCCGAGGGTTAAATCCTAACAAAGGGTAAAAGTCCAGCTCGCTATCTATATGTCCGCAAAAGGCATTTATGAAAAAAGCATTTTTGCTGCTTTCTTCTCCTTACCGTTTATTTTCTTTGATTGGTTGACATCTTGGCGCATCTACTTTGTGGAGTAAGTTATGAAAAAAAGTTAAAGTACAAATAATTAAATAAAAATTTAAGAATGTAAATTTGTGAAAAATTGTTTTAAAAATTTCTGAAAAAGTAAAGAATAACAAATTGATTAATAAACAATTAATAGAAACAATTAAAAACTTTTTTTAATTAAAAAATGTCACTTTTCAACAACTACATTCAATGTAGGGTTTGAAAAGTGACATTTTTTTTTAATTTATTAAAATTTAAAAAAACAATTATTTTTAAAGGAATTGTTTAAAAAATTAGGGGTTTTAATTTTTTTTAATAAAATTTTATAAAATAATTTTTATTTAATTATTTGTACTTAATTAAACTTTTTTTCATAACTTACTCCACAAAGTAGATGCGCCAAGATGTCAACCAATCAAAGAAAAGAAACGTAAGGAGAAGAAAGCAGCAAAAATGCTTTTTGCATAAATGCCTTTTGCGGACATATAGATAGCGAGATGGACTTTTACCCTAAAGTTTAAATAAAATATTTCTAGCACGATATGTCTATATCTGCATTATTTTCTACCCTACAATTTGATTATACTGATTTTGACCGAGACGGCCTACCCGGTTATGCTTCGTGTGTTTTGATTGAATTGTGGAAAAATGTTGAAAGAGGGTATTATATTAAAGTAAATTTTTAAATTATTCTCTTTTTCTCTACATATACGATTTTGTAGGTTTTATATAGACGAGATAATGTTGATAATTTGATAAATCTAACACCTTATATTCGCGGCTGTAATGGACAAGAGTGTAGTTTGGAGTTGTTTAAACAACGTTCTCTGATTTTTAAACCTCTGCCAAATCAGGAAACGGTCAGATATTTATTTTGATTGTTGTTAGACCCCCCCCCCATCCCTGCTGACATGAGTAACTTTGTCTCTTCACATAAAAATTAAAAACAATTTAATTAGCCATCAAGGACCCTTAATAATACTTTAATAATTAATACACTATTATTACAGTTATGCGAAACTCCTCTTTCACAGAATACTATGTGGAATTCAAGTAGTATGAGAATATTTAGAAATAAAAAGCTAATATTTAATTACTCTTTTATTATCTTTTTATTTTTCATTTTAAATAAAATTAATTTTTAAATTTTATAAATTCATTGCTTAAAGTTCGTTAGTTTTTTTTGCTAAGGTAAATTTTTATTACGTTTTCTACAGTGTATTTAATTAAGTAAAGCGACCGGACACTCCCAAAAAAACAATAGATTGATGCAAAATTATCCCGGGAGCTCTCCGATGATAGCTATTAACCACACAACCATCCCAGTGATTGTTTTGATTATTGCCTTATTTACTAGGCTAGGTGGAAATTTTGTCAGTCTACAATTACTTCCGTATATTCTAAAAACATTGTTATGTTTTTAGTAATTTATTTGAATTTACCCAACAAATAAGCCCTTTCTATCTAACTTTTTATTTTTCACTTCCCCTTATTCCTAACAACAATCCATATTTTTTAGGATCCGCAATCACACACACACACAAATTGTTTTAGTACCGACAATTTATTTTTTCCAAAAGCAGCTCTTCCTTTTTTACCTACCAGCTTTTTCTTTCCCCAAACACTCACCACAACTATCATTCTTTTTTATCCATCCACAACCTAAACAACCGCTAAAAACATTCTCTCCTTCCGCTAACAATTAAAAAGCTTTTCTATCCAACAAGGAATTTTTAATTAAATAAATTTATCAATTAATTGAGATATAAATGAATAATTTAATAAATATTTTATCCGTTTCCTTTGCTCTTTTTATTATTTATCAGGCTTTGAATGCTCAAAGTTTGCTAAAATCTTTAGAAAATTAATTTGTCTAATTTCCCCATTTTTTCCCTCATATATTAGGACAGGATCAAATTATTGCTGACCTTGGAAGGCTAATTGTTGAGAATTGCCCACCCATGCTTTGTACTGGTAAATTAAATCGAATAATAAATTGATAATAAAATAAAGGATTGGATTGCGCTATCGTCACTGAACGAAATGGATGTCAAGTAAATTATTAGAGTCCTATTCAGGGGTGTCCGCAATTGCGGATTGCGTAAATTGCATGGATTTTTAGACTTGCGGATTGCGGCTACAGAAAATTTTTTCATTTGCGGACACGGTCCTATTACCTATTTTATATATCGTAGTTTAAAAAAAACTTTAATTTTACTAAAAGTACGGATGTCAAGTAAATTATTATACTAAAAGTATGTATATAGAGATATATTTATAATAATTTTGATATAATGTTTTGAAAATACTTTGCATTAGATTTCAGTATTTTTTTATCAATTTTGCAAATTGTGCATATTTTCCCGAAGAAAATTCGACTCAGCAAGGATTGTAAATATTTTTCTCTTAAATCGAGAATATTTTATTTCCATTATTAAATTAATTTCCGAATTAATTAAAATGCTATTTTTTTAAATAAATTTACACTAATCTCACCGCTTTAATTTTGAGTACTTAAAACAAAAACTCCCTTAAATAAAAAAATTTATTAGCTCTGTGCTTGCCCAATTGGATCTCCAGCCCGAGGTTGTGACCCAATGCCTTTTGTCCTTTGGCACGATCTGATTGTTAACGGTTGCCCTAATGTAACGGTGAATACACGTGATCCAGCGCAAAAAGTTCATCGCTGGTTTAGAAGGGTATGTTTAAATATTTAATTAATTATTCAGTCGGACTTAAATTTTAATAACCTCAAAATACTCCTTAATTTAGGAAAAATATTTTTTTATTTTTTTGGCTTCATTAAAAGACTTGAGATAATTTCCAAGGGAAAAGGGCTATACCTTCTTTCAAAATTATCGAATACGGGACGCCTTGGTATGGTTTGATACGCCTCGACGAGCTGAGTCTTATTTTATTTTAGGTAAACCGATTCACAAATACCGATCAGTGTGAGGTATTTCATACTAACATTATTCCATTTAAATATTTTTTAATTAGCCTTATATTTTCCCTTATTGTTCTGAACTTGACTTTAATTTATGGCGTTCACCTCGCACCAAACAAGAATGTGAACTGGTTTGTATTTTTCACTCCTTTTCTTCAAAAATATTAAATTTAAGTATTGCTATTCTTCAGAGGAACAACGAAAAAGAGGAGGATCGAATGTTGTTTAAATTTTGGATTTAATTTTTAATTTAAAAATATATTATTAGTCCGTTTTGTTATAAAAAATAGAATAATTATTTTGTAATCATAATGTATGTATCAGGGTTGCCGCCCGAAACCCGAAACCCGAAACCCGAAAAGAAAATTTTCCAACCCGAAACCCGAAACCCGTACCCGATATTTTTTCCAACCCGAAACCCGTGACCCGAAATTGATTAAAACCCGAAATTTCTACCCGAAAATTTAGCCTTATCCGATTTTTTTTTAAAATTATGGAAAGAGAAAGAAGGAAAAGAAAAAGAAATATTTATAATTTCTTTCATTTTTCATCATGTTGATCGGTGGTTGATTGGGTAAGGCGACTGCCTTTATATTTTCATACGGGTGGGTTCGAGTTTAGGGCCGGGAATTAGGCCAAAAAATTATTTTTTTCAAAAATAAATACTTTTAAACTTTGATTTTCAATTTAGATTTTTAAATTTATTTTTTTTTATATTTTTAGCTTGTAAACCCATTAAAAATTTCAATTTAGTTATGAATTTTGCAAAATTTTGCGCTTGCGGCGCAAAAAATGGAAGAAATTTGGCTTCTAGCCTTCCATAATTCTCAAAATTTTCGCCTGCGGCGCTGAAAACGGGAGAAAATTGGAGGCTTTAATGAAGATAAAGCGGAGAAATATTAGTATATGTAGTGGGATTTTATCAAGGTGGGATTTTACCAAGATATCCCTCTTAATCCCCAAATCACACAATGTCTCTTTAATCTCTTCAAATTTGCCTCTCTCTATATCACCCAAAATCCTATTATGCAACATAGCTTGTCTCCTTACAATTTAGTTCGACAATACCCAAACACCCGAAAATAACCCGAATTTTTCGCCAAACCCGAAACCCGTACCCGAAATTTTTGCCAACCCGAAACCCGATACCCGAAAAGAAAATTTTCCAACCCGAAACCCGAAACCCGTACCCGATATTTTTGCCGACCCGAAACCCGTGACCCGAAATGAAAACGCTCCAACCCGATACCCGAAACCCGTACCCGAAGATTTTTTGTACCCGCGGCAACCCTGGTATGTATTCTTTTCGGTTATAAGGTACCGTCGGTATTATTAGGTAATGTCCGGACTCTATTTACAACAAAGGAAATATTGAGGAATTTGGGCATGATCTCTAGAGATCAAAAGGGTTCGAGGAGGTAAATATCGGTGGATTTGAAGCGATAGAAGAAGTGTCGCGGGGGCAGCGGGGTCCAACCATTTACCCCCTCTCCTCTAATTACACGGGCCCGAATCACTCCGTCGTCAGAGTTCAAAAGTTCAAGGGTTTCCCAAAGGGTTTAAGTGGTACTTTGAAATTTATGAACACTGGATCTGAGAAAAGAGAAATATTTGTTTTTACTAAATAAGTACTCAAAATTGAATCATTTTTAATTCTGCAAAATTTCATCCCGAAGTTCTCCTTTTTTAGGTTTTATTATTTAGGTCTTTTACTTTACAGGTAGTGTAGGTCTTTACGGATAGAATGTAAAAGATTAACATAGAGAAAATTATTAAATTAAATTTTTGCATGCTATTTTTTGTTATTTTTTATAAAATTTTAATTACTAATTTAGAAAAAAATAGGCAACCTATAATTTGAAAAATCGGTTTAGATATAGAGCCCCATGCTAAATTATAGCCCCACCCTTGAAAAATAGAGCCCATGGGGCTTTTTTTAGGAAATACGGTATTTTATTTTCAAAAATCATTAATATTTAATCAGTTTTATTCAAAAAATGTTCAGGAAAGTTTGACAATTTATAGCAAGTTGCACCCATTGAATAATGCTTATTGTTAATTTGATGAGAAAGCATTAACCTAAATGCACATTCATTTTCAATACTACGATTAATTAGTCGACTACATTCAGCCAATCTTTGAGCCCCTTCAATTAAACCTAATCTTCGTTGATTATATCGAAGTAAAATATTTGTATATTTATTAAATTCGTCTAAAAGTAATTCTTTTCCTTCAGCAGACAAGTCTTTAGCATCTTTTTTATAAAAAATGTTAGGTTTACTTAAATTAAGTTTAGAAAAAGTCAAAGTACCAGGGCTGTCCGCAATTGCGGATTGCGTATGAAAATTGCGTGTTTTTGACTTGCGGACTTTTAAGATTTTTACTCAATTTTTCGTAATACATATAATGCAACAAAAATGGAGTATTAAAAAATTATTAACTGATAACCTCCGAAATTTTCGCTTGCAGAGCTAAATCTGTGTTTTGAGATATATTGGGATCAAGAGTGTTTTAGTTAGATATCCTGGATGTGAAGGGATAAAAGAATATAGGGGATGTACTGTGATTAAGCTGCATTTGGAGTGATATCTGGTGTTTTGGCCGGTATCCCGATCCGACCGGGATCCCGATCCCGTTCAACCCTAATTTAAGATATTGTAAGGAAGAGAAAGAGAGAGAAAAGATCCAGCTGGTTAGCATTTAAAACGCTGACTGCGGGGGTTTAAGATCTAATAAAAGAGAAAATGAAAGCAGCGTCCCGGTAGCTCAGTTGGTAGACCACCTGTACGTGGTGAGCGAAAGCGCCTAGCAATAACTGCCAGGAGGTCGCAGGATCGAAGCCTGCCCGGGATTAAACTTTTACCTCGCTCTTACTATATCTATGCACAATTTTAAGTACTCATTATCTAAATAATGAGGTCAATCAAAACTTACCGTATATGCTGAAATAATTACCCTGGGTAATTATTGTTTATATCTCTCGCTTTATGTGGTATAATTAGAGAGAGGGTAATTATTTCAGCATACACGGTATTCCTCTTGACAAATTAAAGTTTTTACTTGATCTTGTAAAAATAGAAGCTATTAACAAAGCAAATTCAATTTTAGTTAATGCAACACGTTTAAAGCAACCAGCAGATTTTGTAAATAAGTAATCTGCCCATTTAATCATTCTAGAAATAAAAAAATATTTTTCATATTTTCTCAATAAAATTTTTTTTTGAAAATTGTTCGAGTTTTCTCAATAAAAATTTATTTACTTATCATCGTGTAAGAATACATCATTCTTCATAAAACCAAGAGCAGGCATAACGCCATCTTTACGTGTCCAAGTTTCAGAACCTAATTCCCCAGCTAAGTAGGAGCTTGTAAATGATGTAAACACATAGGAAGTCTGTCTTAGATGTGCTATCTATTTTATAAAAAATAAAAATAATTTTTGCATTAATTGAGCTTTCTTTTTCGCCTTTTGTCATTTAAATCAGTTTTATCAATCCGAGACTTGTGCCGAACTTGATTTTAAAAGCTAAAATGAAATGCGGAAAAGTAAAGACCAAAAGAGGCAAAAATTCGGCGAAAGACAGAAGGGCACACCCTTGCACCTAATAAAAACAATTTTAAATTGTTTCGTGGATATGTAAAGGCGAAATCCATTCAAAATATATCATAGAAGTGGATGGGATTAACTCAGAACTCTCTGAAGCAATATCTGCTTCGCTTGTCACATACAAGATTCGTACTCATTCACTTGTACCTGATCAGATAGAGTCAATTTTTCAAAAACAGGAAAAGATTTAGCTATACTAACACACAAAAGTCTGTCAACTAAAAAGCATTTTTGAACTCTACTATTAAACATTCCTTCATTTTGTATTGAAGATTCCCAACTTTTTAACTCATCAAAAGTTATTGGACTTGGATTTGGCTTTAAAACAAATTTAATTTTTATTAAAAATTAAATTTAAATTTACCGAGAAATAATCAACTTGTTATATAATCGTTTTCAACAGCTGACACTAATTCTTTGGCTAAAAATAATCAAATAAAAGGATGGGCCAAGTTATCCAAAAAACTCACTTCCACTTTACTTTACGTTTATTTTGGCCTCTCCTTCCCCCTTATATATTTTTGTTAAATAAAGAATTAAATATATATATTTGTATATATACATTAAGCTTTAATTAGAGAGTTAGGACACGTCGGGTCCTCCCGAAAGGGAGTGACCCGACCCAATGTCCGCGGCACGAGCCGTCCCTTTACATGGAGGTCCTAGAAATACAATAAATTTCCCCAAAATATTTAATAAGATTTTTAAATATATTTTAATAAAAATTTTTAATATTTCAATCATATATTATTTTAATATCTCAATTATTACCCTCACATTTTTAAAATTATTATATATACTTACTAAGTTTATATTAATTTTAAAATAAAATTTTGTCTTCTTTATCTTTATATAAAATCCATATTATTAGCCCACGCAAAAAAATTTTCAATCAAACAACTGTCTAGGCTCTGTGTTATATAATTCTTGAAATATTTATTTCTAAAATCCTTTTAACAATTCCTGTTTACAACAAACTTATTTTTCTAAAAATTTTTAAAGTACTATAAATGCTTTCTATCAATGTTTTCTTTTTCAATCTAATATTTGTTAAAAAAATATACTATTTTATTTATGATATTTGTAAAAAGTTCAATATTTCAATACGCGAATTTTGATTTTTGATACGCGAATTATTGATTTTATAAATAAATTTTATTAAATTAACAAAATTAATAATTATAACAAATGATTAACAAAATTAATAAAAATTAATTTGATGTGAATTAAAATTCTTAAACGGCGGAGATTTCCAAAGGAGGAATTCCCTGATGAGTGCGTTTGGAAATTGAAGTTTTTGAAGCCAAATGTTGTTTGGGTTTACGAGTCCCACGTTTAAAGAAAACTAAGCACAAAATAACACACAACAAAACCAAAATTCCCCCATGAGTGAAGTGTATAACCATTAAATGTTGCGAGGATGTTAATTGTTTGGAACTAGTTCCTTGTATGTTGCAGTTTATGTGTTTGTTGTGGTTTGAACCCTCTGAACGTCCTGTAATAACCATGGGTTTTTCTTCTGAGCAGAGAATGGGTTGAAGCCATTCAGTGGGTCCCCAACATTGGTAGGAACAAACCATCTCCTCAGGGCAATCGACTGGTTCGAACTCCAGATCAGCTAAAATTAATACAATAATAAAATACAACAAAATTAAACAAAAATTCAATCACATACAAAACTCCAAAATACAAATACCATAAAATACAAACTAACAAATATTCAAAACACAATTCCAAAAATAAAAATAATAAATTAAAGGGCCAAAGCATAAAGCCGAAAATAGTCTTTTCTATAAAATAAAATAAAAAGGGGCCCCAAAAATAACAGTAAAGGTAATTAATTATTGGGCTAAATTGAGCCTAAATATTTGAAAAGAGGACATGTCCACGTGGAAAAAAATTCTCGGATGATCTGTTCTTCTGTTAGCGGCCGATAACAATTGAACAGGGTCGAGAATACAACGCAAACTACTAAAATAGAAAAGGATGGTGCTGCCCTGATTTATTATAGGAGAATTAAATCTAAAAAGGATTAAAAAGTGATCTTGTGTTTTATGGAGGATAAAAATTAATCTAAAAAATTGTCATCATTTACCAAATTAAAAATTACTAAAATAAAACATTCATAATATTCACACCATTACTAAAACATTAATTACACAAAACTTAAAATTTTAATTGGAAGCAACAAAAAAAATATTCTTCAACAATAAATATTAATTTTTACAGACAACGTACAATAATTGAATTTTTAAAGATTTTATTCTGGCAAACATTTTAACGTTTACTCTGACAACTTAATTATATTTATTCGATAATCATTCTTGTTTTATTATATTCTTAACCTTTCCCATATTATTCAATTCTGGCATCGGAAGACGAATTGTTCACGGCTGACGAGGAGGAACCAACCACAATCAGAAGACGAACACGTCAACAAACAATGGAAGGTATTGAAAGAAAAATTACAAATTTAGAAAAAGAAATTGTTAATCTTGGAATTAATTCTAATGGATTACCCTTACCTGAATATTATTCGGGGTTGGAAGACTTTGATAATTATCTACGGCGTTTTAATAAATTGGCTACTGCTCACCAATGGACAGCGCCTCGCTGTTGTCAAATTCTACCACTGTATTTAACGGAAGAGGCACGCGCAATATATGACTCTTTGGACGTGGAAGCAAAGAGTACTTGGAAAAATGTAACTGATGCGCTGGCGTCCAAATTAAAAAAGTTAAATTCCAAAGAATCGGCTCGGAGGATTCTTTCGACCAGGAAACAAGAGGCTCATGAATCTATTCTTGAATTTGCCCAAAAAATTAGAGGATTAATTTCTAAAGCTTTCCCTGAAAATTCCTTTACAGAAATTGTTGGAGAAACCCCGGAAGCTCGACTTTTACGTATAAAAAATTGGCGAGACGACATAGCTAAGGATTATTTTAAAAATGGTTTACGAATGGAAATAAAAGAGAAATTGGCATTTCAACCTACTAATTCAATGGAAGAGACCATTACTTGCGCAAAAGAAATTGAGGAGATTCAAAATGCTCTCAAGGAAGATAAGTGTCGTTTTTATCAAAATAATTTAACAGAAAAAGCCTTAACTGAAGTAAATGCGGTCCGTGCCGAAGTAAATGCGATTAAGGAGAGAGTTGAGAAAGACAGAGTTGCTTCTTTTCAGAATTGGAGAGGAGGTCAAAGAAATGAGTGGCGAGGAAGAGGAAATTTCCCCGTCGGCGCAAATTGGAACTCTGGAGGGAATAGAGGAAATCAGAATTTTTATAGACAAAATAGGACTGGATATCAAAATAATTGGCGTGGAAATTACAATAGAGGAGGTTTTCAAGGAAGGTGGGGTCAGAGAAGAGGAGCCGGAGCCTTTAATTCGAATCGAATCCCAATAAGTTCACAACGAAACTTTGAGTCGGGAGCTGGGCCTTCGAATTCAGCTAGGATAAGCAGCATAACTATGCCATTTATTACTATAATGATGATTTTATTGGCATTCTGTCCAGGAAGTCTGTCTCAATATCAAATATGCCCAAAGGAAAAGATAGGAATTCCTGTGGATTTTCCCACAACTCAGGACTGTAATTTACCGCCAACCCATAGAATGGAATTAAAAAATGTGACTCTTTTCCTGCCGAAGTTAGTCCCAAGATATTTTCCTATATATCGATGTTGGATTGAAAAACACGAAAAATGCACCGAGTCATTTCTGAAAATTTTTACGGAGGAATTACCGCTAAAATTGGAAAAAACTATTACTTCCCCTGAAGTTTGTCGGAAAATGACCAAGGGTTCGAGACTATCTAGATTAAATGAGGTGACATGGAAAACGCCTAACCCTATTCAAAAAGAATATGCTTGGTTTGGTAAACAATGCGTTCAAGGAAAAAATTATTTTTTGGAAGAAGGGAAACACCAGAAAAAATAATTCGAAAACGACAAATTCAAAAGAAACAAAATTTTAGAAGAACTACGACAACACCTATTCCGACAACTATTAAATCAAAAATATTAACTACAAAATTGCCTTTATTAACAACAACAATTCGTCCAATATTACCAACAAAACGAACAATATTAACCACGACGACGAATTTGCCTATTCAAAAAAATAATTTTATTAATTCTAATATTGATATTCCTCCCAATTATATTCCTGCGAGACAACCAAATTTACAAGTAAAAAATAATTTTTTAAAAGGAGAAAAAGGAATGCCTGGAGAAAAAGGAATGCCTGGGCCTAAAGGAATGGATGGATTTCCCGGGCCACAAGGGATGAATGGAATACCTGGAAAAAATGTAAAAGGAGAAAAAGGAGATGCTGGAATGCCGGGACAACCAGGATTAGGAGGATTGCCAGGAATGAGAGGCAAAGACGGTAAAGCAGGATTACTAGGGCTACAGGGAACGACTGGCCCTAAAGGCGAAAAAGGAATGAGTGGGACCAATGGAATTAATGGACAACCAGGAGTACCGGGGCTGCAGGGACCAGCTGGTATGAAAGGCGAAAGAGGAAGTCCAGGACTGAATGGAAAAGATGGCATACCAGGAACAAAAGGGGATACCGGAACATGGGAGGAAAATTTAAATCCCTTAACTAATAAACGAGATCTCTTTAACCCGGAGGAAGCACAAAGTGAAAGGGACCGAATTATGGATCAAAATCATGAGAAAAGTAGGCTAAATTATTTGGCTTGGCAAGAATCACAGGAAAGAGAAAAAATAATGCGAGATCAATGGATTGATTCATGTTTAACCAGAAATCACCAGCTTGGAGTTGCAAAAATTTTAGCGGAACAAAACCCGAGGGGAGCTGCTAGATTGCTTTATGGACGACAAGATATTACTGCTTTTTTGGAAAAAGATAGTAAATTAAAATGGACTTTAAGTTTGTGCACCCCCGTTGAAATTGAAGAAATAATTTGGGAACAAAAAATTAATGGAATTTGTTATAATTTACTGCCTATTAAAGTAAAAGGGAAAATTCTTTTTGCATCTCCAGGAAGTCCTGATTTAATTTCGGAAGCAAAAATAATACCGTGCGACAAGGAGAAAATTGTCGTAAATAAAACTAAAATTTTGGATTTTAACCAAAAGCAACATTCTTTATTTATTAAACCTATAATTGATTCAAGAACAGGAATTATTTTCAAAGCAGGAAATACTTTTGGAAGAGAAAAATTAACAATAAAAGGAGATTTGCAAAAATTTTCAGATTTGTTACAACAGTCACACTTGAATTTGCCAATGGATATTCATCAACCAGAGGTCGAAGAAGTTCTGACTGACTTCTTTGGATCGATAGATCTATTTCCGGAAGGAGCAAAAAATATTACAACAGATGTGGTTCATGGTATAAAAGATAGTGTGAGTAATGGAATCGAAATTGGGAAAGAAATGGCTGTAAATATTAAAGAAAAAGGAAGTGAAATTATTTCAGATGCAAAAGAAATTATTGAAGAAAAATGGACGCTTATGACAAGATTATATTGGCTTCTGATTACTTTTGGAATATTGGCGGCTCTCTCAATAATTACTTATTTATCTTGGAAATTTCGTATAATTTTTACTTTACTTTGGAAGGGAATTATGTTGGGAAGATCAATAGCTAGAATTTTTCTTACTAAAAATACAAATGAGAGGAATAGAGGGAAGGAAATAAAGATTGCAGCAGTTGAATTGGAGGAATTAAATCCAAAGCCCTCAGCACCACCTCTGGACAAATTGGAGGAAAAAGCTTATATATTGGATTATATTCCATCGATTTGTTCAGTGGGAAGTCGAAAAAGATGTTACATAGAAGTTATTTTGGAAGGGAAAAGACAGAAAGCACTTGTTGATTGTGGTGCCGATATTTCTTACTGTGGAAAATCAGTGGCTAGGAAATGTGGATTGAAAATTAGACCAGGAGATGTCCCCTTGGCTTGGGCTGCAAATTCCACCCCAATTTCATTTTTAGGCTCAGCTATGGCAAACGTGGAAATTGGAGAATCAAAAATTAACTGGCCATTTTTAATTTCGGAAGATAATGCGTGCCCGGGAGGTTTGGTAATAGGAACAGATTTAATGGAGGAAAAGGAAGAAATCCATTTAAATTTTAAAAACAAAACTATTCAATTGGGGGGAGATTTATTGCCAATGATCGCTGCTATGGATTACCAGGAAAGACCAAAACGACAAACTGAAGTACGACTTTTGAAAAATCAAACTTTGCCACCACAGTCTGATAATTTTATTTGGGGAACTGTTAATAGAAGTTTTGACCCTAGTCAAGAATTTATTTTGGAAGAATGGGAAAAACATGATTATTGGCCATTAAAAGTTGGGAATTCGGGGATTTGCAGAACTTATGGCGCCTATTTATGACCTCACTAAAAAGGAATCTACTAGGGATTGGACAGAAAAACACGATAAAATTCTGGAAGAAATGAAAATAAGATTAACCACGGCCCCTATTTTGGCAACACCACGATTTGGGAAGCCTTTTAGACTCGAAACAGATGCTAGTGGAACCGCAATTGGAGCTTGTCTTTTACAAGAAAATGCACAAAAGGAAATTCACCCCATTGCTTTTTACTCACGGACTTTAAATAAACATGAGAAAAATTATAGCGTTGTAGAATTGGAAGCTTTGGCATTAGTTTCAGCGCTAAAACAATTTCGAGTATATTTGGAGGGAGCTGGGACTTCTACAGTGATTACGGACAATTCGGCGCTTACCTCCCTTTTCCGAAGAAAAGATCTTCAAGGAAGACTCGCACGCTACCAAATTGTTTTGCAGGCTTTTGATGTGAATATTGTTTATCGACCAGGAAAATTTAATAAAGTTGGGGATCACCTTTCTCGCTATCCACCGGAAGATGATGTTTATATTAAAGTTTTGGAAATTAAAGACAAAATCTCTCTTGAAAAATTAATTGAGGAACAAAAGGAAGATAAGGAAATTCCTTCTTTGATCCAAAATAATGATGAAAATATTCAAAAAATAAATGGAGTAATATCAGCGAAAATAAGGGATGATTGGAAGATTTTAATACCTAAAGGACTAAAAAATAAAATTATCGAAGAATTCCACGAAGATCCTCTGCAAGGAGCCCATCTGGGACTCCAGAGGACGTTGGAAAAAATAAAGAGGACTATGTATTGGAAAGGAATGACTAAGGATATTACTGAAAAATTAAGAATTTGTGAGGTTTGCCAGCGAAGAAAAATAGTTGGAAGACATCAAAGCCGCGAGGAAATTTGTCCGATTGAGCCAGCTTCACGTCCTTTTGATCGCGTTCATATTGATTTGTTGGGACCTATTCAAAAATCGTTACAAGGACACCAATATATTTTTGTGGCTATGGACTCATTCAGTAAATGGGCTGTAGCAATACCAATTAGGAATCAGACGGCAAGCACTATCTCGGATGTCTTAATGAAAGAGATCATCTGTCGATTTGGAATACCTTCATTAATTGTAACAGATCAAGGGACACAGTTCATGTCATCAACTTTCCAAGACTTGGCAAAAACTTTAAATTTTCGGCACCAACCCACTACTGCTTACCACCAAGCAGCTAATGGCTTAGTGGAGCGGTTTAATCGCACTTTGGCGGACATGATTTCGACATGTACTGACCAGGGGAAGAAATGGGTAGAGACGCTCCCGCACGTCATTTTTGCCTATAATACTTCCTATAATCACCAAATAAGGAATTCACCATTCTTTGTTTTACACGGATTTTTACCAAAATTACCCACTGAAGCCGCCCTTGAGGTAGAAAGAGAAAAATTCGATGATATAAATTCATATGTAAAGAATTTGGTTGAGAATCTCCAAAAGATTCGAAAGGATGTGGAAATGCGATTAAAAGAAAATACGGGGATAATGAAAGAGCAACAAATAAAAATCAATAAAAAGACCTGGAAAAAAGGAGAAAAAATTTTAATTCGCAAAATGGAAAACATTAAGAAATTTGGAGAAAAATTTGAGGGGCCCTTTGAGATAGTCGAAATACAAACCCCAAATTTGCTTATTTCTGATTCGGGATCTATTCAAAATTCTTGGCTTGTACATATGGACCGGTGTAAACATTTTAATTCGGAAGAAGTTGAAGAAAATATTGGAAGTAAAACTAAAATATTTGGGGACCAAAATCTCGAGAGTTCGGAAGTGGAAAGTGAATCAGAGGAAGATAGGATACATATTAATGCTATTACTAACAATTTGGATTTCTCTAACAATATAACAAAAATAAATGCTAATAACACTAACAATGAAATTCAGGATGAAAATAATCATAATAATTTGCAGATGTCGAAAGCTTCAAGCATTATTAGTCTTGATTACATTTCAGACGACGAAAATTCTCGAAAACTTCCTTGGCATCTGGAGCCGATCTCTGATATCTCAGAAGATGAAAAGCGTCTATTACCCTATACGGAGGAAGAAAAAAAATTATTAAAAGAGGGAAAACGGAAGCGAAAGGAGGAAGAAAAAAGAATTCAAAAGGAGGAAGAAAAAAGAATTCAAAAGGAGGAAGAAAAAAGAATTCAAAAGGAGGAAGAAAAAAGAATTCAAAAGGAGGAAGAAAAAAGAATTCAGAAGGAGGAAGAGAATAAAAGAATTGAGGAGGAAAAAGAAGGGAAGGAGGAATTAGAGGAAAAGGAAAAGAAGAAACGTATTGAGGAAGCGAGGAAGCGAGGGGAAATAATTGGAAGTAAACTATTGGATAAACCAGGAAAAGAGGGATTTTTAAAAAGAAAAAGAGAAGAAGTGCCTGATGAGGTTGTGCCTGATTGGGAAATGATTGCTAAAACTAGGAGAGTTAGATCAAAATATGAGGAGGATATGTTAATTAAACATAAAGAAATTTGGAACGATATTCTCAAACGTGGGGATGAACTTCAGGCTAAAATTCAATCAAGAATGGACAAAGAATTAAAAACTCTTAAAAAAGAATTGGAAAGAAAATATAAAGTTAAAAATGAAAAAGAAGAAAATAATTTTAAAAAATTTGCAAAAAACGTGATAGGAAGAGCGGAGAAGGATAAGGAAGAAGATATAATACCAGAGAATCTACCTAATGAAAAGGAGGAATATTTAAAGGAGAAGAAGAATGAAGAGGAAAAACGAGAAAAGGAGGTAGGTAGAAGTCGACAACATAATTCTGAAGTGGATAGAAACACCTTTAATAGAGGAAGAAGTCGACAGAGATATACTTTTGAGGATAGAGTTGGAAAAAATGCAATAAGAAAAAGGGATTATTCAATGTCACCTATAAGGAAACCTATTATTGTGGATGAGAAGCAACGAAAAGACATTATGGCTAAGTTGGGGAAAAATAAACCGGAAGTTGCGAAGACATCAGAAATTGGGGTCAACACTATAATTACTGGAGCTTTGTGGGCTCGGATTATAGATAATCTGTTAGAGACTAAGGATCTCCTTGAGATTGCGCCATTACCCCCAAGCAAATGAGAAGCAAAGAAAACAAAAAAAATGTAAATAAATAATAATTTGAATTAATTAGCTTGTAATCATTAACAACAAATAAACAAAATTTGATTAAATAATAACAACAAAATAATACACAATAATCAACAACACCACAAAAATTATATTAAACACCAAAATTATATTTTAATACTAATTATTAATCAATGTCAGCAAACATCACTACCACATAATAATCAAATAATATTCAGAAAACAACTTTATTTAATTTAAATTTTACTAATTGATGCATTTCCATAGTTGAGGCTCATAACCACCAGCAAAATAAGGAAGGCCAACATTAACAATTTAATATTGGAAGAAAATAAATTTAAACAATAAATTAATTTTGGAAGAATATTAAATGAAAAAAATGTTTTCAGTGATTACTATTTCCCTTTTTCCCTTACCCTCCCCGACATTGCTGTTGGATCCAAAACAAGTAAAAATCAACACGTGTTGGTGAAACAGTTCTTTGCTTCTGAAATACAAACTTAATTTGGCCGCTTCCCTGCTTTTTCTCTAAATATCTCTCTCTCACTGGGAAATGAAAAGAAAACAAAAAGAAAAGAAAAATAAATTTAAAAAAATCAAAATACAAATATAATAACAAAAAGTCGATTTTCTGAATTGAAAATAATATTGGTCAGTTATGTGAAGGTGTCCTCGCGCTTATATATATTTTTAATTTTTACACAAAATTTTAAAGCGCGAGGCGCGCTTCTTTTAGGTGACCAATGTTATATAATCGTTTTCAACAGCTGACACTAATTCTTTGGCTAAAAATAATCAAATAAAAGGATGGGCCAAGTTATCCAAAAAACTCACTTCCACTTTACTTTACGTTTATTTTGGCCTCTCCTTCCCCCTTATATATTTTTGTTAAATAAAGAATTAAATATATATATTTGTATATATACATTAAGCTTTAATTAGAGAGTTAGGACACGTCGGGTCCTCCCGAAAGGGAGTGACCCGACCCAATGTCCGCGGCACGAGCCGTCCCTTTACACAACTAAACGAAAAATGTTAAAATTAGACAAAATTATTTCTTCAAACAAAATCGGTCCTTTAAGGAATATATCATCCAGATCAGTAAATGCATGCATAATACGTTTTTTGGCTTCAATAATTGGTAAAATTGAGTTTATTAAGTTCAGGTCTTTGATGGTTATTTCGACAATTGGAGGATTTGTAGTCTTAAAAATAGAATTATTTAGACCCTTTTAAACCCGATCACTCGGTTTAATTTCGTTTAATCGGTTTGAGTGTTTAAGCCTCACCAAAACAATAACAGGATTTTTTATCGAAAAAATAAGATTCTACAGTAACCTTTCCAATTCCCATTTAAAAAATAGACTTACGTTAATTTCATTTCTTTGTTCTCCCATCGCGTCCCGGCATATATCTTGCCGTACATATCCAACATCTAAAATCCTTCTCGAATTATTTTTAAATATTTTTACAAACCCAATCTTTTCATTCCAACAGAAAAACACTTTCCAAGTCTACATTTTTTACAGTCTGCCAAATTTGTTTCGGATTCTTTGTCTTTATTCTCATTTGACAATTGTTCTTGCAAACATTTATAGGTACATTCACTATATCTATCTTTATTTTCGTTTCCTAGATAACGCCTTTTGAGAATTTTTAAATTATAATAAAAAATAAAAAATACCTGAAGAAAGCCCCACAAGCCCTACATGTACAAACACCATAATGAAAACAAACTTTTTCTGTTGATCCACAAACTTTGCATTGTTTAATGAAGTTTTTTTTCATTTTTAAAATATAAATAGATATTTTATCTAAACAAAAATAAAATGTAAATAACCGAAAAGTATTGTGACAATGCTTAATTAGTACATAATTGACAAAAATGAAAATAGGGGCATTTTAAAGACATTTTTAGATTTGTGGCGTCATAACGGAAAAAAGTCCCAAAAAATTATTTTCCTATAGCGATAAGTACCCAGCTCTGCTTTCTAGAACCGGTGTTGTGATAATTTCAGAAGCTGTATTTCATGACATAAACTCTCGTTTTGAAAAGCAAAGCTGGGTACGTTCAGTAAATTTGGTTTCAATTTTGTATTTGATCGTTATCAAGTATATGTAAGTATTTATGAAAAAAAAGGGAGAAAGTAAATGAGATACATATGAGATACATATGAAAATGATTTCTATTTTAATAGAAAGTATTTAATTTTAATTCTTTCAAAAAATTATCAGCTAAACAAATAAATTTTCAAAAAGATATTAGAAAGTTCAATACCAATCCTTTATTTTTAAGCCATGATTCTATTTTTTGAGCCACCAGCTTCTTACTGTTGGCAAAATTATTGGTAAATTAAATATAGAAAAAATGAGTTGAGATGCGAAAATGATTTGGTGACTTAGAAATTATTTAATTTTAGTTTTTTTTAAATTATCAGCTAGTTAAATATATTTTCTAACAAAGTATAATGAGACATTTTAATAGCAAATTTTATTATCTTTATTGGACATGTTTTATAATCTAAAAATAATTTGAAAGTTATCTTAAACCCCTAAAATAGCCCCAGCCTCTAAAATAGCCCCACTGTAGAGGTCAATTCAAAAAATAACCCCATGGGGTTATTTAGAGGATTTACGGTATATGTATGTAGTTATATGTAGGGTTGCACCCCGAACGTTCGGGGGCGGGTGTGTCGGGGTACGGGGTTTTCGAATTGTTTCGGGGCGGGGTGTGGGGTCGGGGAGCAAAATTAGGTCGGGGAGCAGGGTCGGGGAGCGGGGTCGGGGTGCAACACTAGTTATATGTATATCATGGGTGTGCCGAAGGTGATTTTAAAAAGACGACCGCCGAAAGGCGAAAGACAAAGTCCAAAAAAGGCGAAATTCAGCAAAAGAGAGACGGTGAATTGTCCTAGGAAAGAAAAAGTGAGAAAACGATGGCGACATACAAAGACGATTGGGTAATAGTTCGGTTCGTACCCTGCTCTTTTTTCCTTTCTAAAAGTATTAAAAAATGGTCAGTCAGTCTTAGGTTATAGAACTCGTCGATCTGTGTCGAATGATACCAAAATCAACCCCAGATTTTAACTTTGGACCCAGATACAGACAAAAACCCTGAGCAAAGGAAGGGTTTTGCAAAAGCGTCTCACGACTGCAATAGGATTACTTTATGTCATAACTTTGTCAAATCTTGTTCAATTATGTCGATTTTGATATAATTCGAATGAGCTATTAATGAGCTATTATGTAATTCGAATGAGCTATTATTTGTTTAATCGAATTCTTAGCCCAAAAAATGAGCTTGTCCATCCTTTTATTTTTCAATTTTTGAGGGTCTGTATCTCGGTCCAAAGTTAAAATCTGGGGTTGATTTTGGTATCATTCGACACAGCTCGACTAGTTCTATAACCCAAGACTGACTGACCATTTTTAATACTTTTAGAAAGGAAAAAAGAGTGCAGGGTACGAACCGAACTATTACCGACGATTGTACATATAACTACCAAAAAACTCTCAATAATTCATATTATGTTGACTCATTCGACTCGTTCAATAAACACTTTCAAATGTATATTCAAATTTTACACTACAAATTTAATTGCTCCGCCTCAAACTTTACATGCCCTAACCTGGTGTTTGGAAAACAATGAAGATCGCCTAGTATTTTTTAAAAAATTTATTTGAAAAAAGTTATTGAAATTTGAGGGATTCAAACTAAACCAACTTTAAAAAACTCTGAAACTTTCAAAATTCCAATTATTTTACAACATTTAATAATAAAAAAAGAATCATGAGTAGCACGAAAAAATGGGTGGCCTTATACTATATTTTTTGGACATTTTCCTTAAAAATATTTTTTAATCCTATTTTTATTTATTTTTTGTCTAATTACTTCATACAAAAAACAACAAATTTTAACTTGAAATATACTTTTCTATACTCGAATATTCCTCTACAACTTCAGATAAAGATGCTCAACATCCATACTTGCCTTGCCCTCATCGATATTAGAACCAGTCACCTAACAAATTAGAAATTTTAAAAGGAATTAAAGAAAAATTATTTAAAATGGAAAGCCAGATTTATAAGTTAAGTAAAAAACGGAAATAAAAAACCAAAATTTTTTAAATTTCTTGCCCGGAAATTTAGGCATAAAGGAAATTTAGTAATTTCTGGCTAGTTGTTCAGATAAAATTCGGGAAACCAAAAATTTTGTTCATAAACGCAGCACGAGAATTTACAACCCTAGTGACCTCCTTTAAATCTCTTCTATATTTTCCCCTGTTTTACTTCTGAAAACTAAATCAATCAAAAATTAATTTTGGATAAAAATAAGAATATTTACATTCTTATTTTAATATGGAATAACTAAATAATTCAAAAATCCATAAAAAGCTTCAGTTGAATGCCAAAATGGATGACGAAAAATTATCCTCATAAAAACTATTTTTGATTGATTTAGCTGTCAGAAAAAAATAAAGGAAAATAAGGAAGATCCCCAAAATGTTAAAAATAAAAATATTTTCAATTAACCTGCATAACAAATTCAGACTCCTTCCTTTGATTTAATTTAGCTCTCTCGTGCTCCTGTTCAACTTTATGAATAAATTTATCAGCCTCCCATTCACGAATAAGTGCATGACCACGAGCAATTTGATGGAAACGAACATAGCCATAACTAAAAAATAAAAGAGATTGCCTTTGTTTTTATTGAATATTGAGAAGGAAAAACAGAAATTTTTAACTTTAGGGACTCATTTTTATTCCTAACAAGGATTTCGTTTCTCGAAATTAGTAACTGAAAAAACATCGAATTCATAATACAACCCTACCATCAGTTCTTCTTTATTTTTCCTTGCTCTAACCCAAATAATTAATAAATGAAAAGTCACCTAAAGTTAAAAATTCCCAAAACCTTCCATAAGTCCAAATTTAAAAAAATAAAATATTTAGCTAATTAAACCTTGATTAACAAATTATTTTTCAATAAAAACATAAATTACATTATTCCAGCGCCAAGAGCAGTCCAACGAGCAAAACGAATTAACGGAGAAACCTGAATTGGTTCAGGAAGAATTATATCGGTCGGATGCGGCTTTGACATTTTTTAAATAAATTTTATCTAAAATTTCAATGAACAAAAAATGTTTAGATTTTCGGTCAATCTTTTTTTCTTATGTCGTCTCTAGTTTTTTTAGTAAAAAAGACTAGAGTCTGACCCCATTTTGAAATACAAATTCTTTTGAGTTTAATAATTCTTAAACATATAGAGTTAAAATGAATGTAAGAATTACTAAAGGGATTAATCTAATTCCTCACATAAAAGTTACAATCAAAGCGTCCACTTATCTGCCCATTAATGTGACCAACCGGTCAGCCTTTGATCGACATAATTATTCAAATCAATCAAGAATTATGGTTCAAAAATAGGGTCTCGAACCTGAATTGGGGGGGGGGGGGTCTTTTACTACACGAGGAAAAGAATTTTGAAAAAGGAACACATAAAATCACAAAATTAAAATAACAAATAAATTTCGTTCAAAACGTCTATAGTTTAGGTAATTGTAGTTGTAAATAATTTTTAATTAAATAAAATATTAATAAAATGAAAAATAAATTAAAAGAAATCAAATAATCTAGATAAATTCATTTGTAATCTAAATATTGCCTTTTGAGAGCCGGGATCGATTTGAGTCGTTTTTTCTTCTTCCAACGGATTTTGTTTGTTTAACATGCCAATTAATGAAGAAATTAACTGGAATGAAAAAAGAGTTTAAATAAAGTGTGAATAAATTTTAGTGGGTGTCTAATTTTTAGAACCAACTTACGGTGAAAAATCGTATTTCATAATGAGGCAGGGGCGTAGCCAGAGGGGCTTCTGGGGCTATACCCCTCCACCCTGAAATGGGGAAAGGGAAAATATTGGGAGAAAGATGATAGGAAAAATGAAATTTTTTCGCTTACGACCTTCAGAATTCTCAAAATTTTTGTCTGCGGCGATGAAAAAATAAAAATTGTGTACAATAAAATTTGCGTTCAAAACTCCAAAGTAAACGCCAAAATTTTGGCGCCCCCCCCCCATTTTAGCCCCATCCCCTAAAATCGCCCCTTGATTACGCCCTTGTAATGTGAAGTGTATATGTATATCTAAAATTGGGGATAATGCTAAGACGGCTTCCAATGTCTAACCCCAAAATAAAAATGGTATTTTATGAGGATTGGGTGTATCAACTAAAAGTAAAGTTTAAATGTATTCCTTCGTTGAAAGAAAAATTTACTTACCCGTTCTGACCTAATCCGTTCCACCGTTTGCATTGCTCGAATTTCGTCTTTAATTATTTTTTGCAATTTACTAAATTCTGCTTCTTTCCCAGGTTGAATAATCTTAAAAATTGGATGGGAAATTTTCTTTTAAAAAATAAATAATTTAACTGTAACAGCCGTAGTTTCATCTCTCGAGGAAATTATATTTCTATATTCTAAATTAATTAGAGGTAATTTTACAATATTAAACAATTATTTTTACCTTTATATGTTCTAGCACAAATATACAATAAAGTAATTAAAGTTACTAAAATTAAGCGCCGAATTAATTTTGATGAAAGCATTGGGGTTGACATCTCTAAATACTAATTATGTTTTGAGTTCTAAAACAATTTAAAAACATAGGAAATTTACGGTACAGCCCAATACGGCGCGCGGCCATAACGGCGCAAAGCTATAACTAATGGAAAATGTCTGACCCTTATCAATTTCGGTACCAATCTCCTTAACTCGATGAGGGGAATCGTTTATTACTAAATCTGTCAAGATTAGGATATCTTGAAGTGAGTTATGCCTTGCGCCGTTATGGCCTCGCGCCGTTTTGGGCGTGTCCAAAATTTACATAATACCAGAAAGGCAAAAATTTCCAAATTAAATTCAAGGATTTAAAGTCCAACAAAAATAAATTTTAATTTTCAGCTTATTTTTTACAATCCAAAAGCCTAATTTAGTTCAATTTTACAAAACCATTTGTGATTCTAGGTTTATCTTAAAAGGCCCTAATAAAATTTTCAATTTTCACCCTTTTCTCTTCCCCCATCCTTTTTTTATCATTTTATGTCCTTAAAGCGCGCCATTTCTTTCAATAAAAACGTGGTCAAAAATATGTCCATCCTTGTTATTTTCACTGCTTGATACGGAAGTTTTCCCAATCCAGTCAGTGTTTGTCTGTTGGCCGCCGATGACGCGAAATACCAACGACCTTTTTTGTTTAAAATGAGTTGCTTTTTGAACTACTAGACTAAAAGGAATGGCGGTAAAAGTTAAAAAGGCGATAAAAATAATAAGGAATCGTCCTATCTAGCACTAACCCGTGAAGAATGAATGAATGGGGTCATAAAAAATAGGAAAGTTTTTTTGTCATTTGAGCCTTGTTATTATATAAAAGGTTTTAAATCATTTTTTGACAATCTTCTTTGTCAACCTTTCCTTAGCTCCATTCAGGAATAACTTTTATACTTTTTGCCGTTTAAATCCATCTCTTTGTCTTGTCAATTTCGTTTTATTTTCATTAAAAATTTCAATTAAAACCCGACATGAAGGGTGTCTGCAACTTGAAAAAACTTTTTGACGTATCCGCAGTTTGTAATTACAGCAACCACGCAATCTATACAATGCGCTGTTTCGGACACCCTTCCCGCATGAGATAACTCTAGGTCCTGTCCTGTCCCTTATCTAAATTTTCAACCAAAAATCAAAAAATCTATTTAATATTAATACATTTTATCTACTCAACTCTATATAATTAATATTTTCTTCCTTTCGTGCCTGTCTAAGAGTAAGATTGATGGAGAGTAAATGACGCCAATTCAAACTGACTGTCTTGGTAAACCGTCAATAAAGATTTAAACTTTTTATTTGAATGGGGGGTTTTTAAAAATCTTTTTCTTTCTTTTTTTACAGTGCAATTTTGTTAAACTTTTTTTAAACTTTTTTTGGGTGTAACCCCCAATAAATTTCAAAATTTTTGACAATACTGAAATAGCCCTCCCCTCTTTTTACCCATTTACTTATCTGCCCGCCCAAATTTTCCTCCTCTCCCTTTCCTCATTTCCATCTTCAACCTTTCCGGAGGAGGAAAAGAAGAAAAAAAGGTACTGGTCATCTGCTTTTGTTTGCAAATGGATGATGATGAGAAAGCCATAACGGGAAAACGACCGCCCAATCGCTTCCCAATTCCTTCATTTAAAAATTCGGTAGTGTTGTTGTCCTTCATTCATTTATTCTAATAAAAATGCCAGAAAAATAGAGCGGAACTGTAAAAATTCCTTCCATAAATGTCCACAGATGTTTCATTTTTTTTTGATTTTCTTAGTTCAAAAAATTTTTTCTTTTCAGTTTGCGCAAAGGTTCTTCTAGTAGGACATCTTTTGCTTTATATTTTCTATCCTTTCCCAAAGCTATTTTTCTTTCCAAATATTTTTTTCGTTCAATCCAGATACTTTTTTTGTTCTTTTTTTGTTGAAAAAACATTTAAAAAAAGAACAAGGTCAACAAATTTTGATTTTTATTTTTAAATATTTTTTATTCAAAATTATATTGTTCAGATAAAAAGGCTTTTAAAAAAAAACCCCCAAAAAATGATAGATTTAAATCCAGCTAATTGGAACAAAGAAAATATTTGTGATTTACCTATTTCTACATTTATTAATCCGTCAATTAATTCTTTAATTAATCAACAATGTGAAGAATTGGAAAGTAAAAAGTTTTTGAATGAAGAGAAAACATCTGGAAACGAGGAATATTTGGAAGAAGAGAATTTTAAAGTTAAAAGAGGCCGTTTTGAAATTGAAAAGAAAATTGAGAAAAATTGCGAAGATAATGAGAATGTTGGTAGCAAAGAAGGGGGAGAGGGGTGAGTTTTTTGGCTATATTTTTTTAGTTCTGGGATTTTTGGATACTCACAGGCTGGTTACTAGAGATCGGTATTTTTGAAAAGTCTGGGCCTGTTCCTGGACTCTGTTTGATTTATTGACCTTGGCCGGATCCTGGACCTGTAGTCCAGGAAACCCCCAGTAAGATCAAAAAATGGCTGGGCCTGGACTCTGGGTACAGAAAAACCCCAGGCCGATCTCCAACTTTAAAAATAAAGATTTACTATTCTCAATTTTATTAAAGCCATCCTAAAAATGATGAAGCTGAAAGTTTAGAGAACCTCTATTGTTGGTGGTCAGAACGCCAAAATCTTCGGGATCACAAAGGTTTTTGAAAATAAAATTTGAGGAATTTTATTTTTTTTTATTCTAGCCAAATTAGCTTCTTCAAGATGTTTATTTCCAATTAATGAACAAATAAAAAAACAACAAAATTTACCAACAAAAGAAATTCAAAATTTTGAATCTTCTTCAAAAGAAGCTAAAGCACGTATTGTTTTGGGAGAATTATTTTGTTATGTTCTATCGCCTTTTAAAAACCAAGAATATTCTGACGAGGAAGAAGAAATTGAGGAAGATGAATTGCAACAGAAACAACAAAAAATTTGTTTAACGCCTAATAAAGTTTTTTGTTCTAATAAACAATTAAATATTTTGCCTGTTTAAATTTCTTTTTTTGGAATTGGGTGTTTTTGGAATTAATTTTGAGAATATTAATTTTTGAAGAAAAAATGTGACAAGTAGGAATTAAAACAAATTAAATTTAAAATACCCAAGTAGGCGCGCGGCCATAACAACACAAAGCCATAACTCGTTTCAAGATTTCCTAATCTTACCAAATTTAGTATTAAACGATTCTTCTCATCGAGCTGCAGAGATTGGTACTAAATTTGATAAGGGCCAGAAATTTTCCAGCAAGTTATGGCTTTGGGTTCTTATGGCCACACGTAGTTTTGGCTGTACCCATTTAAAATGTATTGAAAATATTAATTTTTTTATATCAATTTCCAATTATTTAGCTAATTCCAAAAAAAACATTTTTCTTCCCCCAACATCTACCTGTCTTTTTTTGATTAACTTTAATCCTAAAACCTATTAATTTTTGATTTGAAATTATTTTAATTTATTTCCAGAATTTTGTAAAAATACCACATTTATGTGCCGATTTTAATTGGAATTTAGAAAATAAAATTTCAGAAAAAAAGTTAAAAATCGGGCAAATTATTATAATATTTATTTTTGATGACCTCAACCTTCTTTAAACTGCCATTAATTGTATTTTGTAATTAAAAAAGTGCCTACTTAAAAAAATATTTTTTCTTTTTCACTTAAATTTATTTTTAAATAATTCTTGATATTAAAAATATTTTTTTTGAATTTTCACTTTTAACATTTAAATAAAAGAAAAATGGAAACATTAAAATGTCAAAGAAAAGGGCTATTGAATTAATAAATAAAATTTTCGATTTTCTTGAATTTTTTTTTGTTTGATTTTTATTTTCGTTTTCTTCCCCTCTCTTCTATTTATTTATTGTCCTCCTTTAAATATTAAATTCTTTTTTCGATTTTAAAACATTTTTCTGAAATTTATTTGTAATAAAAATTGGTAGCGAAACGAGAAAATTTTTTCTTTTTATAAAAGAAAATGGTTTGGTTGTTAAAAAGTATTTTAATACGAGAAGAGATTTTAGGAGAAAAGGGGAAGAAAGGAAAGAAAGAAATAAACCCCCCCCCCCCCCTTTAAAAATAATTCTCGCGCGTTTAATTCTTTTCAATTTTTATGGGTTTTTTTTTAATTCTCGCAATTGATCAGAAAAATAATATTTTTTTATTTTGAATTTTTTTTAATTTTGTGGTTAATCACGAGAGGAAGATTATATTTAATTTAGTCAACTGATTTGTTTTTGTAAACAAAAAATATATTTGACTCGAAAAAGTCTGTCCAAAATATAAAAACAAATTGGCAAAATTGAAGTTTAAAAAGTTTAAATTTTGATGAGTAGGTGGGGGAGGAGATTTTTGGGAAGCTTTTACTTAAAGGCTAGTATAATGTTAACAATATCGGAGCAAATTCTTTTTGGTATTTTCAGACGAGAGACCGGATTGGGAGAATCGTACGAGAATCATGACGAGATTTTCTCGAATAAATTTTCTCGAAAATCACGTCAGTAGTTAACCACCCCACGACCTCGCGGGGTGGTTAATTACTAACGTCTCAATCAAATCTCTATTCTAGACAGCTTAACAAAATATTTACTTTAATTATATCCAACTTTCAAAATTTATTTAGGATTACTCTTCTATCGTTTCTTCTTGTATCAATCTGTCTCCTTTTGTGCCAATCTTCTCTTCGGGATCAATTTGTCTCGATTTCTCTTGAAGTTTTTTGATTTTAAATTTTAATTTCTAAATTTAATTTTCATTAATTTTTTTGATTATTTTTACTATTTTTTTAGATCGACATTCGCAACTACTTTTTAATTTACCGTATTATCTCTATTACAATGCCCCTCTCCATTTGAATGCCCCCTTCTAATAGAATGCCCCTCTAGCGGAAGATCGAAAAATACAGTGCCCCCCTCCATTTGAATGCCCCCCTCTAATAGAATGCCCCCCCTTTTTTTACTGAAATTTTTCTAAATATAAAAAAAGATTCAAACCAACGCTATTTCTATTCTCTTTTACTTATTTCTCTTGTTATTTCAGTATTATTGTAACATGTATTCGCAAATCCGAGATATCGAACAGATTTTTCCAAAATACCGACTGGAAGGGGCGCGGTATAATCTCGTAAATCCCGTTAATACAGTTGGCAAATTTACCGGTATCCAGCATTGATTTGGTAGTTGCACAAAAAAATTTTACGCAATAGATATTGGGGATATTAGGGGATTTGCAGGGATGTTGGATATTAAGGTGGCTTTGAATTCTATGTATTAGAAGAAAAAGTATAAAGAGGATTATGAGGATTTGGAATGATAGTGTAGTTAACGGAATAACCGGTGATTTAGAGGGGGAATTTGGCGAGTTAATTGGATATAGTTCAAACTTATCCTGATCACTCTTGACCCTATATAGTTTTTATCCACATAATAATCCCTCAATTTCTCCTAAATAACCTCTTATCCCCCCATATCACTTCAATCATAATATCCACCATAATCATTCTTAATCCGATGATGATTGATTCCTCATTAATCCCTACACTCTCTTAATACTTCTAAATCAACGAATCTGTTGAAATTCTTAAATTATACTCGGAATTTGATTGAATACTCGATATTTTTTGTCGAAATATTCGAAGAAAATAATTTCCAAATTATTCGATTCGAATTTTGACCGACATTTGTTGTAAAAAATGCTGGTCGCTTTTCACATTTTAGTTGTTTCGATATACTTAGCAAGTAAATTTTTTTCTAATTTTTAAATTTAGTCATCGAAAAATACAATGCCCCCCTCCATTTGAATGCCCCCTTCCAATAGAATGCCCCTTTGGAAGGTGATTGAAAAATAGAATGCCCGGGCATTCTATTAGAGATAATACGGTAACTGTCCCCCTTAAATATTTTTCTTCAATACTTACTAACAACATTCACGCGTTCTTTTTTCTTGAAAAAAAATTTAATTAAATTATTACTATTTATTAGTCTTCTTCCATGGAATCGATCATTCTTTTATACTTTTTCTCGCCCCTACAATTATTATTTAATTAATATTTTTTACTTTAAATACAAATAAAAATGCTCAAAAAAACAACATCTGCAACAAGTTTAAGAAAATTTTTTTAAATTTTCTTTTCAAATTTTTTAGGAGATGAATCTCTCCATTGCGGGGTTAAGACTATCCAATGTGTTGGTTTTAATCGCAAAAAAGTATGGCCGGCTAAAGAGGGCACAAGCAATGCTGAATCTAGGCTTAGAGATAGCCTTAGCTTGGTAAAGAAAAATTTTTTTGGGATTAATTTTCTTGAAAGAAATTTTTGGGGGAATTATTATTAAGCATATACCAATAGTAAAGCATATCTGTGCTATAGCTATTTCTCTCCTTTAGCTAGTGCAAAAGGTTAAGCGAACCAGCATCTTCAGTAGACCGGACTGATGTGTTAGCCATTACACCACGCCGCCTACTGCACAGCCTTAGGAAATAGATAGCTATATGCTTTACATCCTTAATCGGTGGCTGGTCTTCAGTAGACCGGACTAATGTGTTTGTTCCACGCCACCTACTACACAGCCTTAGGAAATAATTAGCTATATGCTTTACATCCTTAATCGGTGGCTGGTCTTCAGTAGACCGGACTAATGTGTTTGTTCCACGCCACCTACTACACAGCCTTAGGAAATAATTAGCTATATGCTTTACATTTAATTCTCGAAACTTTACAGAAAGCAGATCACTCAGGTGAATTGAAGATGCTGATTAGCTTCCACCCGCCTAAATAACCTTTTGTTTTAATTAAAGGAGAGATAGCCCACTAAAATAATTTTTAGGAAGGTTTAAAGACCGATTATATTTATTTAAAAAATGACAGGACCAAAAAATAAAAATATTTTGAGGTGAATAAGTGTTCGTTCTCCTTTTCTCGTAAATAAATAAATATAGATAAGAATTTATGACCTTGGAAGAAAAATAAAAAAAGGGAAAAAGAGACAACCAAAAGCGTAAAATAATAAAGGATTTTTTCTGTTGCTTTATGTCCGGTGATTTTCATTTTCAAAAAAATTTTCCAAATATTTACTTAGCTTTTTTTGAAAACCTTTAAAAAATTTTAAAAATAAAATAATGATTATTTATGATGAATTAAATAAAGAATTGATTGATTCTCAAGAATTTATTTTTAATGGCTCTTTGGTAGATAAATAAATTTTTGGGGAGAGTTTTTTTAAGGGAGAGAAGAATTAAGGGTAATTTAGATGTATAAATTCCAAATTCAATCCCAACTCCGATATTTTCTTCTAAACATTTTTCCTTCCATTTTTAGTCATATGTGGAGCATTATTTAACATTGGAGGAATTGAGGGACATTCATCCTGATTCTTTCATTGATTTGAATGCACCTGAGAAAAGTGATGGATTGTCTAGTGAAGAGGCTAAGTAAAGATTTATTTATAGGGGAATTTAATTTAAATTTGAAAATTTTAGGAAGCGATTAAAAGATGGAGGTGCCAATGTTTTAGCCCCACCAAAAAGAATCTCTAATTTAAAATTATTTGCTAAACAATTCCTATACAAATTTTGGTTGCTTTTGATGGGAGCAGCACTTTGTACAATATTTACTTATGTATGTGAGTCTTAGAGAGGGATTTTTAGAAAAACTGATTTTGGTTGAGGACCTTGATTAGATTCTTGACTCTGAATTCAAGAAAAATCAAGGTCTTAATTCAGATCCAGGCCGATCTCTAGTCTCTTAATATTTTTTTAATTATGTAGGGACGAGGAGCATTTAAAAGGCTAAGAGTTTAAAATTTATAAGAGAAAGCAGATCATCGCTTCGGTAGCTTGGTCTTCTGCTTTAGAGCACCTGATTGTGTTAAGCGAAGCGCTTAGCAAAAAAACTTAGAGGGTGCCAAGATGTCTTTTTTCTTCCTCCTTTTTTCCATCCTTTTGTTCAACTCAATTACATATTACACAATTTCCAGTTTATTCATTTATATCACGGAACAGAAGAATTACTAAATCTGTATTGTGCTTTTACTTTAATTGCTGTTGTTTTAATTATGAGTTTTCTAAGTTTTTGGCAAGAAAAGAAAGCAATGCGTGTTGTTTACGATTTTGCCCAACATATGCCTCATAATTGTTCTATTATTCGGGATTGTGAAGAAAAACAAATTCCTTCAGATGAATTGGTCGTTGGGGATATTGTTATAATTAGGTAGATGCTTAAACTTTTCCTTTTTAAATTCCAATTTTTGAAATAATGTTTAACGCGATGTTATTTTTAAAATTTCAGAAAATAGACTAGTTTAACTAGCAAAATTGATTTGATTAGATTAAACTAAAAACTACAGCCTGGTAAACATCAAAAAGCACGATTATGCGCATTTATCCATAAATAACTTTTTGTGGGATTATCTGATCAAATCAATCCTGTTAGATAAAATAATCCTCACATCCAGAGCTTTCGATTGATATAATAATTATTTAAATCGATTAAGAATTTAAAAAGTTATGGCCCAAAATATGGCCTTGAGACTGAAGCTACGACTTATTGTGTTGAGAGCAGGGCTGCACGCAATTGAAAAAATTCTGCAACTCGCAATTTCTTTTTAAAAATTCGCAAACGCAATCCGCAATTGCGTGCAGCCCTGGTTGGGAGAGAGAAATACCCCTTTTGTCTAAGCGATACCCCTTTTTAAAAAACAATTGTAATTTATGGTTTTTTACCTCTAATGTTTTATCTTTTAGTGAGGTCCGCCTAATTTAAATAAATATTTTATTTTCTAAAATTATTTCTATTTAAATTTACATAATTTTAAGATCTGGCCAACAAGTTCCTGCCGATATTCGGTTTGTTTTGTTTTCATTTTATAATTTTATTTTTCCTTTTTAAAGAATTTTACAATCAAACGGAGTTAAAATAGAATCATCAGCAATTAATGGAGAGCCCCAAGCCGTTGATTACACAAATGAACCGACAGCTAAACATGTTGCCCTTTTTGATGCAAGAAATGTAATACTTAGAGGTTGTTATTGTACGGAAGGGGAAGCTATTGGATTGGTGATTAGAACGGGGAAATATACGGTTTTTTCTTTAATTATTTTGTGAAAAAAAAATATTTTTTAGATGTTGGGTAATTTTACACATTTACAATCGACTGTTAAATTAACAGAAACTTTACTACAAAAAGAAATTGCAAAATTTGTTCAGGTTTTTCTGTTAAAATTAATTTTCTAATGATAAGGCTATAGATCTTAGTTTGGCGGCTTTTATGGCAAAAATAGAAAAATGTCCAGATTTGAGTGTATTTTCTAAATTTTTGATTATTAACTTTAAAAATTTAAAATTAACATAAAATACCAAATGTGACCGAGAAAAAAATTTTGTAACAATGTAAAGCATATAGCTATTTATTTCCTAAGTCTGTGCAGTAGGCGGCGTGGTGTAATGGCTAACACATCAGTCCGGTCTACTGAAGATGCTGGTTCGCTTAACCTTTTGCACTAGCTAAAGGAGAGAAATAGCTATAGCACAGCTCTGCTTTACACAATAAGATTAAAAATCTTAAGAACACAGTTCATCTCAACGTTTAATTTATTCAGAAAACGGATAAAATAAATTAATAGAAGATTAGTCTAAAAAAAAGAATTTTTACGTTAAATCAAAAATTTCATTCATTAAATTTTCAGTTTATTTCAATTATTGCTCTTTCAATGGGGGTTATTTTCTTTTTAATTGGTTGTGTAGTTACAAGGTACTTATTAAAAAAAATTTTTTTTGAAATTTTTATTTTAAAGATTTGATAATGTTCTTTATCATTTCGTTACTGGATTTCTTATTATAATGTAAATTTTATTTTTTCTAATATTAACACTAAATTCCCCCAAAAGTGTAGCTAATGTGCCTCAAGGTTTGCCTGCAATGTTAATGTCTCAATTGGCAATTATAGCTAGAAGAATGGCAAAAAAGAATGTGTAAATTAATTTTAAAAAATTTGAAATATTTAAAAAGGTTTATTAAAAAATTGGATGTTATTGATGAATTGGGAGCAGCAACAGTAATTGCTACAGACAAGACGGGTACATTAACACAAAATTTGATGATACTTACAGATATGTGGTTAGTGTTTTTATTATTTATTTTAGGGTAGCTCCCCGAGCCTTAGGCGGTCAGATGTGTCGGGGATCGGGATTTACCGGGTTTGCCGGGGAGGGCAAAAAGTTACGGGGGACGGGGAGCTACCCTAATTTAATTAGTTTTTTTTTAATTTCTCAAACAATTTTAAGGTACAATCGAAGATATTTTTCAGGTAAAATTATTTTATAATATTCCTTCATTAAATATTTCGTGTCGGCTCAAGGACAGACAAGTCAAGGAACGACCAACTCATGGAATGACCAAATCATGGAATATTTTAAAAATCGGAATTTTTTGAAAAATCTGAATATTTTTAGAAAATAAGAATTTAAAAAAATTAGAATACTTTAAAAAACAGAATTTAAAAAAAATTCTTAAAAATTCTGATTTTTAAAATATTCCATGATTTGGTCGTTCCTTAAGTTAGCCCTCACCCAAATATTTCTATTTAAGTACACGGAGAATTGAAACATACCCACATGAAAGTGCTTAAACATGCAGCTCAACGAAAAGAATTAGAAAGACCATTACCTGAATTATTGGCAGTTATGTGTATGTGCAATAAGGTTTGTTTTTTAATTTTTAATGGAATTAAAAAAAATTTTTTAGGCCCATTTCGAACGTACACGACGTTCTATGCGTCGTGTATGTACACAAATGGCTTTGGAAAAAGAATTGAGAGAACAAAAAATAGTTGCTCGCCAAACTAAAACATTTCGGGTTGTGTATGTTTTTTTTTTGAAATAATTTTTAAAAAATAAAAATTTTAAAGGGACCAAACTGGACATGAATCTGTTCGAGTACCTTCAACAAACGATCTTTGTAAAATGGAGGCAACACTGACAGGAGAAGGGATGGAAGATGACCCAGAAAGGTGGCCAAAGGCTCGAAAACGTACAAATGATTTAATTGGCTCGCCTTCGGAGGTAGGAGGTTTTTTGGTAATTTTTCTAATTTACACTTAGTTTTGAAGGTTGCGTTGCTTCGATATGTTGAAATGGTTGCCAGTGTGGAAGGAATTCGAAATAGATATAAAGTAGGGAGAGAGGGGGGGGGATATTTTTTAATTTTTTTCCGTTAAGCTAATGTTGGAAATTCCATTTAATTCTGTTAGGAGATGGCAATTAGTTGTGGTTAAATGTCTTGTTAGTACTTTAAGTAGCACAATGAGTGCTGGAACGCCTGAAAAGAGACCTCAATTCAGTCGTTTTTTGACTCCATCACCAAATACAGAACATTCAGAAACAACAGAAAGTGGCGAAAATAAAAGCCAACATTCCCCTCCTCCTTCACAAAGTGCAGAAGCCGATTTTTCGGTCATGATTAAAGGAGCGCCTGAAGTGATATTGAGGTAACTGATTGAAATAAATATTTTATAAATACCGTAAATATCCTAATAAAAGCCCATTCCCTATTATAAGCCCACCCGATAGGGGGTATTGAAAAATCCCCCCCAGGGCTTACATTAGGGTATTTACGATATTTCGTTTAAAGCCTTTGTTCTGATGTTTTAATGGCAAATGAACTTAAACCAATTGATGAACAGTTTCGACATGATTGTCAAGCTGCTTGGGATCATTTTGGTTCAGAAGGTCGTCGAGTTTTTGCTTTTGCTCATCGTCAATTTAGAGCTCCAGGGAATACAAAGTTTTCTGTACAATCAGAAAACTATCCCAAAAATGGCCTGACATTTCTTGGAATGGCTGCAATGATGGATCCCCCAAGGTTTTTATTTGGGTAAATTATATGAGGGGATAAAAACGTTTTTAAGAAACGAAACGGCCGCTGCAATTCAACAATGCAAAGATGCCGGCATTAAAGTTTTTATGATTACTGGGGACCATCCAAGTGCAGCTAGTGCAATTGCTTCACAAATTGGGTTGACAACAACCAAAAATGAGGCATTTTATTTTAAAAACTTTAGGAATTTTTCTTTAAATTTAATTTTGCAGGTTAGGTCCCGAGGTAATCAACAGATAAAATTGAGTCTTGATCCGAGTCCGCAGATTGACTGGGCAATTGTTCTTGGCGAATCACTGGCTGAAATGAGTGTGGAAGAATGGGATCGATTGCTAACCCACAAATATATTGTTTTTGCGAGGTTTTTTTTTAATTTAAATATTTTTTAAAATTATTTTTAAAAATTCAGAACAACGCCAGAACAAAAACTTTTAATTGTAGAACAATGCCAAAAGCGAGGAGAAACAGTGGCGGTTACTGGTGGAGGTGTTAATGATGCTCCTGCACTTGCAAAGGTTTTTGAATTTTTTGAAATTTTAAAGAAAATATTTGTTTAAAGGCAAATATAGGAATAGCTATGGGTGTCAATGGAAGTGATATTGCTAGAAGAGCCGCGGACATGTGGGTAAATGAATCTGTATATTTTTATCTAATAAATTATTTTTGTTGAAAATCCGGCCAAAAAAATATTTTAAAATTAATATTTTTATATAATTAATTTTATTTTTAAGAGTTTTAACAGACGACAATTTTGCTTCGATTGTGAAGGGCATTGAAGAGGGCCGATTGTTATTTGACAATTTAAGTAATTAATTTAATAATTAATATAAAAATTCTGGGTGGATCTTACTTTTAAGATAACCCTTTGGGGTTATAATAACTGTTAAATAGAGGGGGTATACATGTTCCTCACAGGATAAACAGATTTAAAAAACACCTTAAATTGAAGAGTATCTGGGTTCAATAAATATAAAAATAATTTATAGGACTTTCTATTGCCTATACATTGGCTCACCTTTGGCCTGAAGTTTGTCCAATCATTTTGAACTTTACTTTGGGAATGCCTTTAGGATTAGAGCCGCTGCAGGCAATAAACAATAAATGTTTTGTTTTTAACTAATATTTTTAATTTTCAAGATTTTAAGTATTGATTTGGCTAGTGAACTTCCCCCAGCTATTTCTTTGGCTTACGAGAGTCCTGAAAGGTTCTTAAAAAAATTTTTTTTCTTTTTACATTTTCCAACTTTAAACAGAGATATTATGAAAGTTCCTCCTCGTAATCGAAACACAGAATTAGTTTCGAGTAGATTATTGTTGTACTCATACCTTTTCTCTGGCACTTTTATAACAATTGGGTGTGTTGCTTCTTATTTGAGTGTTTATTGGTATTTGAATTAATTTATAGGGAATCTTAGAATTTAGAGTTTGACCCCGAACGCTCGGGGGCGGTGATGTCGGGGTACGGGGTTTTCACATTGTTTCAGGGCGAGGTTCGGATCGGGGATAAATCTGAAAAATCGTTTGAGTTCGTGGTCAAACTCTAGTTTAAATTTACATTTTATTATATTTTTTTAATTAAAGGTACAACAAAATATCACCTCTCAATTTGCTGTATGTACCTATCAGTTTAAGATTAGAGTACGGCATAAAATAAGATCCTCTCCCTAATTTTGTCTCATTCAATTTTTGAAAAAAATCTCCTTTTACGGTCCCAAACTTAACAATTTTGCCGCACTCAGTTTTAATTATCTTTTTTTATTTTTTTATATTCAGTTACACTTCAGAACGATATTGGCATTATGAGTCGGCTAACCTAACAATAATCGGTCCAAATTCTAAAGAAATATCATTCGATAATTTAGAACAAATTAGAATTAGGAGACAAGCCGCAGGTTTATTGAACTTGTTGTTAAATTTTTTTTAATTCTTGTAGCTGCTTGGCAAATTACGTTGGTTATGGTTAGTATATATTTGGTATTGATGGGGAGACCTTCCCCTCTGAAATTTTTTTTTTACTTTTCTGTTTAAATTCTTTGTGTCTATCAAAAAATATAATTATCCATTCCTATGGAAAGAAAATCTCGATATTTATCCAAGAAGTTAAAGAAAACTTTTAAGCCACAAGTAGAAAGCCAGGAAAGGATTAGGCTTTCAGAAAGAAACTACGAAAACATCCGTAATAGGCTGTCTTCCGCCTTCCGCAGAATTCCGTTTTTACCCTCTGCATTCCGTTTTTAAAATGCAGGAGAGCCCATCTCTGATCTGTACCGTACATTTAAATAATATTTTTAATAAATTTTCCAGTCTCAAGTATTCCATCTCTATATGTGCACAACTAGAAGAATTTCTATTTTTCAACATGGCATTACCAATTTAGTCAGCATTTTTGCAGTTATTATTGAAATATTATTGCTCAATTTATTTGTATACACGGTAAATAATTATAAACCTGGAAGGGAGGATGATCCCGAAGGGAGGGAATTTTTTCGTTCTTTTTCTTCCAAAAAAAGAATAGAAAATTTTGGACAAAAATATAACAGAGAAAGAAAAATCCAAAATTTGCTTCCTTGTAGAGGAATTTAATTAAAACCAAAAAAATTTTATTCTATTTTAGCCAGCATTTCAATATTTAATGGATATACAATCGCCACCTTTGTTTGTATGGCTTTTTGCACCAATTGTTGGTCTCTACCTTCTAGTTTTTAATGAAACGCGGAAATATTTTATCAGGAATCATCCAAGAAATAGAATTGTTAATTTACTCAAATTTTAGAAAAAACTAATAATTTTTGTTCATTTTAAATAAAATTTTGCATTTTTAATTTAATATTTTTAGATTACCATATTAAATAGCAAAATTACTATATTTTATTGAAAACAAGCAATATGTCAGAAATTATAAAGAAAATCAAATTCAAAAATATCGCTGCATTTATTTTTGTTTTGGCGTTATGTATTAAAAATCGATATTTTTTGTCAACAACTTTGGGTGGGAGGCGAATAATCCGGGCATTTTTTAGAAGTAAACACACCTTCCATCTTTTCCAGATAATCCGATTTATGTCGATATTATGATTTATCTTAAGGCCCTACGAATATTGAGATTTGGCGAGGATTTTTACTATACATACCTAAAATTTTTCTTTAAAATCTGCTTGTTCATTCTTCGCGAAATAGTCAGTGACATTTTCAGTTATGGGTCCTTCATTTTCATCTTCTAGCAGTACACCCCCCGAACAATACCCCCCCCGTCTTATGAATTCTAATCGATAATTGACATTATGAAAATTGGACATTATTGAAGCTGACCCTTTTGCCACTTTTTCCTTCAACGCGGAGAATTAGAAATTTTGCGTAGACAAGTTATCGCGCTCAAATAAATACACGCTCTCTCTGTTGTTTATCTTCCACATTTTGCGTTTCTTTTCCTCTTAAAATATTCTACAGCATACTAAATATGCACTTTTGTTGAAAACCGAGAAGGGATTACCGGTTTTGAAGGCCGATCCTGGGTAAAAAATCGATTCCCTATGTGAATCCATGATTCAGAAGACGTTATATTTATAACAAAAAATTAACTCCAGCACTACTAGTACCTTTTCTCTAACACTAAACAACAACCAACTATTGCAAGTTGGCGGGGTCTGCCTATTTTTAATGGATCACGTGCAAGTTACACTACGAATTATAAAATGTCCAATTTACATAATGCCCAGATACATGTTACTAATTTTGGTATATCGAACACTAAACCCTAATATAGCCCCAGAACTTTAATGGCGCCTCCAACTCGCAACCCCCCTTCGTTAATAATGTTTTCATCCTCCCCTCATTTTTTAACTTTAATTTATTCCTGGGTTTCAGTGGCTATTTTTGTTTCTGTAAGATTGTTTGGGGTAGGGGCCTGAATTGGCCTGGGACCATCCGTTAGCTTGTTGCTACCTTTCTTCGGTCTGTTATACAAAAATTGCTAAATTCGAAAAACCTTAACAAACCGAAAAAAGCAAAGGAAACAGATGGTCATAAACGCATTCACAGGTCTCTACCCTAACAATGTTATAGAAACCAAAAATTACCACTAAATCGAGAATATGTAATGGCTGTGAAAAACTTAAGGGGACAATTACCATTCCCTACATACCGAGTATAAATTTATCGAAAATATACGGTATCTTGTCATTTCCCTAATTGACATTTCTAAATTGGACATTTTGTCCTTCTGACATTTTGAACATGTTTTTTATTTTCAAAGACTATTTGCTTTCGCATTTTCTACGCCCACTACTCTACTTTCCTTATTCTCTACACACATTTTGTGGCTTGTCTTCTTTTCATTCTGATTCTTTCCATTATTTTCCTTCTATCCTTTCTTATTTATTCCCTTAACTCAAGCCAAGCCAACAACAACCCAGCATCTGCCGCCTAAAAGCACCGATATTTTTCTTCACCATATATTGTCTTTTTTTATTTTAGTGATACAAAAGTTAAAAAAAAAGTTTAAAAAACTTCAAAAAATTTAAAATGTCTACTGCTGCAGCAAATTCTCCAACTACTACTCCGACTCAACAAAATGCTAAAAAGGGAATTTCCAAGAAGGCGCAAAAGCCGAAGTCTCCAAAGGCATCTAAGAAACCAAAGTCGCCAAGCGATCATCCTCCATACAAATCTGTGAGGATTTCTTTCAAATTCTCAAAAATAATTAACAAATATTTTTCTAGATGATCAAAAAGGCATTGGATGAATTGAAGGAAAAGAAGGGGGCTAGCCGTCTTGCAATCCTGAAATTCATTATGTCACATTACAAGCTTGGAGAGAACCCGGCAAAGGTAAAAGACTTATAGAATTTTAAGTTCTACAAATTTCAACTTTTTTTAGATCAACGCTCATCTGAAACAGGCTTTGAAAAGAGGTGTTCAGACTGGCTCTCTTAAGCAGACGAAGGGTATTGGTGCAGCTGGATCTTTTATTCTTGGAGAAGGAAAGCCAATCAAAATTGTCTCAAAGTCGGTTTCGCCAAAGAAGGCTAAAGCAAAGACTGCCGGAGTGAAGAAGCCAGCTGTTAAGAAAGCAACACCAAAGAAGAAGGTTTCTGGAAAGAAGGCTGCCCCGGCAAAAGCAAGTCCTGTTGCTGCAAAGCCTGCTGCTGCTCCAACTCCTGCAGTTGTTGCACCTACACCACCGGCAGTTAAGAAGACAGTCAAGCCTAAGGCAAAATCAGCAAAGAAGGGCAAATCTCCGAAGAAGTCTGTCGCAAAGAAGTCTCCAATTAAGAAGGCAAATTTTCACCATTTTATTAATTAATATTTCCTAATATTTTTGTAGGCATCTGCAAAGAAACCAAAAACTGCAAAGAAGCCAAAAGCGGCCGGAGGGAAGAAGCCAGCTGCTGCAAAGGCAAAAGGAGGGAAGCCTGCTGCCGCGCCTCCAGCTACAAGCACTTAGAAGGATGGATTTTGAACGATGCCAGACTTTCTTGGCCTTTTAAAAAAATTTTAAATCCCCAATTGGATCTCTCCCATCATTTTATACTAAAACATCCATTTGATCGCTGTAGTGCACCCAATTTAAAATTTTTTTCATTTCATTACCATATTCTGAAAAAACACCTCTTTGATTATTTAAATTTTGTGTTTGTAGTTTAGGTGAGGAAAAAATGTTCCGTTATAGTTAAAAACAATAAAATTATACTCACTTAAACTATTAAACTTAAAAAAGCTTTGTGACTAAATAAAAGTGAAAAGGATTTTTTCTGATAATTGACTTTTAAATATTTGAAATTTAGTAACAAAGCAAAAAATATCGCAACTTCTCTTTATGTTAAAAACAAATTTAAAACATCAAGTCCTCCTTGTCTTTATATTTAATTTGATTTTGACTTGATTAAAATAACTGATAGAAGAAAAAGGCTGAAGACTTGATGTTCTATTAAGAACAATTTAACAAATATTTTGATAAACAATAGACAAAATTTTTAATTATTCAAAGAATTTAAATTAAACATAAGGAAAATTCGGTGATATGTAGATTTTGGTTTGGATCCTTTTTTTGAAAATTTTTAATTCCATAATTGGCTTGTGTTTCTCTTGAGTGGACGGTTTTGAAAGCATGAATACCGCCGTAAATCATGAAGGCAATAGAAGGAAAAAAGGGTGGACCCAAATCATGAAATCTCCAAAAAATTTTCTAAAATTAAAGTTTATCTTCTTTTGCTTTTGGAACATCTAAACGTTTTATATTTTCTGCTTCAATTGATATTTTAGTGGTTTCTGGTGTTGTCGTTGCCTCCGGCAAGGATTTAAAATGTTCCAGATTCCCTAGGAATAATTCAGCTGCTTCTTTATCTACAATTTCACATCCAAAAACTGGAATTAGAAGGAATTCCTTTTTTGGTCTAAAATAAAAATATCTTTAGTGGATTGCAATGTCGTTATTCCCTTTAATTTTTACTGGTCATCTTTGGCTTATATAAAGGCTCGTTTGGGGTTGGTACTTACGATTAGGGTTGCCGTTTTCGAGTCGGGCCGACGATCGAGTCATTGTTTTCGGGCCTCACTTTTATCTAGTCGGGCCATTTTGATAACTAGGTCTGAAACTGTCTTTTAACCTATTGATATCCTGTTCTGTTGAAAATTGGTATGTGTTGTTCCCATATGTTTTTAATATTTTTTTAAATGCTTGCCGGACAATGAGAGGATAGAATAATATTATTTTTGTTTGAATCATTTTTCAGTTTTTTACTAAAAAATCATTCCATTCCTTGACTTATTTGGAAAAGTCCCCCAACATTTTTTAAGAACATTTTAGAATAACCTAAAAGTCCATATCAATTTAGCATAACCCGTCACTCCAGTTGAATTACTGTCTGTTAAATCCTTCATATCTCCCAAACGAGCAAATTCATTCTGGCGAAATCCAAACTTCGAAAAATGTCCAATTCTGTAAATTGTTTTAGATTCTTTATCAACAGATATTACACCAATAATTCGAGTTAATTCACTATAAAAAACAATAAAAAATTTATTTTGTGGATGAGGGGCAACTCAAGGAATTCCAAATCACGGAAAGACAAGTGAAGGAACGACCAACTCATGGAACTTTAAAAAACAGAATTTAAAAAAATTGTATTTTTTAAATATTCGATTTGGTCGTTCCTTGACTTGTCCTTTCGTTGAGTTAGCCCGATGTTATTTAGAATCTCAAAATAACCTTTTAACCAAAAAATTCACTAAAGTAGCAAACATTGCCAATCCTAATTGGGGAGAGATTACAAGTAAATCGACTAATCCTGTAGCTGATAATTGTTGAAAAATTGAGTAAAATAAAAGAATATATGAGCCAAAAAACATTAAAGAATTTAAACGAAGAGTTATGAATAATCTAAAAAAAAGTTAATTTTGTGTGGATTATAAATGAGAGAATAAAAAGACAAACCTTAAAAGGCCTTTTTGATTCCTGTAAACTGGAATCCTAAAAGTTAATTTTGAAAAAGTAAGTGTTAAACAAAGTCAACTACGAGGTGGAATTGAAACTGCAACCCGTTTCAAGTCGAGATTGGGTTATACCAGAAATTAATGATTAACTGACCGGATTAAATAAACAAGAAAATAATGTGTTTCTGATATTTAACCCTTAGGGGGGAGTGAGATAAAATAACTCTAAACTCGAATATTTGGTATGGGCCACCGTAATTTTGTTAGGTTCTTTGTTTGCCACGTTCAGAGCTCTAGACTTTTCTTTCTCTCATAATATACCAGATCCCTCGTCTAAAAATTCCCCAAAAATAAAATTTCTAACCAACCAAGCATTTTCACGTTCAGCCTTCTCCTTCAACCTTAATTCTTCTTCTGACCATTCTTCTTTTAAATTGGAAGCATTCAAAAGTAAATCAAGAGCACTGGGCCGTTTTTGAATAATTTTGTTGGAAGTATTTGGATCAGATTCAGAATTGGATGTTTTTACTGCCAAATGGGAGTAATTTAGACGAACACAAAAAAGCTTTCCTCTTCCATAAAGTAAAGATTTACAAAAATGACGGCGAGAACTAAATTAATTTTTTTTAATTTTAAAATTAACACTAGAAAACCTTAAAACGCAACATTCAAATCTAAACATTTAAAAAAACTAAAAATAATAAACAAATAATAAACGCAAAAAATATTTCAACACAAATATAATTACCTATTTCAATATCAGACCAGTTTTTAAAAAGATTTATTTGAATATCAAGCAAATATCACTATAATAATCATAAAAGGTTACATAAAATTTAAAAATCGAATCTTTGTAAGTGCAAAATCAGAAAAAATTTGGGAAAAAATTATTAGAGATATCGGTAAAATAATTGAAAAAGTTAAATTACTGAATAATTTGACAAACTTTTACGACTTGTTCTCATCAAATACTGCCAGCAATTGATTAAATAATGTGTATCTAATCGAGCATATTCAATCATGTCTCGACTTAAAGGACTGAAAAAAGAAAATAAAATTAAAATAATTTAAAATTAATAAAGAGTTAACCGTCTCATCCAATCAGCAGTTTGATATCGCTTATCCAATTTAATGCCGCAAGCAATATAAACAATTTGTTGCAGATTACATCGAGAGGTGCTTGTATCAAAAAGATTTTTAATTTTAATGTCGAAAACAGTTCTTAACCATTTTGCATCATCATTACCGTGGACAATCTAAATTTAGTTGGATCACATAATAAGGGGGCATAGTCTATACGTCCCAAAATCAGATTAAGAAATGTAACTTAAATTAAGTGTGTTAGTTATACGCCATTTAAATTAGATTATGGTAACGCTATAAGTCCGCAAAAGTGTCTCGTTCCTCTCTCTTCTCATAAAGATTACAAATGTCCAAGGATAAAAAATGGTCATGGACTAATTTGAAATAAGGCAATCAATGGGCACAAGTGTCATTTTTGATTTGAGTTTCAAATTGCGGACAAGTAGCGGTATAATCTACTCATGTTAGATTGTTTTTAAATTCTAATAAAACCTTAATAATCTGCGGATTTTCAAAAGCTTGTTTGAGATAATTAGTAACGGCGCTTCTCATCCCATTTGCCAACGTGTCGATAACAAAATCCTTATTTTGAGTAGAGATTTGTAACAGACACACTTTACTGTTTGTGCCATGACGGAAAGGGATTGTTCTTTCCAAATCAAAAGAAAACACTTGCTCATATTCTAAATCTTTTGCCAACTGAATAACATAATGAGGATATTCCATAAAAAAGAATGGAGTTCTATCTAAAGAAAGTCCAACTGGAAGTGGATCCTGAAATAGATAAACGTTAAATTGGTTTATATCTTAAAATTACTAACCGGCATTTGAGTGCTTAATGAATTATATTGAGTACTCTTCTTCCGTTTTTTTGGTTTTTGTTTAGATGTACTCGTTGCTTCACGCTCAAGAATCTTTTTCTTCTCTTCCTCAGCTTTACTAATTTCATCATCAATTTGAGTACAAATATCGTCCTATAATTGGAAAATAAGAAAGGATTTAGGGAGGAATAAGTAAAAACATACTATTCGCCCAAAAACTGGACCGCAAGCCATCTGAAATTGACCGCCAGTAATGTTTCCATCTTTTGCACGAAGTGACAATCTTCCACAACTAAAAATTAGAATAGTAAAAAATAAAAAAATGTACTAAACTAACATTTTTATCAATCTGTCAAATCTTTCTTTTCCAATATATTCAGGCGGAATTTCTCCAAGTTGTTTAATCAAATCATTTGACGAAAAAACCACATCAGACATTATAAAAGAATTTTCTATTTAAATTATGAAATAAAAAAAAGTAAAAACTAAAAAAAGTATAGAAAATTCAATCAAAAATGAAAAGAATAAAATATTAAAATATTGAAAATTATTATCATCAAATTTGAAACTTCAAAAGGAATTTTAATTTTTAACTTTCTTATAATTAATTCAATAAACACATTTAAATGTCGTCAACATTTGAAAGCATCACTTTTCCTTTCTCATCAGGTTTGAACGGAGGAGTTCCCATATATGGACAATTAGAACATCGAAAAGCATCGCCCAAATAACACTAAAATTAATTAAAATATAAATTTATTGCAAGGAAAAAGGCTAACCAGTAGCAATTAAAACGGTTAAGAGGGGGTGTAAATAAAAAGAGAGAACGACCGTCTAGCAATAAGGTCAGATAGGCATAATTTTATCGTGAGTTCCCAAAATGAAACTATTTAAAAAATACATTTCCACAAGCAGATTTGAGCTGTGGCGTCTCCACTTTTTCATCTTCAGTATCTTCTAATTCAGCCAAACCGCAGGTACAATTTTTGCAAGCCCGTTTCTTTTGTTCACCCCCTTCTTTAGCAGGTCCACAGCCTAATAAGATGTTTAATTTAAAAATAAAAAAAAAATAAACCAGTCTTTTGTTCTGGTCTTTCCAAATCTTTCGGTTCCAACAAAGCATCCTCATCTATCAGATCATCATCGCCAACCGAATTTTTCGCACTAATTTGCTCCGAAGTGGAATCAGGAGTAGGCAAAGTAGATGACATTTTAATGAATTTATTTAATACTGAAATAAAGTATAAAATTTTGACAAAAAAATTAAAAATATATAAATGCTCACAGACATTCTACCAAAATAAATTTACAAATTTTTGCTTAAGTATTAATTTACATCGTTGTACTGGAAATTAGAACAAATAAAATGTACACAAAACAAATAACACAAAAAAAGGGAGGGAGGTTATATAAAATTAAAGAAGGTATTTGTTAATAAATATAGATTAACGGTTTAATGTTTTAAAACGAAACAAAAATTTTTTAAAATCATTTCCAATCTTTTATATATTGCTTAAATATTTGACTAATTCTCAAATCTTCACTTCTCGTTTATTAAAAGTAATAAGAATTAGGCAACGATTCCGTGTAGAGCTAAAAATAAGAAAAATTAGGCTAAAATAATTTTTAAAAAATCCAAACCATCAACCAAAGGTCTATTAACACTCTTCTCATCTTTATTTCTTGCTTCCTTATTTTTATTATCCAAATCAACAGCCCCATTTACATTATATTCTTTCTCTGCCCCAGCATCATCCAAAACTTCCTGTTGTTTATCGAGATTGGCTGCTGCATGCAAAAGCTCTTTATGATTTGATAATTTATCACGCTTTTCTTCTTGTTCTGCCAAGTGGACACGGCCACCGGGTTGCCGTTTTGGAAAATCTCCGTTCTGCTTTTCGTTTGTGCCATCATCTTTTGCATCAATTTCCCCAACTTTGTCAGGAGCCACAATTTGCTCACGTTGGGATCCTAAATAAATTTAAAGTACATTTAGAATTGTTAGGTCATAAAAAGTATGATCGCCTCATTTTAGACAATCTAAACTTTCGAACTTTAGAAATTAAGAATTCGAGTCTTGATTTCAAAAAATATTCATACATACCTTTTTCACCAGCTTTTAAAGTAATGTTTTTAGGCGGGTTGCCCGTCTCGATAAGTCCAATAGCATTATTCTGAAGATTTGAATCAGGCAAAACTGGCTTTCCAGAAGGCAAAACAGCGTCAGATTTTTTCAATTCTAATTGACTGCGCAATCTAAATTTAAAAAAACTTGCCATAAAAAATAAAATGATTAAAATCAACTGTGCAACTGTCGACGTCAACTCCGCAATTTTAGAAGCCTGATCACTATTCTCAGACTCTTTTGCTTTCTTTCGTAAAAAATTATTTAAATTAAAAATTCAAATTCTTACTATTGCAGAATTGGCTATTTCCAATTTACTTTTCAATTCTTTTAAAGTATTCTCACAATCGGCTTTATTCGTCTCGATTTTACCCAATGATGTACTTTTATCATATAAATCCTTCTTGCATACTAAAAATTTCAAAATTTAACAGGTAAATCCAACCAGAATCAAAATTTACCTTGAAGTTTGGCATCCAATTCATCTTTGCTAGACTTGCATTCAGACTCTGATTTTGTCAATTCCTCAACTTTAACATTTGCATCTTAATAAAAATGTACAAAATTTAAATAAATAATAAACAAAAACAAACCAAGTAAATCATTTTTTAGACCCAAATGTTTAGAATTTAAATTTTCAAAATCAGAACGGAAAGATTGTAATTCACTGCTTGTGCTGAAATACAAATAAACAAGCGACAAAACAAAAGCAACAGAAAGTATTAAAAAGAATGTTGAAGAACTTTTAGAACAATAAGCAAATCCATGTCCATTTCTGAAAAAAATGATGGCGTGAAATTAAAAAAAACAATTTACCTTCCAAGCCGACGATAATTTTGAGAAGATTCAGACATTTTAGATATTGACAATAAACTGGAATTTTAAAACATTTAATTGAAATATCTAGTGATAAACAGACAAAAATTTAAAAAACCCCAAATTAAAAAAAGCATGAAGTTAACAAGGTACTCAACAGACCCGTCTGATGAAAAGCGGAACAGGATTATTGAGTCCCAGCGGTTGAGTGCCGGAGCCATATTTTGGGCCATAACTTTTTTAATTCTTAATCAATAGGTAATTAATATACAAACGAAAGACTCACGACTCGCGAGGTCATTTCCCAACCCGACTCCCGTTTCCCGAGTTTTTTCTTCTCCCGAACATCACTATTATGTGTCGTCGGAGCTAGAGATCGGAACGGGATCGGGACCCGGTCCCGCTTTCCGGTCCTTTTTCCCGGCTTTTTTGAAGATGCCGGGATGAAACCGGGAACGGAAATTCCCGGTTTTCCCGGTCCGGGTCCCTCCCGGTCGACCTTCAGAACACGTTTCCCGGTTCCGGTCACTCTCGTTTTGATTTTTTGGTATATTGTAGCCTATTTAATGCCCTATCCATTGGTACCAAGAGCAAAATAAAGTGACCATCCCTTTAATAAGTTATAGGGTCCGGGGCTTAGTTGAGTCGGGACTCAATTGAGGTGTACCGGTCACCCTCGTTTCTTTTCCCTATTATATCTTGTTTTTGTTTGAGAAAACTTTAATTATTCGAAATTATGAGTTTATTTTTATTTTATAAGGTTAATTGTTTCAAAGCAAAAATGAGTATTCGAAGAAAAGCCAAGCTACAAAATATTCAAATCCAAGCAAGTTTCACTAAAGAAAATAATCAAAAGGTTCTGTTAAATTTATTTGAGTTTTTAAAATTTTAATTCCAAAAAGTTTAGTCTACCCGAAAGCGAACTATTCAAGAAAATCAAAACAACCAACAATCAGGACAAAATTCTAGTGGGAGCCAACAACAATTTAATCTATGGTGTAAAGTTGCTAAAACAAAGGTTCGATTGTTTTTAATACCTTTTCCCTATTTTTGGTTAATGTTCCTAGTTTCTGGGTGGGTTGTGAGTCCAATCGACCTTTATGAGTGTTTTCTGGAACCAGAGTCAGAATCGATTCTTTTTCAGAATTTTCTGATTTCTATTTTTAGATAATTACACCAAAGTTCTCTCTTCCACCTGAAGTGCTGCTTGATATATTAAAATGCCTTGATTTCAACCAATTATTTTCTCTTAGACAAACCAACTTTTATTTTTGCAATTTAATTAATAAATATGAAGTAGAATTGGCAAGAATGAAATTCAGTCGGCTCGCAAATATAAAACTTAGTTCTAAAGTCTTTCAAAACGCTAAATACGTCAAACTTGAATCTGGAATTTCTGAATTGACTTTAAATGATCAACTTAAGGAGAAGGTTTGATTAATTTTTAATTAAATCGTATTCATTTTTTCAGTGGCAAGCAGCGCTAGAAAAATCAATTCCGTTGTATTTAAATCATTTAATAACTGAAAGGCCAATTCTTGTTAGAATTGTAACAATAGAGGGTGAAAGATATCTTTTGTGTTTGCCAGACTTTCCAGAGGACATTGAAGACATGATTACTCTTCGTTGCTGGTTAGAACGTATATTTAATTGTGCTTTTGAACGTCCTTATCTTGGGTATAGTTTTAATCCAGAAATGATTGACATATTATTTGATGATGATAAGACGATTCTTCATCAGTTTTTCACTCAATGACTAAAATTTTATTTAATTTAAAAAATATTGTTTCTCATTGATTCGATCAAATTGCTTTTGTTTTAAAGGTTATATACTGTATTTCCTATAATAGAGATTTTTCAACTAGCCTCCAGAGTGGGGCTGTATTAGAGGGTGGGGCTCTAATATAGGAAATACGGTGTCTGATTTATTTTTTAATTAATATTTTTGTGGTTTTTAAAAATTTCTTTAGTACGTAGAAAGGGTACTTTGTTCATATCTCGCTCCCCATCCCTATTCAGATTAATTCCCCTTTTATTCGTCTCTGCCTCGGAATGGTCAAAATTCTTTATAAATGTTGATCTTTGCCGTTAGTTTGATTTTTGCTTTTGCTGTCTATTTTTTCCTTTCTAATAATAACTTGCCTTTTACTTAAATGTTTGAGGGAACTTAATGATTGACATAAAAGTACCAAAATTCTTTCTACAAAGGACATGAGTACCCTTTGAGCAAGCTGAATCGTTTAAAAGCTCTGATAACCATATTCCATCTTTGGAAAGTCTCTATGTTGTTAACGAGATATATGTAATGTTAACGAGATAAATAATTAAGAAATGAGCTTTTAAAAGACAATACTTTGGAGTAAATTCAAATACTTTTTTTCAGAAAATTTATTTCACATTTTATACAGCCATATTATTTATGTTTAAGTATAATTATTTTCTCCTCCCCATAACGCCATTTCCGAATCCTCCATAATTTCCCATAACACCTCCAAGTCCATTTGCACCAAGCATGTTTCCCCCATACATACCGCAAATTCCACAACTTGTCATGCACGCCTCAGAAATCGCCTGAAAGTAAATTTTAGTGAACTTGACTTTAAATAATTTCAAAATACTTCGAGAAAGCAGTATCGGACAAAATAACGGCAAGCCGGGTCAAAATCTGTACAACCTAACAAGAATATTTTACTTAAAAAGTTACTATTTAGCAAACCGAATGGAGAGCCAATTCCGCCTCCAATGCCGCCCATTCCACCAAGTCCACCAACGCCTCCAAATCCTCCCATCCCTCCAATACCATTTATTCCACCAAATCCTCCAACTCCCATCCCTCCCGGAACACCCATTCCGCCAAAACCTCCCATTCCTCCAATGCCTCCCATCCCTCCTGGAACACCCATTCCACCAAAACCTCCCATCCCTCCCATGCCACCCATTCCTTGTTGACCAGCGATCATTTGTAGCATATCAGGGTTAGTTCTACCTTATAGAATTTAATAATAACTTTTTGGGTTTCTTAAGATTCATTAAAATTTATATTCATTTATATAAGCTACTCACAACAAGCACCATAAATACAGGTTTCTGAAGGTGTCCAACAAAAATTGAGTCTAGGGCAAGCTTAATATGTATAAAAGAATTATTAGTTAAGCATTATGGGTAATATTAATTAAGCTTTTGGATTCGGTCCACCCATATTTCAATAACTTACCTCCATTTGGTGTAGTACCGATTGGACAAGGCGCTGCTTTAAATGATATAAAATATTAAATCATTTATGTCAATTAAAATCACCAGGATTCATAGGTACAATATTCTTCGAAGGCTGACCTTGGCAATTAAAATGTGTTTTTTTACACATTTAACCAAAAACTTACAACATATTCCATTTAAACACACTTCTCTTGGATCTACACATCTCGACTTTAAAAAACTATTACAACCTGTTAAAAATTTAATTTAATAGTTAAAATTTGCCATTTGTAAAGGTTGCCCTTCTTTCTTTCAGATTTTTGGGGTTCTTTATTATTCTTTTAAATACACAATAAATCAAAAAAGATTCTTTTATAATTTTTGTGGTTTTCATTTTTTGATATCCAATTATTAAATTAATTATCTCTTTATTGCCAGAAAGTAAAGTCTGTAAAGAAAGAGGCGGTAATAGTTCGGATGGTATACCCCACTCATTTTTCCTACCTAAAAGTATTAAAAAATGGTCAGTCTGTTATCAGATTATAGAGCCGTCGAGCTGTGCCTAATGACACCAAAATCAACCCTAGGTCTTAACTTTGGGCCGAGATATAGACAAAAACCCTGCGCAAAGCGAAGGGTTTTGCACAAGCGTCTCCCCAACGTAAAAGGATTACTTTTGTCATAACTTTGTCAAATCTTTTTCGATTACGTCATTCGAATCAGCTCAACAATCTCTTTCGAATGAGCTATTATTTGCTTAATCGAATTTTTAGCCCAAAAAATGAGCTTGGTCCGCCCTTTTATTTTTCAATTTTTGAGGGTCTATATCTCGGCCCAAAGTTAAGACTTAGGGTTGATTTTGGTGTCATTCGACACAGCTCGACGGGTTCTATAATCTGATAACAGACTGACCATTTTTTAATACTTTTAGGTAGGAAAAATGAGTGGGGTATACCATCCGAACTATTACCAGAGGCCTTTCCCTCTTTTTAATTTTTATAATTCCTCACTTCCATCTTGCTCCCATCCCATAGGACAAACATTTTGATAAACGGGAGGCAACTGTGCTTGGACACAAAAACTTGAAATTAATAACGGAAAAAATAAATAAAGACGATTGGAGGTGGGCAGGAGGCGGATTTTAATTAAAGTTAAAATATCTGTTAGGCATTTAGTTGGAATTATTGGCATTTAAAGAAGGAAGGGGGATTAATTAATTTGAATGATGAAATTAAAATATTTTAGTCAATAAAAAATAAAATGGGAATTGAGAAAATTAGTTTTGTAAAAATCTGAATGTTTGAACAAATGGAGTAAATTTAAATAGAAACTTTTAGGGAGAGAGAGAGAAGAGGGATTGTAGGATTGGAAAGGAGGATTGTAGCGAATTATTTAAATTTATTGAAGGAATTTATTTTCTTTAAAAGTTAACTGAAATAAATTGAAAAAATAATTAAAATGCCAAAAATATATTTTATAAAATATTTTCTCTTTTTTTCTTTAAATTGGATGGTTCAAAAGGAATTGACTAATTACATGATCCATCTGTGGAGCTCGCCATTGTGGAGCCTTAAAATAAAAAATTATTTTTTTATTTTTAAATTTTAAAAGTTTCTTAAACCATATGTCCAGCACCGCGAACTGAAAAAAGTGAAAATTATAAGATGGTTAAATTAGGCATTCCTCAAAGTTCAAATTTAATTTTTTAAATTTTGAATGATTATTGTGTGGTTTAATATAAAAATTAAATTTAATATAAAAATTCCTTGCCAGTAACAAAAGTAAGCCCTTTAGCATAAATTGTTTTAAATCCAGCAATTTGATGTCCATACATCCACGGTTGTTTACCAACAACTAACTTTAAAATAAATTTTTTTAAATTTAATTTAGTCAAAAGAGGGGGACTTTTAATCCCAATTTCGAACAAAATTCTTGTCCAAGCATAAAATTACAAGCCATATCAGTATCCCCATAATACAAAAGTACTCGTGCATGGGCTTTTATTATTTTCTTAACAAATGGGGATGTGTCATCTACAAAATTGAAAATTAAGAACAAATTTTCTAACAAAAATAACCAATTTGTTTTTGATATTTCTCTGTTATATCATCACTGCAAATATCCCAATGCCCCAAATTATCAGGAATGTGTATAGCCTTTCGAACTAATTTTAAATTAATTATTTTCTTTTAAATAAATAAAAATACACCTTCAGGCAAATTCATATATGTAGTTAATGCTGTATCTAAATTGGTTTTTATTTTTATAAAATTTTTGGTAATTAATTAGGTATTTAAACAAGAGATGAGTCGGGTTAAGAGAAGAGTTACAATTCAGAAAGCCTGACCCATTTCTGATTCGAACATCACTTTTAGATACCCTCAATACTAGATCAGTTTAAGATATATTCTTTAAATAGGGTGGCCAAAAAAGTTGAGAGGGCCTCATTATAAGGTATATTATTTACTCCCTTGTGGATTCGCTAAAAGCGTGTTTAACTGTATATTTATATTATAATTAAGAATTTGGGTAATATAATTTTCTTAGATAAGCATTGTCTGGACAAACCGTTAAGACAAGGAACTGAAGGAGATCCATGAAGAGTACTCTTTAATTGAAAAAAGTTTTCTTTGTTTTGAAAAAGTATTAAAATTAAAAATTAATTCTTTATTTATAAAAAAAGGACTTTAAGATTCCATCGAAGTGTTTTAGTTGAATTCGAGTAAATACGGTGTAGCATTTGTGGAGGAATTAACCCTCGTTTAATTACTTCCATCTTCATTGAATTACGTCCGGGGCTTGGATCTTTAAAAGTAAAGGATTTTTTAGTAAATTAGAGAACTTCTAAGCAACTGCAGCCTCAGGGCTTTTATTAAGTTAATTAAAGCTGGATTTAATAGGTTTGGCATGATTCGCGTACATATTCGATCTTAGTATGAGTGTGGTATAGACAAAATAAAATGTTTAAATTTAGGTTGTTGAGCCCTTTTCTCACATGTCCACAAACATTTTCTATCGAAAACCACCCTATAATGACAACGGAGATTTTAGAACGAAATCTCGCTCATTTCTTCTTTGATTACTATGTAGTTACTTTAAATAATTTTTTTAAAAACTTGCCACAATCTCTATATAAATCATAAGGATTAAGACCGCTATGCCACAAAAATTCAAAAATATCCTCAACCTTAAAAAGCATTTGTCTTTATTTAATTTAAATTTCCCTTCTAACCATCCTTCCACAAGACTGGCCAAGTCCTGACAAATCACAGCCATCTGAAAAAAATAATTGTTGTATTTTTATTTTATAAATTTCCCCTTTACCAATACAGCCTCGACAACATTCCATTTCTAAAGTATTCCAAACTTTTTGGTCAATTATGCCGTGACCATAGGCAAACCGGACAGACGTGTCAATATTCATTTTTGCGTTCATATAACCATTACCAATAGCCATTCCCTTTTGAAGAAATTAAATTTTAAAATTGTTTTTGGTGGTTGGACCCCCTATAAGAATTTGAGAGATTTTTTGAAAATTCCCCGACCCCCCCCCCCCGTGGCGCTGACTCGCCGAAGAATATACTACTAGATAAACCTCAGATTATTAAAATTTAGTTGGTCATTAGGTGGAGGGGCAATCCAAGTAATACTCTCTATTTAAGATAAACACATTATAAAATACAATTTTTTCAACCTCAAGGGATAAATGTAATCCAACACTCTTCTTTACCTTAAGATTAATTGGGAATTCCCCTTGTCCATCCACAATTCTCGCCCCAAGAGTAGGTAAATAAACACCACCATAAGACTCTCCAGTGATATATACAGAATGATTACGGAAAGTATTGTGACGTGCAAAGAATTGTTTAATAGCCTCGTAATTCTCCAATGATGTCTAAAAACCAAAGAGAAAACTCCTTTACAAAATCCCCAAATTTTACTAAATCATCGTTTGTTGTTGTATTTCCATCAGAAGAATATGAATACCCGACACCGGCTGGGGCCTCAATAAACACAATCGATGCATATTTATTCCAAGAATAAGGATTTTTGCTTAAAGTTTTTCCATCCTCCGTAACAATATAAGGGCCTAATTCGCTAAGTAATCCATCCAAAGAAGAACATCCTGGGCCCCCATTAAACCAAAAAATCTTTAATTGAAAGAATTGTTTGTATTTATAAATAGGATTTCTTAAATAACCAATGGATCTTTGAGTGGATTTCCTTGAGAGGTAACAAACCAATAATGGAGAAAATGATTAGATGAGACTTTCAAAAATCCTAAAATTTAAAAAGTTCAGTTAAAATTAGGGTAGCCCCCCGTCCCTCGAAACCACGATTTTTTTTGGCAAAACCCCGCCCAGAACCCCGAAGGCTCTACCCCGGCAAATCCCGATCCTCGACGATCCCGCCCTTGAAGGCTCGGGGTGCTACCCTAGTTAAAATATAAGAGCAGTTCAGAGTTAACAGCAATTAATGAGTGGTTGAACATACTCTCTCGAGTTTCCTTTAATCTTTCTCCGGTTTCCGTATATTTTTTAACCAAATAACATTTTTGTTTCGGCGATACTTTTTTTTTAAAAGAATCTTTCATTTTCAGAAAACAACGGTTTTTGAATTCTCAAAATATCGCTCAATTTTTATCGAAAAATAGCAAGTTTTTTGGGTTTAAAAACAGACAGAAATTTTTAAAATAAAATTACCCGAATAATGCTTAAAATTTAATTCAAAGTTTAGGCCAGGTAAAGAAACAATAGCATCCCCCTCTTCTTCATTGTTATTTTCGTTGTTATTCTTTTCACTTTGCAAATTTTCCCCCTCCAAAACTAAATTTTCTAAAAAATTGTCGAATTTTTTGCTTTTTCCAAAAGTTGAAGAAATTAATAAAAACACCAAAAATAATTGAAAGTTGCGGAAAAACATTTTTTAATTTAACTAAAGAAAAATATAAATTAATAGGCGGAAATTAAATTCAGAATTTTAACAAATGCCGAAACATATTGGACGAAACAAAAATAATTATTTCCTCAGAAATGAGAATTTTTCATTACTTTTTCCTTTTATTACTCAAAACATTGATTGACCTATTATTACGTAACACAGGGTGACAAAAAGGGGGCAAATGCCCTGGTAAAAGAGTCATCCTGACGTAACATATTCTCATCTTTAATTTCAGTTTCAACACATTTCCTCATTATAACTAAACTTAGACCTTTACAGATAATATTAATGTAAACAGAATAAGAAAAAATGAGGGAAACATAAAAGCGAAATTGTTAATTTTGGCTTAGTCAATGCTAAAAACAATTAACATTCAAAAAGTTGATTGCAATAAAAGTGGTGAAATTAAAAATGAATATGTAAACACACTACCAGACATTCTTAGCTTTTTATATTGGCTTTTAATGTAAATATATCCTAAAGAGAAGATTGATTTATTTTAAATGTTTTTTTGGTTCCGTGACTTTTGCGCCGAGAACATATGCGCCGCGACACTTGCGCCGCGACTTTTGCGCCGCGACTTATGCGCCGAGTGACTTTTGCGCCGGGGAACTTTTGCGCCGCGACTTTTGCGCCGGGCGACTTTTGCGCCGCCACTATCATTAAAAATATATCAATAACTACAGCCGGACCTCACTTTAGTAGGGTTGTCGGATAGTTGGAAATCTTCGAATATCCGGATCCGGTATCCGAACCGAAATTTTCGGATATCCGGCATTTTTCGGATCCGGATTTTTTAAAATAATGGCGGCGCAAATGTCGCGGCGCATAAGTCGCCCGGCGCAAAAGTCGCAGCGCAAGAGTCGCGGCGCAAAAGTCACCCGGCGCAAAAGTCGCGGCGCATAAGTCGCGGCGCAAATGTTCTCGGCGCAAAAGTCGTGATACCGTTTTTTTCACTTGTGTAGGAAAAATAACAACTGTTACCAACTTTGTTTAATTAAAAAGTAATTAATGGACAGTAGAAAAGAGGCCAAAGAGCAAAGGAATATTCCTAATTCTGTTTTTGTCTTTAACATTTTGCCGACATTATTTCACTATTTTTTCAGAATTTTAATAAAAATTATTAGAGCTCGGCCAGTCCCAAAAAAAGTAATTTTATCTCACCAACTTTGGCTCTAGAATATATCTCCCTTATCCCCATTCAAAATCTACAAAATATCTGATTTTCCAATAAAATTCAAAAATTATAAGTTTTTTATTTTTAATAAAGAAAAAACAAATCAAATTTTGTTTTCTTTATTTTTAAAATTTAGTTTTGATTTACATATCTTTCTAATAAAATATTTTTAGTCAAAATTTTTAGTAATATACTACTTATTGTTCCCTTCTTTCATTACTTTTGATTTAATTTAAAAAAGAGAAAAATAATTAATTTATTTGTTAAAGCACAAGATAAATTAAATGGCGGATATGTTAAGTAATTTAAAACAAATAAAAGTTGAGATAATTTAAATTTTGTGAAAAAATATATAAAAAGTTGCTAGAGTTGGGAATAAATATTTTTAAAATTTATTTCATTATTTATCTAGCAACCTTTTATATATTTAAAGTTTTTCGATTAAACAATAATTTCTTTAGTTTAAAGGCAAAAGAGGATAAAAGGCAAAAACACAAAACTTTTTGGTAATTTTTAAAATAAAATATATTTAATTGGGCACTAGGTAAATTCAAAAAAAAATATTTTTTTCTAAAATCCAAATAGCCCAATTAAATTAAAAAAATATTTTTAATATCGTTTTTCTTGAATTAAATAAAAATAAAATTACTTTTATTTTTCTCCAATAAATTAAATAACCGAACATCTTCGCCTCTTTTTTGGCCGTGGAGTAATTACTGCACGAACAGCTTCTTCAAAAACACTAGGAAGGCCTTGTTGGGTTAAAGCACTTTAAAAAATTATTTTTCTAGAAATTAAAAAAGAAAAACCTGCATTCACAATAAGCATAAGCTTTGATTTTAGCAGCAACTTTTTGGCATTGTGCTCGAGAAATTACTGTTTTCTTCTCGTTTTGTAGCGCCCTTAAAGTTGCAGGATCATCTCTTAAATCAATTTTTGTGCCTGAAATGAGGAAAATATTTTTGAAATTTTTTAAATAAAATCCCAAAAATATAATTGAAGAGAAAAATGGATTACATGCGGAGTTTGGTTCGGAAACGAACCGAAGATTTTTAGGACCATTATGTAAATATTAACGAGTAAATAAAAAATTTTTTCCCGCGGATACAAACCCAATAAGTACCTAACCCTCAATTTCTGTTTCAATAATTGTGAATCTGCTGAATAATCCTTCTCTGAATGATTTACAATAGTTGTTAAATACAGACGGGGAATTGAGGAGAAAAAGGAAATGGGGGCAAGATAATAAATATCAAGATTTCTAAACCACAATTTAAAAAAAAAGTAAAAACCAACCAACAAGAACAATAGGTATCGACTCAGTGCAATATTGCCTAATTTCAGGAATCCATTTAGTTATTACATTATCAAAAGAAACTAAAAAAATTAAAAGAAAAACATTTTTAAATTAAAAAAACCTGGAGAAACAACACTAAAGCAGAGAATAAAAACATCCGTTTGAGGATAACTTAAAGGGCGTAATCTATCATAATCTTCCTTAAATAATTTTAAAAAATATTTTTTATTTAACATTTATTGCTAAAAACCTGCCCGGCGGTGTCCCAGAGCCCCAAATTAACAGAATGACCGTCAACAGTTATTGGAGCCGAATAATTGTCAAAAACGGTTGGAACATATTCCCTTTAAATTTTAAATTTAACTAAAATAACAATTAAAAAAAACCTGGGGAAAGAATCTGTGGTATACGAAATAAGCATACAAGTCTTCCCAACAGTACCTAAAAATAAATTTATAAGAATTAATTAAAAAATAAATTAAATACCATCCCCTACAACAACACATTTAATTTGTCTAACAGGCGAAGACATTGAAATTTTAGAAATAAATAAAAGTTAATGAAATAATGAAAAAGTTTTATGTAAAATTGAGCAAATTATCTGAAAATTAACAGGTAATATTCAAGAGTATGGGCCCCCTTTTTTCCTCTCAAATTTTTCTCCTATATTTTTACGAAATGGTCAGACTTTTTCCTTCCATCTATTTTGCCTTTCTAATTTTTGCCTACAATTAGACAAAAAGGATTATTTAATTCGGCTCTATCTGAAATTAGGGTGTGAATCGTTTTTTTTCATAACTTTTTTCTTTACTTTTTTCCTCCCCTTACATGACATAATGGTCAGCATTTTCTTCCTTTTGTTCAATTCCATTAAATCTGCCTGTGGCATAATCAAATGAGTGATGATAGAGGAAAGGATTATTTTTCGGAACATCCCACATCAGTCCCGCCATTTCAGTCCCGCCGTTTCAGTCCCGCCATTTCAGTCCTGCCATTTCAGTCCCGTGCCATTTCAGTCCCAGCCGTTTCAGTCCCGCCGTTTCAGTCCCTCCTATATGGGGACATTTCAGTCCCCATGTAAAAAAATAAATAAAACAACTTTAAAAATAAAAATTGAATAAAAAATAATTATTTTATCACACAAAGAACATCTTAAAAGCTAGCCGAGTCTTAATTCTAGGCTTTTCTTGGGGTTTTTCTGGCTTGGGGTGAAGTTTTGGTCTCGATTTTTTTCTTCAGGAAACGAAATTTTTTTAAAAATGAGTCAAATAACTCATTCTCCGACAACCGTCCATATCTTTGGATATCCCCTATACCCCCGAGCAGAAACAAATAAAATTTAAAAACCGACTTAAAAATTTATCAAAAATAACTAAAAAGTCATAGTCTCGTTTCACTCATTAGATTTGTGGCCCTAAAGAGGGCCGTTTGGGTTAAGGTTGTTGTTGACGATGTCCCATCACCGCCTGTTCCTTTCGATGTGCTTGGCCGAGTAGCAAGGACGTAGCCGAGACCGAGTAGCCAGGGTGTTCCTGGGTTATAGCTCCCCCTTGAAATGGGGAAAATAAAAAAATTTCAAAAAAGCTAAAAAAATAAAAAATAAACCATGTGTGTGTAGTAGAAACCTCTCCATTCAGAATAGAATTCTCGCAGTCTGGAGTTTTTAAAAAAATTTAAGAAATTTAAGAATTTTAAAAAATTTTAAAAAAATTCTACATTTTCCATAAAAATTTTTTTTCGTTACTAATTGTTGTTGGTTATTGCTAATTGTTGTGGTAGACCACCTAAAGAACCTAGAAAATGTTTAAAACAAAAAAATAAACAATAACAATCATTGGTACAACAATAAAAACCATTGGGGACTGAAATGTCCCCATATAGGAGGGACTGAAACGGCGGGACTGAAACGGCTGGGACTGAAATGGCACGGGACTGAAATGGCAGGACTGAAATGGCGGGACTGAAACGGCGGGACTGAAATGGCGGGACTGATGTGTCCCCTACCGTTATTTTTAAATATTTTTTCCTCTTCGTCCGTGTTTTGTCCGTGTCTGTCCTTCGTCCGTCTTTTTTGTCTGTCGGTCTTCGTCCGTGATTTGTCTGTCGGTCTTCGTCCGTGTTTTGTCTGTCCGTGTCCGTCCGTTATCTGTCGGTCTTCGTCCGTGTTTTGTCTGTCGGTCTTCGTCCGTGTTTTGTCTGTCGGTCTTCTTCCGTGTTTTGTCTGTCCGTGTCCGTCCGTTATCTGTCGGTCTTCGTCCGTGTTTTGTCTGTCGGTCTTCGTCCGTGTTTTGTCTGTCCATCTTCGTCCGTGTTTTGTCTGTCCGTGTCCGTCCGTTATCTGTCGGTCTTCGTCCGTGTTTTGTCTGTCGGTCTTCTTCCGTGTTTTGTCTGTCCGTGTCCGTCCGTTATCTGTCGGTCTTCGTCCGTGTTTTGTCTGTCGGTCTTCGTCCGTGTTTTGTCTGTCCATCTTCGTCCGTGTTTTGTCTGTCCGTGTCCGTCCGTTATCTGTCGGTCTTCGTCCGTGTTTTGTCTGTCGGTCTTCTTCCGTGTTTTGTCTGTCCGTGTCCGTCCGTTATCTGTCGGTCTTCGTCCGTGTTTTGTCTGTCGGTCTTCGTCCGTGTTTTGTCTGTCCATCTTCGTCCGTGTTTTGTCTGTCAGTGTGTGTGGTGTGTGTGTGTTTTTCTGTCCTCTCATTTGATTATGCCACAGGCAAATTGAATGGAGTTGAACAAGGAAGAAAATGCTGACCATTATGCCATGTCAAGGGAGGAAAAAAGTAAAGAAAAAAGTTATGAAAAAAACGATTCACACCCTAATTTCAGATAGAGCCTTTAATTCTATATAAGTGAAAGTACATGCAAAAAACAAGTAAAAAGGAGGATTATTTTTTGGTATTTAACAAGTATAAGTTTTAAGAAGACTCACTTTCTCAATTAAAAAATGGAACAACTCAAGAATTTTAAACCTTTTGATTTACATGAAAAATTACGTTTGAGCGATAATGATTTCGATGCATGGCTCGAAGAGCTTGGACTTCTCCATGGAAAAAGAACCTGCCATAAATGTGGAGGTCGAACAACACTCAGCGTTAATAAAGGCGTCAGTCCTTTTTACTTGTTTTTTGCATGTACTTTCACTTATATAGAATTAAATAATCCTTTTTGTCTGATTGTAGGCAAAAATTAGAAAGGCAAAATAGATGGAAGGAAAAAGTCTGACCATTTTGTAAAAATATAGGAGGAAAATTTGAGAGGAAAAAAGGGGGCCCATACTCTTGAATATTACCAATTAACAAAAAGAAGCAAAATTTTACTAAACTTCACATTGATAAAAAAAGAAAATAAATGACAGCATTATCAGCCCCTTGACGCGCCCAGAAATCCGGGACATATGTACTTACATATTACTCATTCTAGAGTTACACAACAGGGATGTGCCGAAACAGATTTTAAAAAGCGAAAGGCGGAAGGCGAAATTGCGAAAGTGAATTTAAAAAGCGAAAGACGGAAGGCGAAATAGCGAAAGTAAATTTAAAAAGCGAAAGACGGAAGGCGAAAGGCGAAAGTCCAAAAAAGACGGAATTTTGGCGAAAGGCGAAAGACGGAAGGCGGAATTTTTTAAAATTTTTCCGCTATGATAATATAACTCTAAAGATCGGTCAAATCAAAGCTTTGGTCGCAAATCAAAGCATCATTTGAGTGTTACAATGCCTATTAGTATTGGACGGATATAGGGGATATCAAGGAATTTGCGGGGTATCTAAAGGCTATGAAGTCAATGTCCTCTTTTTTAGCCGTATTTTAGAATAATTTCAAAAGTGTTGGTGGATCATGGAAAATCTCCTATAAGCCTAATCATATCGAGTTATATAAAGGGAATAAAAAGGATATCGGACGATTTGATTAAGAGGATACGGGAAGATTTTGAAAATTACGAAAGAAAAAAATAATTCTTTCAAAGAAAAATCATAATTATTCTATTTATAATAAATTAACATCTTGTCCCTAAATTTGGAGTCGAACCTAGCAATAATAAAATAGTCGCCAGTTGAAGTCTAGCAACTTAACCACTCAACCATCCATTACTTAACTTAGCAATAAAGGAAAATTATATATATTTATCCCCACACGTCTCAGTTTTTCCCTTTCTTTTCTTCTCCCAATTACCAACTTTTCCTCACATGCCGTCATTAGGGGTGTATAAAAATTTCGCCTTTCGCCCGAAAAAGCGAAAGGCGGAAGGCGAAATAGCGAAAGTAAATTTAAAAAGCGAAAGACGGAAGGCGAAAGTCCAAAAAAGGCGGAATTTTGGCGAAAGGCGAAAGACGGAAGGCGGAATGGCACACCCCTGTTACACAATCTTAAGAAGTAATTAAATAAATATCAACTAGAGCCCGGCCGGAGGGGTCGGTCGATATTTTTTCGATAAATATCGAAAAATACCGAATACCGAAAAATATCGAAAAAACCAAAATTTTCTCGATCGATATTTTTTCGATAAATATCGAAAAATATCGAAACCGAAAAATATCGAAAAAAAAGTCTCGATATTTTTCGATTTTTCAAAAAAAATTTAAAAATTTTAAAAATTTTATATTGTAAAAACTTTTTAAATTCAAAAATATAATAACAAAACCTTTATAAGCAAAATATTTAATCAATATTTATAATTAAGTATTGGAAGATTTCTGTTCAGAAATATTAGCATCTCGGCCTTTCGGGGATTAAGACTTCTACGACGATAAGTATAAGTATCTCTGGCAGTAGAAAATAACTGTTCGGATGCAATGCTACTCGCAGGAATACAAAGAAATTTCTGTGCTTCTTTAGATAAAACTAAATTAAAAATTATTAGAAAGAAAAAGTTAGGTTACAAACGTGGAAAATCTTTAGCCCTTAACCTCCAAAAATCTAAAGGATCTTCATTTGATTGAATCAAATTTAAAGTGCAATAATCTGTAACTTCCTTTTCAATATCTGGTCGTCCTAAATATTAAATTAATAAAAAATTCAATAGAACCACTTCCTGTAATAATATGGTTTTCTATTGATCCCTTCTCACCTTCTTTTTGTTTAGTCAATGCTTCAAATTTCGTTTGAAAATCGCTGTTTTTGTGTTTGCATTTGAGATGACTTATTAAATTTGTTGTGCTGCTTTGTTGACATTTAATTATCTTATTGCACTCAAGACATTCAGCCTCATCTTTATTGACTTTTTTGTAAAGGCCTATTTGCCAAATTATACTTTCCGATGGCATTTATTTAAAAGATATTTTAAAAACAAGACTAAAACATAAAGTATTAAGCAAAAAATAAATGTAAACAGAAATTTCAAAATGTTAACTAAAATAAACAAATAAGCAGCCTTTTTGGCGCCAAAAATTAATATTTTATTCAAAAATGACGTTCGATATTTTTTTCGATTTTTTGTAATTTGGTCGGTCGATTGTTTCGATTTTTAAATTTTGTCGGTCGATATTTTTCGATAAATATCGAAAAAATATCGAATACCGAAAAATATCGAAAAAGTCAAAATTTTATCGGTCGATATTTTTTCGATAATATCGAAAAAAAATATCGAAAAATATCGATAATTATCGATGAAAAATCGTATCGAGCCGGGCTCTAATATCAACTGATAAGAAGGATCAAATGTCACTTGATTTTTTAAGAGTAACCCAATTGAAATATTTAAACAGATTTACCATTTTAAAGGACAACGGACGATTCAGAGTAACTGGTTCAGTGCAGCGATTTTAGGCCATAACTTTTTGTTTTAATATTTCAAAAATTTTTGTCTATGATCAAAGGCTCGAGATGAAGCATCCTTTTCATAACTAGGCTGTATGATTTTAGCATTCTTCAGAGAGTTTTAGCAGAAAAACCAGTTTTCAGCTTTAACCTTTTGTAGAATATTCAGATTAGTCCAATTGTGAAACCGCAACTCGAGACCTTTCAAATGATAAGATTTATTCGAATTGAGTTTTGAAAATTTTACGTTGATTTAACTTTGAATTTTTTAGTTTTAAGATAACAAATTATTAAATACTCAATGGCTGCATCAAAGCCAACTATGTTGGAGAAAATTGTAAGAAATCTTGCTGTTTTATATCGTTACCACATTATGCAAAAGGGGCCGCGTCGTATGGAAATGCTTAAAAAAGTTTGGGAACGTGAACTGGCGCCACCAACGCCGAAAGATTGGCCGCAGGTTTTTTTCACTTAATTTTGATAATTTTTAAAATCTTTCAAGATCAAACAAGATTTTGCACTTTTGGTCAAAAAAATCGAGACTGAGGCTTATCGCGACTTAAAAGTCAAGGTAATTTGAATACTTATGTTAATTGCTTTAATTTCTTAAAAATTAAAAAGAATTATTAAAAATAAATCTCATTTTTAAGGAATTCTTGGTTTATTCTTTTGTTGGTTTGGAGGTTTTCTTTTGGTTCTTTGTTGGAGAGCAAATTGGTCGGTGGAACATGTCAGGCTATGTTATCCCTGCAACTTATCTTGATCCGGTATAGTTGAGAAAAATTGTTTGAATTTATATGAGTTTAGGAGCTATACTTACGCCTAATCGAATTGTTATTCGAAAGGAGTCATCGAGCTGGGTAGATAACACCAACATGGTGCTATCTAAAATGGCAAAGTCGGAGTCACTTGCTTATTCTAAGTGTTTATCGACTTACTCATGTCAGCTTGAAGAGCACTTTCGAATGACGTAATTTACCGGTAATATTGAACCGGACAGACCCCATTTTTCCTCCGTTTACTTGTTTTTGGCATGTACTTGCACTTATATAAAATTAAATAATCCTTTTTGTTTGATTGTAGGCAAAAATTAGAAAGGTAGTTTGGATGGAAGAAAGGAAAAATTCTGGCATTTTGCAAAAATATAGGTGAAAAATTGGAGAGGAAAAAAGGGGTCTGTTCAGTTCAATATTACTGAACAGACCCCCTTTTTTACCTAGTTTATGCCTTAAAAACCATATAAATTTGTTTTTGACATTCATTACAATTACACAAAATTTTTATATTTTAAGAAAGCAGTTAAATATATGAAGAACTACAAGCCTGAAGACAAGACTGAATTGGCTTAGGTTTTTAATAGGATTAGATGATGTCGAATATTTTGTTAGAAATTTAAATTGTATTCATTGTTTGTCAATTTTATTCAGCTCATAAAGACAAATAAAAAGTTGAATAGGAAGTTTTTGTTTATAAAAGTGGAAATATATTGCTGGGAAATTTCATTCAGTTTTTGGAATTATTTTTGATTTTTGGATTATTTTCGATTCGATTTAATCAATGTTTAAGGGAAATTCATCTAGGAATGTTCTCTAAAATATACCTTTATTAAAATTTTATCATAAGAGAAATATGTTTTGGCCTACACAGAATATAAGGAATTTTTGAATTTTTAATAGAAAAAACTAATTTTAGTCCCTCTCTCGATTCTTTTAGTATAAGCATCTTATTCTTTGTTCACTGAAGTTGTTCCACCCCTCGGATAGTATTTATCAAGAATTTTGGCTGGAATTCGTTTAAGCATCTAAAAATAAAATAAAAATTAAGTTAAAATTAAATTAAAAAAACCTCTCTTGGAAAAATACGCAAAAGTTGCCAGCCAACATCAAGTGAATCAAAAATAGTTCTGTTCTCATAATTTCCTACAAAAATATTTAAAATAAATTAACAAATAAATAACCCTGTGAGATAAAATTCTTTTCAAATTTTGTCAAAAATTCCAAATAAAGAAGATCGTCTGAAGAAAGAGCTTCTTCACCGACAACAGCTTTCATAGCCAAAACATCTTTACCGATTGCATAGCACATATATAGTTGATTGGATACGTCGGCGTGGTCTTCACGTGTCATTCCTACAAAAAATAAAATTTTTCCAAAAATATTTTTAATTATGGAAACCTTCTCCTATAGCCGATTTCATTAATCGGGAAAGTGAAGGGAGCACATTGATGGGTGGGTAGATTTGTCGATTATGAAGTTGTCGATCGACGTAAATTTGTCCTTCCGTGATATATCCAGTCAAGTCGGGAATTGGATGGGTGATATCTAAAAGAAAAAGTGAAAGAAATCTGGCATCTAACAAACCATCGTTTGGCATACTGAGAATTGGAATTTGTGTAATAGAACCCTTTCGTCCTTCTACTCGCCCAGCTCTCTCATAAATAGTAGCCAAGTTTGTGTACTAAATAAAAACAATAAAGTAATAGTCCAATCAGGCCCGTAGCCAGGATATTTTTTCAGAGGGGGCCAAGGGGGGAAAATTCAGCGCAGTTTCCCATTGGCTAAGGGCCTGAGTCCAAATTTTCATACCATATATCCAGGAAACCCACGACGTCCAGGTACTTCTTCTCTGGCAGCGGAGACTTCACGCAACGCCTCAGCATAATAAGACATGTCTGTAAGTACGACAAGGACGTGTTTACCACACTGATAAGCCAGAAACTCCGCACAAGTCAAAGCCAATCGAGGCGTGATTATTCGCTCAATCGTTGGATCATTGGCCAAATTTAGAAAGAGGCAAACGTTCTCCATAGACCCATTCTCTTCAAAATCTTGTTTAAAGAATCGTGCTGTTTCCATGTTTACACCCATTGCAGCAAAAACGATAGCAAAGTCATCAGTCTCACCTTCCTCTCCACCATGTTTTTTATTGGGCAATTTGACAAGTCCCCCTTGTCGTACAATTTGGGCAGCAATCTAAAAATAAGTTTAGAAAATTTTACTTCAGTTACTTCATTATGCGGTAATCCAGCCGCTGAAAAAATTGGAATTTTCTGTCCGCGAGCAATACTGTTCATCACATCAATTGCAGAAATTCCAGTTTGAATCATTTCCTCGGGATAAATTCGAGACCAAGGATTGATAGGCTTTAAAAGAAATTTTATTGATGTTATTTGACAAATACCTGGCCGTTAATATCCAAATAATCTTCCGCAAGCACATTTGGGCCTTTATCAATTGGCTTTCCCGAACCATTAAAAACACGCCCAAGCATATCTTCCGAAACAGGAGTTCGAAGAATTGTGCCAGTAAACTCACATATAGTATTTTTGGCATCAATCCCTGACGTCCCCTCAAAAACCTAGGAATTTAAAAAATAAACCTGCAACGACTTAGCTAAAATACCTGTACAACAGCCTTATCTTTTGTAACCTCTAATACTTGTCCAGTTCGTTTCGTTCCATCAGGTAAAGTTAAACGAACAATTTCATCGTATTGAGGGAATTTGACATCTCCCAGAATGACCAACGGGCCGTTAACTCCGGTAACAGTTTTATAAACTAAAAAATATTAAACAAAAAAATATTCAAATTAATATGTACAAACTTAGGTGGGGCTGTGTATTGTAATTACGAATTGGAGCGGCTTTGTCCCCAGTAATTGCTTTATTAACATCAACAGCTGCTGCAGCCATCTTTAGAAAACAAATTATTAAAACCTTAAATTGTGATTAAAGTTTCTAAAATTGGTTGATGAAACAAGATTCGCGATTATTTTACTGCGAGAACGACAAAAGATTAAAGATCATTGTTTCGACACGGTTAGAGAATAGACCATTTAATCGCGGAGTGAAAAAATAAACGAAAATTTTGCGGAGCTTCCAAATAATCGCGGGGTTGCCAAATAATCGGGACACGCCCAAGTAGGCGCACGGCCATAACCTGCTGGAAAATTTCTGGCCCTTATAAATTTTGGTACCAATCTCTTTAGCTCGATGAGAGGAGTCGTTTAATACTGAATTTGGTGAGATTCGTAAATCTTGAAGCAAGTTATGGCTTTGCGCCGTTATGACCGCGCGCTTACTTGGGCTTTACCCCAAATAATCGCTAGGCATTTTAAAGCAAATTTTGGCCTATCAATAGCTTCTAGCATGTGGTTTCCACTTTATTATTAATTTTCTTTTAAATTTAGCCGGTATTTTTACTTAACTTCAAATTTTGTAAAATATATTGCCAATTTTTATACGTGCTCATGTTCTGGCGTTCTTCACTATATCTCTCCTTTCGTCCAATACTGGTTTTTTAAAATTATTTTTTAATTTATTATATTGTTTTTACAGAATGACTTTTTGCAATATAGATTTTATGCAACTACACAAAAAAATCCAAAAATCTTTCCTAGTGCCGCTGATGCTATTCGTGATATTCCAAGTGGAGCAACTCTTTTAGTTGGAGGTTTTTTCAATATTTTTAAAATTTAATTTAATCTATTTCCAGGCTTCGGTCTTTGTGGCATTCCTGAAAACCTTATTTCTGCACTTGTGAATAGCCGTGTTGACAGTTTAGTTTGTGTAAGTAACAATGCCGGAGTTGACGATTTTGGGCTTGGATTGCTGTGATTAATCCTTTGTCTAATTTTACTTTTTTTTAATTTTTAAGGTTAAAGTCAGGCCAGGTACGGAAAATGATTTCCTCTTATGTTGGGGAAAATGCTGAGTTTGCAAGGAAATATTTGGCTGGAGAATTAGAATTGGAGTTTACACCACAAGGTAACAGATTAAAATTTGTTAAGGTCTAATTATTTCTAGGCACTCTTTCGGAAAGGATACGTGCTGGGGGTGCTGGAATCCCTGCATTTTATACACCAACTGGTTATGGAACACTTATCCAGACAGGAGGAGCTCCAATTAAGTATAGTTCCACAGAAAAAGGGAAAGTTGAATTGGCTAGTGGATCAAAGGAGGTTTTTTTGCCAGTTAACATTTTTCTTTAAAATATTTTTTGCTAGACAAGAACTTTTAATGGAATTAATTATGTTTTGGAAAATTCAATTTGTGGCGATTTCTCTTTAATAAAGGCTTGGAAGGCTGATAAACTTGGAAATCTTGTCTTCAAGTATTTTCTAAATTTTATTTTTCTTTCAATTAATTAAGGGGCACTGCTGCTAATTTTAACATTCCAATGTGCAAAGCAAGTAAGTGCACAATCGTTGAAGTTGAAGAACTAGTCGAAGTTGGTCAGATTTTGCCTGAGGAGGTGAATTTTTCTTTAACTAGCATTAAGCATATTCAATTATTTTTTAGATTCATGTGCCTTCAATTTACTGTCACCGAATTGTTGTTGGTGAACGATACAAAAAGCCATTCGAAAAACTAATTTTTAACGATTCGTCTGTAAAGAAAAATAAAAGTACAGACCAGTTGGATAATGTCAGAGAGATAATTGCTCGTCGGGCAGCTTTGGAATTTCAAAATGGAATGTATGGTATGAAATTTAAAAATGAAATTTTTTTTGATAAATTTTAACTCCTTTAAGTAAATCTTGGGATTGGCATTCCAACTCTTTGTCCTAATTATTTACCAAAAGGAATAAGTGTTCATCTTCAATCCGAAAATGGTGTTATTGGCGTGGTTTTTAATCAAATAAAATTTATTTTCTTAAAAATTATTTAGGGCCCATATCCAAATCCGGGAGAGGAAGATCCAGATAGAATTAATGCAGGGAAGGAGTCAATCACTTTTGTACCTGGCGCCTCTGTTTTTGGCTCGGATGAATCTTTTGCCATGATACGTGGAGGACATATAGACTTGACATTATTGGGAGGATTGCAAGTATCACAATATGGAGATCTTGCAAATTGGATGATCCCCGGAAAAATGGTTAAAGGAATGGGCGGAGCAATGGATTTAGTAATCATCTAATTATTTTAGCGATATTTAAGGATTAGGTTGGAATATGTTATCCGATTATTTTTAACTCTGCCTTTTTTATTTTTTCCAATTTCTCTTTATTATGCCTTTGGTTCCAGTATCATTCAAAAGTTGTAAATTTATCGGTCTGCAACTTCATCATATCATATTTATTAAAGGGGAATTCGGAAACAGAAGAAGGGTGCAAGGGCGTAGCCAGCAGGCTTAAGCCCCCCCTCCCGGAATCAACCCCCTGCCTACGCCCTTGGAAGTGTGTCAAAAAGTTAAAAATTTGCCTGTTATTTATATTTTATAAAATCACAGATTTCTGCTCCTGGTTCGAAAGTTGTTGTCACAATGGAACATACTGCTAAAGATGGTACACCGAAAATTTTAGATGAGTGTACACTCCCTTTGACAGGTTTTTAATTTAGAGAATGTATTTATAAAAGGGATGTCTCTTTACAGGAAAGAATGTAGTGTCGAAAATAATTACTGAAAAGGTTCGTTAAAACAACATTATTTAATTACTTTTTTTTATTTTTAGGCAGTTTTTAATGTAGACAAAATAAATGGATTGACTCTTTTGGAAGTTTATAGTGACTGTTCTGTTGAGGATGTTGTTCAAGCAACTGACTGCGATTTTAAAGTTTTTTAATTTTCTTTTTAAATTTCATTTTTTATTTAGATTTCTGAAAACTTGAAATCGATGGGACAGGCATGAATGGTGAGAGGTTTAATGAATTTTTAGACTAATTTCAATGTGGGTAATGTGATATAAATTATATATATTTTTTAAATGACTTGTAAAAATTCGCAGTTTCTATGTAAAATTTGGTCATTGAATTTTCATTAATCTATTTTTTTATTTATTTAATTTGAATTTTAAATTAGGGTAGCACTAAACCGTTTAGCTAAACGGTATACGATAAACGGTATTTTTGCTAAAATTAAACGAAACGGTAAACGGGTCCCAGATAAACGGCATAAACGGTATACGGTCCCTCTAACCGGCGTTTAATTCGTTTAATTTTTTCTTAAAATTAGTGGCTTAAAACGTGAATTTTTGCCGTCTGACACACTAAAATCAAAAAAATTTTCGCCTGCGGCGCAAAAAAAGGAAGAAATCTAGCGTGTAGGCCTTCCACAATTATAAAAATTTTCGCCCGCGGGGCTGGAAAAGAAGAATTCTGGCTTTTTGACCTTCCAAATTTTTCAAAATATTCGCCAGCAGCGCTGATAATGGCAGAATTCTGGCTTTTCAAAATTTTCACAATTTTTACCTGCAGCGCAAAAAATTGAAGAGATTTGACTTAAGGACCTTAAAAATTATAAAATTTTCGCCTGCGGCGCAAAAATGGAAGAAATTTGGCTTCTTGGCCTTCCAAAATTTTCGCCTACGGCGCTGAAAAGGAAGATCCTTATTGTCGCTTCAAATCCCTAATTTCCCTTCAAATCCCTCAATCGCTCTAAATCACATTATATCCACCTTAATCCTCTGATATCCATTCAAATCCCCTCAATCTTTTAAATCCCATTACATCACCATAATCCTTAGATATAATAATCCTCTGATCCCCTTTAATAACTCATAATCTACCGATATCCCATCTCAATTCTCTTATATATATTCAAATCCTCCAAATATCCAAAACCACTGATATCACTCTTAATCACCTGTCCTTTACCCTCTAAATCCATCGATATGATGAATTTATAGTTGAATTATAATTTTTATAAAGCGGAATGATGATAATTAATGATTTTTCATTGATTTTTTGAATTATCAATTGTTTTTAAAAAATTTTAAAAATAAACGGTAAACGGTCGTTTAAACGGGTTTTTAAAAATAAACGAAACGGTATACGGGTCTCAGATAAACGGCATAAACGGTATACGGTTTTTTCAAAATTAAACGGTTTTGTGCTACTCTATTTTAAATATTAAAAGAGCTACCTTCAGTTTTAAAAATGTAAATTAGAAACATGATAAAAATAGGTTTATCTAATCCAACAAAATATTTTTTCTTTGGTTTTAAACATGTCATAAGTAGGGCTAGGATTTTTAGGCACTAAAAAGTCAAAAATAGGCGCCTATATAGGCACTAAAAAACTGCCAAAATAGGCACTAAAATCCTAAAAAAAGGCAAAATAGGCAGTATTTTTTTGAGATTTTCTGTTTTAAATTGACTAAATTTTATCAAAAAAGATAAATTTAAGCAATAAACTGTTAAATAAATTAATTTTGACGATCAGAATTACAAATAAATTAATTTATATTAATTATTTTGTAACCTAAAAAAATTTGATAAATTTTTCAGAAGAAAATTTTTTTCCAAAAAAATTTTTTGTCACAAATTTTTTTTAAAAATTTTATATTTTTCCAGAAAAAAATTTTTTAGGCAACAATTTTCTCAAAAAATCACAAATTTTAGCAAAAATGTGCAAAATAGGCTGAAAAAATGCATAATAGGGCATTTTGCTGCAAAAAGTTAAAATAGGCAATTTTAGGCAACGCTAAAAGTAGTTAGAAAGCAGCTTTCAGTAAAATAACACCGGATTTGAACGTTTCAGCATTAGGCCTATTCAGGAAAAAAACAGGCATTTTGCCTAAAATCCTAGCCCTAGTCATAAGAAAGGGTATTTCTTTAAAGATAAGGAAAAAATGAGTCCACCCCTGAAGGACCTAAACCCTGAAGACCTACTGACCCTGAAGAAGTTGTAGGTCTTCAGGGCAAATAGGTCTTCAGGGTGTAGGTCTTGGGGGTGTAAGTTTTCAGGGTTGACCCCAAAAAATTATATCTTAAAAAAAGATTTATATAATTTTGCTGAAGTAGAGCTTTTTACAACAAGTAGTTTTAAGAAGATTGAATTTAACTTATTGTTAGATTTGTCAAAAACGTTAAGGTCTTGGTCTGAGTTTAGCCTATAACGCTTTTGGATTTCGGAGTGTATTAGTAATAGAACCTACATATTCCGTTTTTTAATTTATCAAATAAAATCAAATAACTAGACCAAGCTAGTAGTCTCTAGAGCGCGTCTGATTGTCCCTTGCCGATTAATCGCAGGCCGGTCAATCAGCTGTTCTTGAGCCACACCTTTTTATAATTTTGAATTTCAATTTTTTAGACTGAAATTTCTTTTGTATTTCAAATATTTTAAAAATAAATGGCACAAACAGATGCTAACACTGGAATGGTTCTTTTGACTGGAAATTCTCATCCAGAATTAGCTCAACTTTTGGCAGAGTAAAGAATTAATTTAAATAATTAAATTTTGTTTTAATTTTTAAAGGAAGTTGGGCATTTCTCTTTGTGATGCAACAGTTATAAATCAGGCAAATAAAGGTTTTTGAAATATTTTTCCCTTAAAAATTTTTTCTAATAATTTTAGAAACTGCAGTTGATATAAGACAAAGTGTTCGAGGAAAGCATGTATTTATTCTTCAAACTGCTAACAAGTAACTAGAAATATTTTAAATCTAATTTAAATTTAGAAATGTCAATAATAATGTTATGGAAATGCTTATTTTGATATATGCTTGCAAAACATCAATGGCAAAGTAAGGAGTGTCTTTTGAAGTAAAAATTTCAAGTGAATTTTGATATAAATACAGGACAGCCTGAATTCTAGATATACTTCAATTTAAGATTTCTATGGGTAAATTGAGTTGCCTAGCAATACCTTTAATTTATGGCACCCTTCATTATATGAAATAAATTTCCACCCAAAGAGGTTATGAGGGTGATTTTATGGTAGAAAATCTTAATTTTTAACCATTAAAATTCTTACAAAAATTTTTAGAACAATTACTGTCGTTCTACCCTACATGCCTTACAGCAAACAATGTAGAATGTTTAGACGTTCTTCTGTTCCGATGAAATTAGTAGCCGATATGATATGCAAAGCTGGTATTTTTAATTTTTTGTTAAATTTTTTAAGTTTATTTTTTAGGGGCTTCTCGTGTTGTCTCTCTGGATTTGTATCGAAAGGAGATACAAGGCTTTTTTGGAATTCCTGTAGATAATTTACGTGCTTCTCCATTCCTTTTACATTATATTATTGGAAATGTTTGGAATTTATTTTTTTAATTTTATTCTATTTTGATTTTTAGATTCCCGATTATAAAGATGCCGTTATTGTAGCAAAGAATCCGGGAGTGATGAATAAAGCAACTTCTTACACTGATCGACTAAAACTTGGTTGTTTATTTTTTTACTAGTTTTTGGATTTTTTCTATCCGAACAAATTTTAAAGTTATCTTAAATTGTAGTCAAATATCTGGGTATAGAAATTAGGTTTAATTATAAGTAGAGTTCAACATTTTCAAATTCCTAGGCCCAGTATTCGATTTTTTTCTTCACACTGACTCGTGTCGTGTAAAACTGGGTTTGTCAGAATACTCTGTTTACGGGCTTCAGAGTCCGTAAAGTCCGGTCCAGACCCAGTGTCGAACTATGAGATCCTTAAAGTTGTATGGAATACATTCAAAGCTTTCTATTAAGCCATCGCCTCAAACATTACTTCCCTTCCTATGTCAGTCCCAAGATTCTCATAATAGAGTTACAACAAGAGAAACTTCAATACAATTTTTAATGTAAACAAATTTTAGGAATAGCCGTAATACATGGAGAACAGAAAGTTGATGAAGAGAGTGGCAGAGAGGATGGTCGTCAAAGTCCTCCAACAGCTTCACTTGGAGTTTCCTACGAATTTCTTCCTCCAAATGTTCCAAAAGACAAACCTCCCCTAACTGTTGTTGGGGATGTTGGTAATAAAACTGCGATCATTGTTGATGATATTATTGACGATGCTCATTCATTTGTTGCTGTAGCAGAGGTTTTTTTGTTTGTTTATTGGAATAAAAATTTAAAAAAGGTTTTGAAAGCGCGTGGAGCTAAAAAAATTTATGTAGTTGCAACACATGGACTGCTCTCACTCGATGCTCCATCGCTTCTTGAGGCATCGCCGATTGATGAGGTATAAACAATTTTTGGGTTCATGGAAAATGACCCTCACTATTAGATATAATACTTCCAACCAATTTAAGATTTGTTTTTGAGAATTTGATTGATTATAGGGTTTGGAGGAGTTCTCTATTTAGATTGCACCTGATTGTAAATTTAATTTAGTTGTCAAAAGTAAAACACTAAAATTCCAAATTTCCTTTTTGTCAACAGATAATTGTCACAAACACAGTCCCACATGAAATTCAAAAGCAGCGTTGCCACAAAATCAAAACTGTTGACATTTCACTTTTGCTCTGTGAAGCAATTCGACGAATATATAACAATGAATGTTTGCTTTTTTAATAATTTTTTATTAAATTAATTTTTAAGCAATGGCTCCGCTGTTTAAAGATCTTACAATTGATGACTAAATATATAGAATTTTTTATATTACTTTTTAAAATTCTAATCAAAAAAGAAATGATTTATTTCACATTTTTAGATAAAATTTTGGTCAGTTTAGTAAGTTTTAGCTTGAGATTTTTTCTGTGCCGTCTAGGATCGTCGTTACTATTAGACATCCTTTTTTGTATTGTTTTTGTAACTAGGGTTGTTCATTACCAGTTAATATACTGGTTTCAGCCAGATATCTGGTTTTGTTGTGGGAAGATGTAAAAAAATCTCATTTTCAAAAATTCGCGGATGTTAGGCTACTCCTACATAGACATCCGTGTCAAGCGTCGAGTGGTACGTGATTCTCCTACACAGTAATAAAAAAGCACGAAACGATACGCTTGACACTCGACGCTCAACATTTGACACATTACCAGTATATTAACTATGTGGGAGTGGTGTTAAAATTTCCTAAAATCGATCATGGACAAACCACCTCTAATTATTGCTCTTTAAATTATAACAACATAACTTTTATTCCATAATAACAGCAACAAATAAAAGTCGAACAAACATCACTTAAAAGAAAAATCCGAGAATCTTCCCACCAGCATGTTTCCTTCGAGCTTCCTCGTGATCCATAATTCCACTAGAAGTGGTCAACACCAAGAATCCAAATTGACGAGACGGCAACAAGTTGCTCGTCCATTTCTCCAAATCAGCCATACGAATGTCGAAACGTGGACTGAACAAATAAAAAATAAATAAAAAAATTTTTGGGACGAATGTCTATCTCTTTATTTTGGTAATACTTTAGTTTAGAATCCCCCCCTTCCCCTTCTGGTTCCTGACCATTTTGAGCTTTCTTGTTTGATCTAATTTATCATTTACTATTCGACCCTGATCTTCAACTTGGTCGATGATAAACTAGATTTGGTGATTCTGAACAAAATTAACCGTTTTAAGTATTGCAGAAGTTGACTAATCTAACACAAACCTAGTAACAACTGACAAATCATATTAGGCGTAAAACTATTAAACAGACCGATTTGACACCGACGAGTGAAACGCGTTAAATCAGTCAAAATCGTTTAAATTGAGTTTCATTAGCCCAGTTATAAATTCTGCAGTAGACTGGGCTGTGGTAAATCGAAATGTCCTCGTATTCTCTTTAACTTTTAATATAAACTTGCCTGATGACTTGGCACTTGTTGATACGTCCAGTAAGGTTAACAACAATTTTACCGGCACGATGATCATCAACAATTTCAAACTCGCCTATATAGCCGTGCTTCATCATAACAGTCAAGAAACGAACAATTACTTTGGAAGATGGCCGAATAATTACCTAAAAAGATAAATAAAAATAAAAGAATTGAAAATTTAAATAAACCTGTCGCTTCCCACGCTTTTCAGCATTATTAATTGACTTTAAAGCATCAGCAAGCACATTCATGCGCACCATTATGATCAACTTTTATTTAAACTTATCTAAATTATTTAAATAAATGACACAAACCAATAAAAATCGAAGAAATGATTAGTTGATATTTACAGAAAATGTTTGGAAAAGATCGGAAAGGAATCTAGTTTTTGTAGATCACGAACCAAAATCCTGCTTTCTTCTATTTTTGAGCTTGGGGGTTTTCCGCGGGATCTCGTCCCTACCGAAGATTCTAAAATCAATCCCCCGGGATTACAGTTCTAGTTTTTCTCTGTTAAAAGAAAAATAAGTAAGAAAATTTCTTGCTTCGAGTAAATAGTTAAATTTATCTTCACGGACAAATTGATAAATAGGCCAAAAGAAAATTACACAATGATATTTATTTTTTAGAAAGAAGACTATTGAGTCCCGCCGGTTGAGTCTAGGCTATATTCGATCCATAACTTTTATAAGCTTACATCCATTTCGAACAAATCTAATCTCGATCCCATTCTTTTCTATGTGAATTTTAAATTGTAAACTCATTTCCATTCTCCTATTTTTAATTTCAATTTTTTAAAATTTTAATCGAGCTTTTTAAGGTTTAGAAAAACGTATATAGTATTTTCTCTCTTAATTATGTTGACAAATTCGGTTAATTTTCTTTTTAAACGTTCTTTTGCTATTTCTGCGAGTGCACTTCAAGTAATTCGCCCACCCGTTCAAGTTTCCGGCATTGAAGGAAAATATGCTTCAGCTCTCTATTCTTCTGGAATGAAGGAAAAAAGTTTGGACAAAATTGAGAAAGATTTAAGTCAATTGAAGGTTCTTTATGATACAAACAATGATTTTAAAGTTGGTTTATAAAATGAAAATATATAACTAAAAATTTTTTTTAGTTGTTCGTTGAAAATCCAATATTGAATAAACAAAAGAAAGCGGATGCAATCCAAGCTGTTCTGAAGAATCAAGGAATGTCGAAAACAGTCCAGAACTTTTTTGGTTTGATTTTTATATGGTTTTACTATGGCCTTGACTTTACTAATGGCTAGAGTTTGCACTTCATACTCTTTAGAATTTGTACACAGCAACTTAAAATAGGCAGAGGGTGCAACCAGGTTTTCAGTGCTGTTTCAGTACTATGGTTTCAGTGCCAGGATTTCAGTGCTAAAGTTTCAGTGTGTGAACTCTTTCAGTGCCACTGAAACGGGTCTTGGTTGCAGGTTAAGTTGCTGTGTTGTACAAATTATTCTATCGATACAAAAATCAGTCAGCGGAAACAACTATGAGTCGTGATACAAACCCTTGAAAATCGAAACAATAGGGAGAACCCAGCTTATTTTTGTCGGACTGGGAGAGTTCCGTGCCGCGAGTTCCGTGACCTCCCAGTTCCGTGCCAGTTGTAAAAGGGAGGTTTCCGTGACTTTTTATTTAAATAAATGAGAAACAGAGGTTTTTCGTAGATTTTTTTTAGTTTTTCTTACTTTCTACGATCTAAAGAACATGTTAAAAGGTAGCCGAGTTCTTACTCTAGGCTTTTCTTGGGTTTTTTCGGGTTTAGTGGGAAGTCTTGGTCTTGACTTTTTTTCTTCAGGGAACAAAATTTTAATAAAAAAACGATTCAGATACACAAAAATTTATCAAAAAAATAAATAAAAAGTCATTGTCTCGTTTCACTCATTAAATTTGTGGCCCTAAAGAGGGCCGTTTGGGTTAAGGTTGTTGTTGACGATATCCCGTCAGTGCCTGTTTCTTCAGAAAATGTGCTTGGCAAGCTCAGGCAGTGCAGTGCAAGCAATCTACACGTCGTTGACAACCACTAGAAGTTGTTTCTCAACCACAAAAACAACCACACTAAAATTTAAAAAAAAAGAAAATTTTAAAAAATAAGAAATATCAACTAAAAATTAAAAAAATTAAAACCTGAAAAATAAAACAAAAATTCCCAGCCTGGTTAAGTTCCTCATCGGAACAGCCGTGGGATGGATATCCAGCACGCCACAACCAAGTTTTGGTTAAATATTTTATTAAAAAACAAAATTATATTATTGGGGGGAGGTCACGGAACTGGGAAGTCACGGAAACCGCGGCACGGAAAGGTACCCCACCGTATTTTTGTGGCTAAAAATTTAAATTTTCACAATTTTTCACGTACCTTCTCATGAGCTCGATTGCTCTTTGATAAAAGCTTTCAAAAATTTTTTCCGGGTACAAATTTAATTTGTCAACTTTATTTTAGTTCTCCTGACTGAAAGTGGTCGACTCGTTAAACTTTCATCTATCATCAATTCTTTCGAAACGATAATGCGTGCGCATCGCAATGAATTGCAGGTTGAAGTGACTAGTGCAGAAGTAAGCCCTCCTTTAGCTTATTTTCTTTAAAATCTTTATACTAACTAACAAATCAAATTTTTTAGCCATTAAACAAAAAGCAAGAACAATCGTTGAGAAGTGCCCTTGCAAGTTTTGCTAATGCCGGACAGGAATTAAATATCTCATTTGGAGTGAAGCCAAGTCTTATTGGAGGGATGGTGGTTACTATTGATGACAAATATGTTGACCTGTCAATGGCTTCCAAAATTAAGAAAATGGAAGCATTGTTGGAGAAGTCAATTTGAAATTAATTAGATAGAAATAGGCTATATTTCCTTTTTTTGATAGATGCTATTTTTAATTGGGGTTTTAAGAATATTTAAGAGTTGTTATAAATAAACGGTCATTTGAATTTGTTGAAATTCTATCAAGGTTGATCCTTTTTGTTTTCCGTGACCAAAATATTCTCTTCAGAACCCATTCAATGACCACTCTCTCTTGAAAATAACCTCGTTTTTTACAAAAGCTACATTTGGAGTTATGGAAAATGGACGTAGGGTCAACCCAGCTATTGAATAAAGTTAGCAGTATTCACTCTTCTAATCTTAGCCTTTATATTAGAATTAAGTAATGTGAGCTTAAGTTCACGAAAAATTTGTCGAAGGGTAATAAGATATTTATTTACAAGGGCAATTTACTGGCATAACACAATAAATGAAAAATTGATCACGTACTTGATGACTAGTCTAACTACACTTTTCTTCACAATCTCCTTCATTTTAATCTTTGAGTTATCGAAGCCAATGCAATAGCGAATGCCTGAATTGCTGAGAAAGGCTCACGAAAGTCGAGAGTGTACGCGCCATTTTCGATCCTCCCAAACTGAAGAACTTGCCGATTCTGATATTCAATTTGGAAATTCTTTGCGGACTCTTGAGTGACTCGACCGTTAAAATCCAACTTAAAATTGATAAAAGATTTTCTAACTATTTAATTATAAAAGGTTATACCTGGTAAACTTGCGATTGCTCATTCCAAAAGGGTCTCTTGTTGGTCATAACGAGCATTTTTGGCCCTGACGAAGTACCGGGGTCCTCTGGCCTTTTACTTGAAGTTGGCTTCTCTCTATTTCCTGAATTTTTCCTCTCTAGCTCATCCAGGCATTTCTGTAAAGTAGACTTTGTTCGATTTGATTGGTCGGTAATTTCGGCATAAGGCTCAAACGGCGAATCAGTTGTAGGCTAATTTTCAATTTAAAATCTAGTGTAAATACAGACAAATAACTTACTCGTTCCTTTCGCCCTCTATTAGTTGGGACCGGTAATTCCTTTTCGCTATTCTTTTTTTGAATAGATTCTTGTTCACCGCTCATGCAGAGATGTTCCTCGCTTCCATCATCCTCGCCTAGAACAACCTTGATATGTTGGACTCGCTGTCGTAGATCACCGCTTATCTCATTAAGTAGATCATTGATACGGATTAACTAAAAGTAAAAATATATTAGAAAAACTACAATTGAAAGTACCTCTTCAAATTGAACTATGTGACGAGCAATTCCTCGGACTTTCTCTCTTAGAATCGACACATTTTTGTGTCGACTTCCAGATGGAGAAAGCATGCGGGGACTTGATCGAGATGCTTCTCCAGATACCGAACAACTGCTTGACGGTGAATGTTGCCCAGTGGAATCATGTTTAATTTCAAGCATTTCATATTTTGTACCCGATCGTTGGCAGCTCTGCGAATGCCCCATAGAGTGGATTGCAGACGAATGGTGACGCGTGGCAGATAGCTCGGAAGCTAATCGAGAAAGCTGAAAAATTAAATGACATAGCCTGATAAAAAACTATGCATACCTTATCTACAATAGCTCGTATATCGTTTAGTTGAGAGATTCGGCTGTTATTTTTAATGTTAGCATCAATAACGCCATCCTGATGGGGATCTAAGGGAAGAGGCTCAAGCTTATTTAACGTTGATTCCAACATAAGAGGTGCATATGTCATCACCATATTTGAATCGCTCTGTTGTGAAAACGAAATGGGTACATTGGATGAATAATCTTGATTATGTGCAAGTGTGGTCGTACGCGAAGTTAGGCGATCATCGGTAGAAAGTTGATGAGCATCATCGTCAATAAACTATAAAATAAATTTGCAGTGACTAGAGCACGCCTTTTAATCAGACAAAATTCTCGGAAAAATACAGCTAACAGAATTTTAACTCGCCCCAGTACGAAAAACCTCATAATTTATTCAGACCTCTAGCTCTTTTAGTCGTATATGCCACCCATCCAATTCGACACCAGACGCAGGAGAACTCTGGGGTCTAACATTCGGACGGTTATTGTGTGCCAAATCCTTTGGTGAAGGACTAAGACTTGTTGAAGTAGATGGCCTCTGATCTTTGCATTTATTTTGTTGCTTAAGCATTATCTTTGCCGCAACTGGGCGCTTTCGATCTTTGACAACGGAAATTGAAGGTGCCACAGGTATTTTTGAGGTTGTTGGACTGACTTCAAATAATATTGGTTTTGGATTAGAGGAAGGTGCATCCAAAATAGATACAGATTGGGATTGTTCAAGTTCAGTAGCAAATTGTTTCATTTTCTGAAGAAATTTATTAGAAAATTTATGATAAACAATGTCTACCAGAATATAAGTATTCACAGCCTGACGTAGTCCATCAAACTCAGATATCACATTTTCGTACAATTCTCGTTCACTATCCATTAATCCATCCTCTTCTTCACCATTTTGTTCTCCCAAGAGTTCATATTCACCTTCATTATCCAATTCCCCCTCACAAAAATGGCTGTCAATCTGCACTTTTTTGGATCTCTGTTCATCGTTATTGTTGTTTGGCTCAGTTTTGTGTTGTATTGTAGACACTTCTTTGTTTTGGGAAATAATATGTGCAAATAACATTCTATCTTCTTCACTTATTTCATCATCAGTTATAGCTGTACGAGTTTTCCATCGGCTTTCTGGACGGACTTCAAGAGGAACTAAAAGAAAAATTTAAGAACATCTTCATTGAATTTGAAAGAAAACCTCGTGCTGCTGATTCACAGCGCCGACGATCTCTCCGTTCACGTTTCGCACGCCGATTTTCTGTTGAGGTACTTGTACCCAAGCCAAGATCACACAAATTTATAGTCATTTGGCGTGGTTGCAAGTGTAACACAGAAGTTTTGTAGAAAACCTGTGCTAATTGAGTTGGTAAATTGGTTCCACAGGCAGCGTTAATCTTGAATCTTGTGCACCAAACATTGGAATTAACCTACAATGGATTAATCCATAATGAAATTAATTTAAAAAATTACATGGACAAGCGTTGGAGGTGTTCTTTTAATAGCAGGTATTGAAGTGGCGATACGTTGTGGAGTTATCCGACGATTTACAAAGCGCCTAATTTGGCGTTTACTTCGCCGCCAAACTGAATTGCGTTGGCTACTTTCGCGACGAAAAGCATCCTGCCCAACATCCTCTGTGATTAATATTAATTTTTAGGTATACAATCAAATCAATGAAAGAATATTAAAAGGCCAACGAACTCACCAACTTGAGCAGAAGGACCCCCAACTAACAAATTGTGGTGTTGTAGTCGAACAACTGGCGCCGCTAATGATGAAGATCTTGAGGCGTTCAACAATGAAGAATCATCTGTTTTATTAGAATTAAGTAGAACACTTGGAGATGTTAAAGATTCATCGAGAAGTGTAACATGGTCATGAAGAGCGGCAGCTCTGCATTTGGCTAGTCTGTTAAGAATAAGAATGAAAATTAATTGTAAATATGTGTAATTACAAATGCGGCGGCAGTGATATGATAAATTGAGGAATTATTCTATTGGTTTGACGGCCGAGCAAAATTGGTACAAATCCACCCATATGCTAAAAAATTATAAAAATTTGTCAAATTTTTAAAAAATTTTATAACCTCAACACAAAGCATATACAAATTCTTTCTAGCCACAGGTACAATAGTGCAATACCAACGCCAAGCACTCGGCCGACAAACAACATCATAGAGACATTCAATATTTGGAATTCGACACTGAAAAAATTTTAAAAAAAGTGAAAATAGGTACATTTACTTACTCGAATGATATGGTGATCAAATTGGGAAATTAACGTTTGCTCTCGCTCAGGCAGTGGCAAGCGTGATCTGTTTTTAGAACTTTGTCCCAACAATTCCCAAATAGAATAGGAAACAAGTTGAGAAAGGGTGGGCACATTCCGAATAATTCTCCCAGTTGCCACGCATCCTTTGGCTGCAACAACAATTGCTTGATCATTATGTGCCCAGGTGAAGGCGCTAAGTGTGCAATTTGGAATGGGTGCTGAGAAGGAATGAATAGCACGACCGTTGTAGTCGAGCACAACAATTCTTAAAATAAGAATATTGATATTTAGACTAAATTTTTTGACATTTATTGGTTAGAATTTCGAAATAACCTGTTTGGAATGCAAACAACAGCTAACATTGTACCGTCATTACTCCATCGCATCAAGATCACTGGGTCGGGCGCTTGCCATGAGCCAAGCTCAACCTCGTAAAATGTGTTAAGAAAAAGTATTTGATCAGCGGTCTGTTCAAAATAATTAATAATTTTATTATTTAATAAAAAGTCAATAACTGAGCAACAAGCTAGTGTCCATTTTCCATCGCCGTTCTTGTCAACTTCTCGTATCGAAGAAAAGGCAACACGCTGCACTCCAACCTGGAATAGGCTCCGTTCAGTGATTAACGTTCCCTGATCATTTAACACGTTGATAGATCCGCTGTTAAGACCCAAAACAAGCTCCTGCGAATTCGGTGCCCACGCTCCACAGAGAATGGAAAAAATAAAAGTATTTGACCAAACTCGTTGACCAGTTGATGAACCTTTAAAAATCAAAAAAATTGGAAAACAAAATTATTAAATAACCGATAAGCACAAAATTATCCTCATAACAAATAAGCGCAGAAGCCCCGTTAGGTGACCAATCAAAATCCCTAACTTTAAAGCCTCTGTCATTAACCAATTCAACTGTCCAACGTTCTTCATTTGGAGCCCAAAGATAAATAACACCGTTCACATCACATGATAGCAGCTTTGTTTGTGCTCGATTCCAAGCAACCAATGCAATCGAACTTTGATGTCCGCGTAGATTAAAATTGTAACTGAAATGATAGTAACATAAAAGATGCTAGTTAAACAAATATGAGATGTTAAATAAATTAAAAACCAACCGTTTATAACAATCATGATCCGATCCCAAATCTGTGTAAGTGACACCAACTGAACCCGTTTCACAGCCGACGCTAAATAAAACATTTTTTATGTCGAAAAAAAATTAAAAAAACCTTAACAGGCCTCGACCTTCCTTAGCAGATGGTGCCCAACTGAGACACGAAATTGACTGTTCAATAATAGCTCCAGGCCAATTTCTGCTTTCCCAAAGAATCTTCATCACTTTAACTTCTTATTAAAATATTAAATGAATGTGTAAAGGTAAGAAATAATGTACAAATTTAATTAATGAGAAGACATTGACTTTTCTTTAGTCAGTATAAAATAAAATAAATTAGTATAAATATATTGATAAAAATAATAGAAATAGTGGGGTAAAAACGTTAAAGTAAATCGGTGCTGAAAAAAGTCTGCGGCTGTCAATAATTAATCAACAAAATATAAAAACAATTGCCTAAGAAGAATTAAGAACACCATTCAGGTAGAGAGAAACAATGTTTTGATTACCAATAGATTATGCGTGAAACTTAAAAAACGCGCTGCGCATTATAGACACAAAGTTGACGTAAATCGATAAAGAGAAGGACAAAAATTTAGCCAATGGACATAACGTCAAAATTACTTTGCCAGCTGTTGAAATATTATTGACAGCCGTGACTAGTTATTGTTGCACGCAATTGCGGTGCTTTTCGGTTTTGCCACGACCCTCCCACATATTCGCAGGATATTATTTTACCTCAATTTTTAGGAAAGGTCAGTCTTCTTCCTTCCTTAATTTCACAATGGAAAGAAAAATTCATCTTTTTTGTTAATGTCTCTCTTTGAACATGCCACAGGGAAAATTGAGTGAAATTGAGAGACTGACCTTTCTGTAAAAATTAATGAAAATAGAAACAATATCTTGCGAATATATGGGACGGATGTGGCAAATCCGAAAAGTACCATTGTTGCTTCATTCAAGTCACTAGTTCAGAAGAAATTCAATTGCGAAATTTGGTAGTTTTCAAACATCAATTAAATAATTAAGAATATTAAAAGATATTTGTATACTTTAAATGGTCATTTTCAACGATAACTACTAAAAATTAATCACAACTTACAGCTTCTTGTTCACTAACTATCAGTCATTTAAACAAAACTTTTTATTCAACAAACTTGTCTATTATTAACGCAACTACATAGTAAAAGATTGAAAACTTTTTATATAAATATTTAAAAAAAACAAGACAAAATATAATATATTAAGTAGAAATATTTGTGTGTAGTTTAAAATGTCAGAGAAAAGAGAGAAGTTAATACTTATTAAAATTTTAAAATAATCTCTAGATTTGTATTGCTATACTCAATTATAATAAAAAATCTAGAGATATCCCTGATAAAAATTAATAAAAAAATATTTTGATTATGGGCACTTATTTATTGAAGGAGAGGTGTTTAAACAAAAAATGGAAGTGATTTTTTTTTATTTTTTGGGAGAAATTCAACCTGAAAAAAGAAGAAAAGGCACGGCACTTAATTTTGAGGTGAGAGAATATATATATATAAATACAGAGATTGCTTTGATTGTAAAAATTTTTTTAAAATTAACTAGTATATTTTTTGTAAAACTAAAAAAAAATTTTTTATTTTTTTTCAATCATTTTTAGAGTGTTAAATAGGCGGGCGTCCATTTTGGTAGTGCAATTGTGGCCCAAAACTCCATCGAAAATCAACACCGTCACGGCTATTCATATAAAGCAAAATGGCAAAAGAAGTGAAAAGGCCAATTAAACACATTAATAAGTAGGAACGCCAAAATGAGGAGGAGGAAATTGTTTGATGTTCTGATTTAGTTAAAAAACTAGATTGAGTTGAAGAATTAACGAGTAATGTTGGGGGAGATTTGTTAGATGGTGAATCTGAATATAATTAAATTATTTATTTTTAAATGAAAGAAAAATACTTTCAAAAGATGTGGTGACATTATTTTGTGCAATATTGACCACAAATGAATTGAAAAAATGATTTCCAAATCTAGAATATTTTTTTAAATTAGTACATTAAAATAAGCAATTTAAAATACGTCTTTAAAATTTGTTTGGTAACTTCCTGGAGGAGCTGCTTAAGGAATAACCCCCCCCCCCCCCAATTTAGGATACAAACTTATTATAAAGGGTTGCCGTTTTCGAACCGGGCCAATCGAGTCTTTTTCGTATCAAAAATCGAAGCCCGATTCTATCTTTCAAACCGGGCTGGCAACCATAATTATAAGACATTATTTTCTTAGACCCATGAGTATATCTTAATCTTAGCTACAACTGTATTTTACAGCCCCGAGTTAGAAAAATTAAAAATTAACCTGTTTTTTAATTTTTTCAATTCTTCTTTAATTTCATTAAATTCTTTTGCAAATTTATTTGTATAATCGTTGTTACTACTTGTTTCCGTTAAATATTGTTTTCCCAATAAAATTGAAGATAAATTTTCACAAGTAGTTTCCAATGAATTTATACGTTGTTGCAAAAGTATTAAATTTGAATTAATTCTCTAAAAATTAAAAAATTTTATGGTAAATACATTAAGTGTGAATAATGCAATTTGGCTCTAGTTTATTCGCCCATAGCCTTAAAATTGGAGTTATATTCCTTAATGGCTTCTGGATTCGGAACTTATGGCCGTTTATTTGGGACAACCCGTCAAATTACTCATGAAAGTTTGCGCAATTTTCTAAAAATTTTAAAAATCGATTACAATAGCCAGTCCAAATTAATATGAATCATGGGACTCATAAATTGGAAAAAAGCCCGGGATTCCTATTAATTAAAATAAAATGTGTTTACCTTAGAAAAGTTAAAGCCATTGTTTTGATTCTCATCAAATGAATTACAAAGATTCGAAACAGATGTAAATGTAGAGTTAAGTTCTTGAAATAGAACCGAAGTCCCGTCAAAAGATTTATCCACAAAAGCTATTAATTCTCTCAAACGCTCGTTTAAATTTTGACTTTCTGCTAAAACTTGCCGAAATTTGTCATAGAATGAAGAAAAAGCCTTAAACAAAAATAAAAGTAAAAATAATTATTTTTATTGTCGAATTCTATTTTTAGCAAGTTTCTACTTTCTGGGACTGAAAAATTGTCTTATGATGACGGTTGACTTAAATTAGGGGTACCCTCACCAGTCTAACCAAATTTCTAAAATCCGTAGATTTAACAAAAATATATTAATAACGGATAAATTAAAAAACGAAATTAGACTGAAAACCTTTTTAGTTTCATTAAATTCCCCATCCAAAAGAATATCCGGCAATTTGTCAAAAGAATTATCAACAGAAATATTCTGATAACCAATAAAAGCATCATCATCCCATTCAAAGTCATTGGAAAGAAAGCCATTATAAGTTGATAAATTTCGATAACGAGCATCTGAAGCACATTTTCGACGTCGATTATTTTGTATTTTTTGTCTAACTTCATTTTTGTTTAATAAAAGTGGAGTTTTAAATGAACGTTTTCGATTATTTATTTTACGTCTTTCACGTTCATTTTCTGTAAAAGTACTTAAACTTTCACAATCATCTTCACTAAAAAGACGTCCAGAATTGACAAATATTTTGTCCTTTTCAAATAAATCCATTACTTCCTAAAAATTAGAAGTTAAATAAGGAGAGGATAAAAATAAAATTTAGGGGGTTTATTAAATATGAAGCACTTCAGGCATTCTTTCCAGATTGCTAACAATAAGAAGCCGTTTTTATCCACGAAAACTATGGAAATTTTCCACTAAATTTTCCCTTCATTTCCAGAAATGTCAAAGGTAATTAAAAAATTAATACTTCAAATTCATTAAGCGGCCGATTTTCAGGTGAATCCACATGCACAATTAATGAATCAGTTAATTCAAGTTTGCCCTGCCCAATTTTTTCTTCAAAATCTTGCAATATTTTTTGTGTTAAATATTTCCCTCCTTCTTGTCCAAATCCTCCCTCATCTGTATCTAAATCAGTCATTCCATAATCGTCAAGAGGTACTGTTCGATAAAAACTTTTTTCTAATTCATTGCTTTGTGCAATTTGTTCGGCCCAAAGAGGTAGATCTACATCATTTTCTTTATATTGTTCACGATAATCCTCTCCTAGCTAAAAATGTTAAAAAAATATTTTGAATAAAGTTTAAACAGAGAAGCTTCCAGAGGTATAGATGCGGGGTTGTCTAAAGGAAACTGCCCTCGTTTCTGCCCAAAAATAACTTGGTGAAGTACCCGCGGTCAATATTGCTATTGAAATAACTCACCGATTTTGCATTTGATATTATTTCATGAACTGAGTTGTTCTCGCCGCTGGAATAACCAATGTCTGAACCTAACGGCAATGGTTGTTGTCGTTCATGTCTCACACCATCCATTACAAAAGTTGCATTTGTAACTAAGAAATCATTTGATTGGTTTAGTGACAAATCTGTAGTGATTGGGAGATTCTCAAATATTTTTTCTTCAATTTTTGTTTCAAAAGTTTTTCGTCGCTTCGGATCTGGACCTTCTTCCAACTCTGAAGACAAATCTTCCTTGTCCTCAGTGAAAAGACGTTTCTAAAAAGAAAAAATATAGCAAAATATCCTCAAAAATTAAATTTTAAATGACAAAAAAAGAGAATCAATAGCCAGTATATAATTAACTGTATATAATAAAGTTAATGAAAGAGAAATTTTGTCTATTTTCATTCAAAACAAAAAAAGCTTTTCCTCAAAATTCTCTCTTTCACCTCCATAGCTTATCCAACTAAAAAGACAGGTATGCAAACAGCTAAAAAAGAGGAGACGCGCTTTCTACAAAATACTACATTCAAAAGCAAAAATTTTAAAGGGAATATATAATTTCTTTTGATTAAATGTTATTATATGAATAGAAAATGCTGTAAAATAAAAAGGCTAAAAAACATACAAAATAAGAATGCTAGGCCAGAATCGGGGAAAAATTACTAATCGTAAAGAAATATAATTAAAAATGAATAACAAACAGATTCGTCATGGAAACTTAAAAATGAAGAGACGTGAGGGAAAGGAAAGGAATGGAAGAAAATCGGTTGAAGGACATATTGGCTTTTAAATGAAAACATCGAAGTCTTCCAAAATTTACAAAACTGCCGACTCATCGGGACATTCAAAACAAGTTTTCTGGGATTTTTATTTTATGAAAGAAATTAAAAATAAAATAAGTACTCGATATAAATTGTTTCTTAAGCATTTTTAGTGATAAGAAAAAAAAGTATTAAGACATAAAACGAATTAATAATTATTTTTGAAAAGCATAAGAATATAGGAGAGAGACGTATATTATTATTAATGTGCTAAGGAATATTAAAATAAATATATTTTTTAAAAACAAAAATTTTTTTATTTCCTGGGACAGGTGCTTTTTCATGCTGACAGATTCATAAATGAGGGAAAAACAAAAAAAAATTGTTTATATTTATATATTCCCAACAATTATTTGATCATAGTAAGAAATAATTGAAAAGGACGAAGGAAAGAACAAAAAGAAAAGGTGAATTGTTGAAAAAATGAAATTCAAGGATTAATCGAGCAAAGGAAAATGTCTGAGTAAAAATAGAAACATTCTTACAGTAGCTATGTTGACTAATAGAGAAATAAAAGAATTTTGTAACAAATACCTTAAATTGAACAATTAATTCAAAACTCTCCAAACTGGCCAACCAAAGTGCCAGATATCGTTGTTCAAGAGTGTCAAAGAGTTTCCTTTCGCTAGAAGTTGACCTTTGGATGTTTAATCTAGAAAATTAAAATATATTATAAAAAGAATTTTGTTTTTTGTAAATTAAATAATTTCTACCTGCAGAGTAATTTACGGCCTTCTTTTTGAATTTGCTCTTGGAAATACTAAAAAATAATTATTATTTAAAATCATTCAAAAATAATTCAAAATAAATTTAAAAATAAATACAAGTGACAGTAGCGAGGGTAAAAAAATTTATGCGCGAATGGTCGTGAGGAAAATTAGGGGGGAAGGACAACCTGAAAATCACAAAAACATAAAAATTGGGCCATTATAATGAAGGTATATTAATAGAAAGAGAGACTGGCTGATGACCAATTTTGCAATTTTTAAGTGGACGTGCTTCGCTAGTCGATTGTCAATACAGGGGAGCTAATGTCAAAACAAGAAATGAGGAAAGTGCAAAAAGAAAAAAATATTATTTTGTTGAGGTAGATGAATAGTAGAAAAAGGTTAATCGCACACATCTGTGCGCGAATGGAAGAGCATGCAACAATTAATTTGGTGTTAGAATTTAAAATATTCTCCAGGAAACCTTGCCTTACTTAAAAAAATATTTTTTAACCTTTTTAAACATAAAATAAGTAAAAGACAGACTAAGTAAATGAATGTAATTTTTTCTAAATCAATTTTTCATCTCCGAAATTTTAGAGTGTTATGTCACGATGTGAAATTCGAGAATAAGAAAATATCTCAAAAAGATTTATTTAGATAAGTAAAGTCGATTAAATCATACTTTTACTAGTTGAAAATGCTTGAAAGAAAGAAAAAAAAATATAAAGCGATGAGTGAAAGACAGATGGCATTGATAGAAAGAAGCTAGTAAATGTTGAATTGAAAATTTTATTTATTTAGGAGGAGGGAAAAAGTGTGAGAGATTATAAAATTGAGAAGATGATTTATATTTTTAAAACTATTTTAATTAATTTAAGGTTGAAAATAAAAGTTAAATGTTTAGATTAAAATAATTTAAAAAATGAAAGAAAATCAAAAGAAAAAAGAAATAAACATTTGAACATCTGCGGAATTTAAAAGACAAAAAAAGCTTTTTAAGGTTAATCTCTAATTTGTATTTTTAAATTCTTTTATGACAAAAATAAATCCTTTCATTAATGTAAATAATTAAAAATAGAAAAAAATATTTTTCTTTTATAAGACTTAAATAAATAAAAACAGATGCGCAAACTTTTCTATAAAAACTATGTAAAAATAAATTTTCTAATATGATTAAAATTGTAGGAAAAAGGTAAATAGTAAAGAGGAGAAAAAGAAAAATTAATTGGATAAATAAAAATGGATGTTTTTAAGGTTTTCCTATTAGGGGAAGAAATTTTCAAATTCAACAAGTTTTTTAAAAATTCTCTTCCACTCCCCTAGGAGGAATGGAAGAAACAAATCAAGTCAAATAAAAATACTCGACCACAGGCAAAGGTTAAACGAGGACTGTTAGATGAAGAAAACGAAAAAAGAATTTTATTTATAAAATAAATATTGCGGTAAAAAAAAGAAGAGAAGATGGATTTAGTATGGTTATATAGTTGAGATTAGTTGGGAAGATAATCTGATAATCCCAACATTCAATGCGGGATACATAAAAAATCAAGGTCAGCCATAAAAATGGAGAAACAAGAAACAAAATTAAAATAAATATATTTAGTTAATTTAAGAAATAAAAATAATGGATTAAAAATTTCGGGACATTGTAATAAAAGTTCCTATTGTTAGTCAAGGTAATAAAAGTTGGTTTAGTTAGGAGATAATCTCGCTATAATTTTTGATGTATAAATCGAGTCGGGGGTTTTCTGAGAAATCCGATACAGATCAATAAAAAACATAGTCTAGGCCGGCGTAGCCAAGGTAGGATTCAGAAGAGAGGCTAAGGCTAGGGAGTGCGCAAAAATTTTGTAGTTATTTCGAGATTAACAAAGTTATGTGTGTGTCACAGGAAATTAGTATTGTTCCAGTGTATTTAGTTCAAAAGTTCCTGGGTTTATGTTTTCGATTTAACGTGAAGATGCGGCTAAGTTGCCGTTTTCGAGTCGGGCCGATGTTCGAGTCATTTTTTAGGACCCTAATGCGGTTATGTTCCGATCAAATTAAAACTTATTCTAATGACTGCCATTTTAACAAAATAGCACGATGGTAAAATTTTATTTAATTGTAGCCTTGTTAACTTTAGTGTTTTTATGGTTAAGTTTTTTACAATAAAAAATGTTACCCCGCGGCGTTTAAATGCAAATTTTAGGTTCATCAGCAAGTACTTTACAAAAAATTTTCCTCGCCGGTGGTCGTTTAGAAAAAAGATTTAACCTAATTTGTTTATTTTTAAATTACGAATCTTTAAATTTACAAATTTAAAATCGGACCACGAACAAGGGCGTAGTCAGGGGATCGATTTCGGGAGGGGGGGGCTTCACTTGCAGGAACCAAAAATAAGATCCGGCATCCAATTCAGACGCAGATAATTTTAATAAAAGACATTTTCACTAACCTTTTGTTCCAATTCCAAATCTTGTAAAGATGAAAGAGAATTACGAGAAAAAGGAATCTTTTGCCGAATACGTGCCAAGTCCAATTCTTGTCTGCATAGCCACTTTCGAAATTTTGAGGCCATTACAGAATTTGAAGAATTATTTTCCTCCTGTTCCTCCTCCTCTTCAAAAGTTTTTTCGTTCTCTTTTTTATGTTGTAATTCAGACAATGCTTGATATACACAATCCAAACGAAGTTGGATATTTGTAGAGAAAGTTGGAAAACGAACAGAAAACCATTGAACTTCTCGAGAAAGCAGTTCAGCTTGAAAAACAAGATTTTTAATTAAAAAAATAGAAAACTAGTTACAAACCGTCTAATTTAAGTTTTGACATTGACAACTTCTAAAAATTTAATAAATTAATTTGTAAAATTTATAACGGTTTAAATAAATTAATTATGCTTCGACCCAGAATTGGGAAAAGCGAAAAAGTTAAAAACAATTTTATTATTAAACCCTAATTTCAAGTTAGTGTCCCCTATTTTAATTTACTCTAAGAATCTAACAAAAAATACTAAAGTAGCCAGTAAAAATTTTCAGGGGGAGGAAGAGGGGGGGGTCATTTAGAAAAGTTCGGCGCCAAGAAATTATGATAATTTTAGCAACTGTAATTAAAATTCACTCTTGGTCAATGCCCTCCAATTTTTTATTTGGTAATAGTTTGGTTGACCATCCCCCTTTTTCCCGTTCCCTTGACCATTTCGAGCTTTTTTCCTTTGATATATAATTTATTATATATCATTCGAAAGAGCTCTTCGAGCTTAATCGAATGATACCAAGATCGGCTAGATTTGAAGATTCTTACTAATTATAAAGCTAATTCTTACTAAAATTATAAAGCTAAATCCTCGTTGGAAAAGCTTCTTGCGCCGCTGTAAGGGAATAAAACAAATAGTCATAACTTTATTGAATTAACTCAGATTCCGTTGAATTTGGTACCAACCGATTCAGCTCGAAGAGCTCTTTCAAATGATTCATAATTTACCATAAAATGTGAAAAAATTGAAAAAAAAATAGAATGGAAAAAAGGGGGATGGTCAGCCAAACTATTACCTTTTATTTTTCCGAGTTCCGGGGGAGATTTTAATTTTTTAAATTTAAAAAATTTTAATTTTTTAAAAAATTAAAATAATAGACATAGAGCTTGGAACACTATTAATCCATTTACAATTTTTATTTAAAATTAATTTTATTCTCCAAAAAAAACAAACGGAAAATTCAGAGCCATTTAATACATTAGCATCCTTTATTTGGTTCCATAACCCAGAACAACGTTCTTCCATCAACTCAATTTCATCCAAATTTGGCTCTTCTAAATTCTCTTTTTCTTCTAAATTTTGTTCATTTGTCGAGTCAATTATTTCATCAATTTTCTCAGTTTCAGAGAAAAAATAATTATCGCTAATATCCATTCTTCTTTTTATATTAAAAAGTTTTGATTTTTTGGTTGATTATAACGATCTACTAAAAATAAATATTTAAAAATATTTTAAATTAAAAAAATACAATGTCTTTGTTTTGACCGCCAGTTCTTATTCTTTTAAAAAATTCACAAACAATCACTCAAAAAATCATTGAAGAATAGGTGAAGTTAAAGGAAAATTTTAAAAAATAATTTTTCGTCTCCTCAAGGTTGGAGACTAAAATGTAGATATCTAAAAATAAAGAAAATAAAAATTTTTGGTTAAAAATAAATATATATTGGCTAAAATAAAAAAATTAATGGTTGGGCAAAATAAATAAAAAGAAGGCAGAAAAAGAAGGCAAAACTAATCCAATTTTAAAGATTAGCAAACAAACAAAAGAAGGCTTAAGGGGTCACTTGGGCAATATATTTATTCTCAAAGACCAATGGATTTGTTTATATGTACATAATAAATTGGTAACAAAGAGAGGGGAAATAAAGTAAAAATGCCAATTAAAAATAAGAAAAATTGAAATTTTTTAGTCAAAATTTCAACAATTTGAAATTCAGAAAATCATAGTGACATTTTGTCCAAAAACGGATATTGTGGAGTGAAATTTTGTTCAACAAGATTTACCGGTTATTTTACTTTAGTGACCGGCAAAATCCCGCATGCAGTATTTTTTAAAATTCTTTGCGGGGGAGGATCCTCCGGGATAAATCTCGCAAAATCCTGCAAATCAAAAAATGCCGGGATTGCGGGGCGCACAATCCCGCGCCGGTCACTAGTTTATCTTTTTGGCGCCAAACATTTGTTTTTTTGGTCCTACATAAAAGAAGGCTTAAGGGGTCACTCGGGCTGCATTCCAGAACCTATGGCCACTTTTCATTCCTAAACTCCTATTTATCACCAAGTCCTTCACGCATTACTTCGGAAAAGTTTAAAGAGGGTCATTTTTAAGTAAAAACAAAACAAAAAGGAAAAATTGGGATAAAGCTGTGAAAGCAGCAATCGATTGAAAAGAAGGAAAAAGAGGGGAGATTGGCTGTTTTACAAACACTATGTAGCCCAAACATTAAAGAGAAACTAAAAAAAGTATGAAGAAACAAACAAATAGTGTACAAATGATACTGATTAATGTGAGCGAGAAAAAGGAAAGAAGGGGGCCATTTATTCCAAATTGTTGGCTGCAAATAAAAAATAATAGGAAAAAATTGCCAAAAAGTTGTAATTCTAATTTTTGGGAACAATCCAAAAGATCAAAACCCAGAAGGTCAAATCAAATATTTGGCGGGAAAGAAGGATTTGGTGGGGGGGGGGGTATTAAGAGGAATATCGACGGATTTGGACAGATTAATAGGGATTTGTTAGAAGAGAAATAAGACGGAAATTCTCTCGTGCAACTGTCAGATAAGGCAAAAGGGAGCAGCCCAACGTATTGTTGATCTTGAGCCCTCTTTATCCGCACAGATATTTGGATTTGACCTTCCGGTCCTTGACTTTCTGGGGCTTGACCTTAAAGGGTTGGCCCTATTTTTTATTATCATTTTTGCGTTGATTCTTTTACAAATTTCATTTGAAGGATTTGAAAATTGGATAAAATTAAGAATATTTAGGTTGAAAATAGGAATAAATAAATAAATTCCAAGCCGAAAATTTTGTTACATGCATGTGAACAGAGAGGAAAGAACTAAATATAAAGAGGAAAAAAAGAGGGGGAAAGGAGGTTTAAAAGAAGACCCATATTGGTTTGTTTGCAAGAATTTTTGGTGTTGATGGCTTGGAAAGATTTTGAGATGCGCAGTTATTTGAAAAAAGAAAAAAGAAGAAGATAGATTACTCTACAAAATTAAAAATTAATTTTTTATTTTTTAACGTTATTTATTGATTCTTTCTAAAAAAATAAAAAAAAATAAATATTCAGTAAAGAATAAATTCTTCGAATAAAAATTTTTGTGAAACAAGAATTTTGTGGTTTATAAAATAAAATCAAATAAATCTTTGTGGTTTTAACAAACGAAGATTGCTATAAAATGATTGTCGCCGCTCTCCTAGTAGTACACTGATTAATCGACCTTTCCATCTGTCAGATCCGATTGGATCAAATCGGCTAGTGTAATTTACACAAATATATTGTTATTTGACTGCCATCAAAATGAGGTTAAATGTAAAGGAAGGAAACGTTTCTTTAATTTGTAATAAATAATTGATTCTTCTTTGGAAAAATATGTAGGTATTTATCCGTTATACATCCACAAGTTGAGTGCCAGCCAAATTTGATTGACTATAACTTTTTGATGCTTGATCCAATATTAATGAATTTTTTATTTCATTCGAAAGCACTCGATAAGCGTTTTCCGACTTGATGGATCTGGTATGATCACTTGTTAAAAAATTATAGCCCGATAAATGTAAAAAACACCAAATACTTGTTGGGTAATAACTTTTTAATAAGTGAAATGACTTGATCTACCCTATTAGAAAATACAAAATTCATTTTGTATTGATACAAAATTCATTTGTATTGGATCTGGTAACAAAAAGTTATAGCCGAACAAAGTTTGCGGCACTCAGTTTGTGGGTGTATAACGGATAAATACCGAAAATTGTGTATAAAAATATGCTGTTGAAGAATTTTCGGGGGTTCTAATCATTTGTTTCGTCAGTTAGGTTTTGAATACCCAAAAAATTAAAGAGGAATTAAGGGCTCTTAGATATCAGAAAATCCAATAATTTTTCTGCTAGCTTACAGTTTTTATTCTGAGAATTTACGAGAACTGATTTTATTGAATTCTCAATTTAACGACTGAGAACAATTTTAATACTAAAAAAATTATAAAAGTCGTTTAAAATAAGCATTGGGAATGAAATAAAAACTCATCTACAATGAGAGTAGAAAGGAAATTTAAATAAATGTTTGATTTTATGAGTTTTGATAAAAAATTGAAATAGGTACCTATAAATATTTGAATATATTACTAGAGGAGAATAAAATTAAAAGATGATTTTGGGATTGTAAAATAATAAAAATGACAGAAACACTTAAAATATATATTAATAATTTAAACTACATATAAATATGTATGTATGTATATTCAATATTTCGATTAGATAATTTAGAATACTTCGAATTTCGACCAAAACTTGTTGTGTAAAATCTAATAATTTTCGAATTTGACTTTGTAATCAAATTTTTCGATCTCTAATATTAACTATAGTTTAACCATAATTGTAAATGTACTCAATTTTAGATGGACTCTCATTTTTTACTAAATTATCTCTAATTTAGTCCTCATTTGGAGACAAAATCTACATATGTATGACTAAATATATTTTTTCAAAATTTATTTTTATTTAAAAATACAGCTGATAAATTTAAAGAATTTTAGCTGATAATTATTAAATTGTTAAATACTTTATTTAAACAAAAATTGATACTTTTTCACTTCACAATAATTCTTAAAAATAAATGTGTATTTTTTTAAAGTGTGACTCTGAACATTAATCTCATTTTGTCTTCACACACAATACTAAATACTAAAAATACACAACTCAATTGTGAATAAATTTTCTTCATTCACTATAATTTATAATTTATAATTATAAATTTTTTAATTAAAACTTTAAAATTTTACATTAAAACTTTACAATCGGGGTATTTTCTGATTGTATCAAGAAATCTTCAATTTTCTTCTGATTAGCCCAATTCTCGACAAAATCAAAACATTTAATTTTTTTCTCTTGTTTTTTGTGGGATGGGAAATTTCCCAAATGGGAACTTCCCAAAAATGTTAAAAATAAAAAATTGGATATTATTGGCTTTACATTTTTAATTCTTTAATGATTTCTGTAACTTTTATTGTTGAATTTATTTTTATAAATATTTTCTCTAAATATTTTGAATAAATAAAAATAGAATTTCTATCATTTTTGTATTTTATCATAAGCCTGCCAGCAACACACATTCTAACTGCATAATATATTTTAAACATACTCCATTTTCTAAAATCAGAAGAATTTCTATTTTTAATATACAAATACATTTAATAAAAATCACACATTTACTTACTAAAAATATAAAAGAGAAATTCAAACTAAATTTGTTATTTTAATTAAAAAATTTATTTTCTTATTTTATCACAAACATTTACCTTTTAAAACTACTCAAATAAAAATTATTTTAATTAATTTTTGGTAAAATTAAAATTCTTTAAATTATAGGAGATAACGGAAACACAATGTTTAAAGCAAAATTTGATTCGGGAGAGTTCCAATGTTTTTCTTAAACATTAATTTAGAAAATATTTTGTTTATTTTACATTCTTATTTTTATTAAATTTTTAAAAAATATTTTTTTTTCTTAATTTTTGAATTAAATTATAATATTTTAAAAGTAATTTATCCAGATATTAATTATTTTTAAAAGCGATACGACTCTTGAATTGCGATATTTGAATCACAATGCTAATGCAAAAAGCTTAAACACTTTTATTTTTAGGAGAAAATTTTAAACAAAAATAAGTACATACAACTATTAATGTCAAAAAATGTTAAAAAAATTTTTTTTGAATTTATTTTTTGAATTCTAATTTTTATTTTAACTTTTTGGCTGCAAATGTCTTATCGAAAATTCTTTAATGAATTAATCTAATTTTTTTTAAATTACATATAAACAACAAATATTTAAAAATTAAAAGAAAAACTTTTTGTTTTATCTTTCCCAATTATTTACCTTTTCCCCCTAAAATATTTTTTTTGCATCAACATTTCATTGAAATATTTTCAATTCTTTCTACTAAAAACATTAATTTAAGAAAAAAAGCAGAAATTGATAAAATAATTATTTAAAATTATTTTCTATAAATTTTTAGCATAATTTTATTTTTTCTTAAATTCCTTAATTTATCAGTAACCTCTCCCCGCCTCCCCCCTCCTACATATTTATTTGTTTATATATAAAATATATTTTTTAAAAATTACTGAATTATTCTCATTTTTTTAAAATAAGAAACTGACAAAAAGAATTTTTTAAAATAAATTTATTAAAATTAATTTTTAATTTTTCTCTTTTCTTCTCTTTCAATTTTTAAGTTAAATTTAAAGTGGTAAAAAAAGAAAGTTTTTTTACTTAAAACCTAAACAAACAATTCCTTTCAATTTTTTAAAATTGATTTGCTAAACAAAAATCTTTTTTATTTAAATTGAGGGGGGGGGGTTAAAATAATTTTTAAATTTTTCTTTCAATTTTTAACTTGTTTAAGCCAATTTTTATTTAAAATAATTTTTTTGTTTGTATTTTATGAAAATTTAAAAAATTCTCTTTTCGAAGGTACAAGAAGTTTATGTATTTTTCTTTAATTCTCATAAAAAATTTTTTTCTAAAAACCAAAGGTTATAGAAATTTTAAAAGAATTTAATTTACAAATTTTAAAATTCGAAAAAAGAATCTAATTTCCAACTATTTACATTTAAATAATTAATTCTTTTAATTACTCTAATCTTTTTTTCAAATAATTTTTAAATTAAATTATTTCACTCAAATTTTTCTTAAAACTAATTTTAATTAAAGATTTTTGAAAAAAATGTTAAAATATACCCACAGTAGCAACAAAAATAAACCTCAAATTTCCACATTTTGTTCCAATATAAATGAAGGTTTTGTATCTGAAGAAGGGGCTAATAATAATACTTTAAAAAAATCATCAATTAATATTTATGCGGCATCTATTTCCTCCTCAACATCTTCTTCCAATTTTTCTTTAAATTCTTTAGATATAAGAAAAGATGGATATTCGTTAGTTTTTTTGATTCGATAAAAAAATTTTTTTTTGACTTGTTCTTATAGTTCGAGACTAGGAGGGGTTGGAGGTTCGATACTTGTTTGAGGGCCTATTAGTTATACATATAGTTGTTGGGTTAGTAATTACTATTAGGGTTAGCAAGAACTCGATTCTAAAAATAGCCAAAATTACAAAATTTTAAAGGTTTATATTTGTTCTCTCTAGTTTGTTTTCAAGCAACTTTAAAAATCTCAGAATTTTTGGTTAATTATTTGTTGGGTTATGGCTGGAAACGGCAAGGTCACTCATTTTTTAGTTTACAGTATGCGGTTGATTTCAATAATTTTGGGAGGAAAATAATGAGATTAATTAAGTATTTAAATAAATTTTTGGTTTATTATTGAGAGTAATTAGTTTATATAAAAATTGAAAAAAATATTCTTTAAAAATAGCCGATAATTAATTAAAATTTAAAAAATTATTTTTAAAGTTATGCAGCAATTCTTGTTAATTTCCTCAAAGGAATGATTGGACCAGGCTGTCTATCCCTTCCATTAGCTTTTAAACAAGCTGGGCTTTGGGTACTTTTTATTTTAAATTTTAAATTTCTTCTTAAAAATTTCCAGACAGCACTTTTCTTGGTATTTTTTCTTGGTTTTCTAAATTGTGTTTGTATGAATAAATTGGTTAGATGTGCTCAAATACTTTGTAAAAGGTATTTGAATATTAAAATATTAAAATAGTATAATTATTTAGAAAAGGAGAGTCCTACCTAAGTTATGGAAATATGGCTTATGAAGCAGTTTCTGGTAGTTTTCGTCCTGTACGAAAATATGCAAGAGTAGCAAGGTGAATATTTTAATTAAAAACTTTAACAGTCCTAAGGGGGAGGGACTGTCCAAGTTATAGTACACCATAGAGATGTCACGGGTTACTTAAACCCGATTCCCAAAATCCGGACTTCTTCCGATCGAATACAAAACTTGATCAAAAGAAATGTTGAAAACCTCATCCGAAACCCGACCTGATATTTCTCAGCCCGTCCCATCCCTGGTACAACACCTCATAGAAATTTTTTGTTTTCCTAACAACCATTTAGTATATTATAGTATAGTTAATAACCTCATTTTCAGAATTTGTGTTAATGCCTCAATAATTTCACTTCAAATGGGTGTTTGTAGTGTATTTTATGTTTTTTGTGCAATTCACCTTAAAGAAGTTTTTTTTTAATTTTTATTTTTAAAAAGCTTACCTTTCTAGTCTAATGAAGAATTTTTTCCTTCTTCGCCTTTTAAACCAACAACAATTCAATGGATGATTATTATTTTTCTTCCTTTTTTAATTATTAACTTTGTCCGTAATATAAAGCCAATTGCCGTTATTAGTATGATTGGAAATGTTTTATGTCTAATTTCTTTAGCTTTTATTTTTCAGGTATTTTACAAAAATATTTATTTTTAAGGCATTTAGTATATTTCTGTCTGATTATGATCAAAATATTTCTCTTTTAATGTTTGGTGATTTTTTAATGTTTGGTGATTTTAACCAAACCTAGAAAATTTAAAAGATTGCAAGGGATTGATAAGGTTTGAAGCAAGGTTTATACTAGAGTTCAGCGGTATCGGCATTTAGAGAAAAAATCGGGATTCAACAAATCCGGGATAATCCCGTCCGATCCCGACCGGGATCCCGATCCCTCTGAACTCTAGTTTATACATAGGTATCTTCCCAAACATTCCACCATGATTTAAAGTAGTTTCTATTTTTACTGTATAAAATAGGCTAGGAGAAGACTTGACAAGTCTTACAATAAATCAAGGTGGTCGGATTTCCGATTTCCGACTTTTGAGCCAGTTCAGATTTCCGACACCTCTGACTATTCCGACTCACCTCTGCAATAAATAAAACCACTCTTCATTTCTTCCATTTGTGATTTACAAAAAAATGTTTTTTTTTAAATTTCAATTTAAAAATATACCTATTTAACAAATTTTACAGTATTTAATAAGAATAGAGGATCGAACAATTAAATTACCTCGAGTTACCGATTTTGAAGGAATTATGGCTGCGTGTGGATCTATTCTCTATGCATTTGAAGGACAAGCAATGGTAAAGAAATTGAAGAAATATTTTTACAAATAAAAATTATTTTTTAAAGGTACTTCCTTTAGAAAATAAATTAAAAAAGCCTTCCCAAATGGTTGGAACTTTTGGAATTTTGTCAGTAGGAATAGCAGGTACAATAAAAATTATAAATAAAACCTTTATCACTTTATAAAATAACCAAATCATTAAAATTACATAATTTAAACGAATCTTAAATCCATTCCAACATGTCCCATCTTTCTATCAGGAGTTGAATTGTCATTTTGTGATAATGGAGCACCTGAGTTAAAAAAGTACAAATAAAAACATTAAAATATTAAAGTCGAGTTTTGAGAATCTCTTCGTTGATTTTGAGGCGTTAGAATATCCACTAAAATCATTAAATTTGTACATGAAATTAATTTAAAGCTTAAAACCTTGAAATTTTACTGTTCTTGAAGCTCCAACATAATAAATAAAAATCTAAAATAAACAGAAACCCGAAACAGAAAATATACAGCGTCACACGCTATTTCATTCAACCCCGCAAAGTGTATAACAACAATCCCGCGTGATGAACAGGTTGCGTATTTCTCTGCCCCTCGTTGTCTGCTTAACTACGCGGGATTTTTGTTAGACAGGATGCGTATGTATTTGTATAGGAGACAGAAAATCCCGCACAGGCATTTTTTCGCCGACCTCTAATCTAAATAAAAATAAATAAATTGTCTCTTCCTCTCTAAAATTGTCTCTCCTAAATTGTCTCTTCCCGAGAAATTGTTTAATAACACATCCGGAAAATACAAATATTTATTAATTCCGAACGTAGTGCGACACTTGCGGACCGACTTTTGCGGACGGACATTTGCGGATTGCGGACCGTTATTGGGAAAAAAAGTGTCGTACAATCAATTCCGAAAAGTCTAAAACTAAAACAAATAATATTATTTTATAGCTGTCTCGGTAATTTTTGCTTTGTGTGGTTTTCTTGGGTTTACTGCATTTGGGAATGATGTACGTGGAAGTATTACTTTAAATTTGCCACAAGATAATATGTAAGTTTAATTAAAAAGATTTTTGAAAAGAAAAAGAAAATAAACAAAAAATTTATTCTTTTAGAGGATATCCAAATTAATTAATTTTTTAAAGCCTTATTTAAATCCGAACTGGAAGGGTCAAACGACAATCGAGATCTCGGAAGGATACCAATATTTGTTCGGGATCCCTTCTCGATCCAACCTTTAATTGGACGTTCTCTATAACATCGTCCTATTTCCAATAACACAAAATATCTTCTTTATTTTTAATTAACAGTTTTAATTAATTTAAATAAATGACTTCATTATTTTTTAAAATTTAATTAAACAAAAAAATTAAAATTATTCTTTTTTTTAAAGCCACTTTTCACTTCTTCGATTAGCCCTAACACTTGTTATTTACCTTGGTTTTGTAATTCAACTATACGTTATTGTTGATATGCTTTGGCCCGCACTTTGGAAACGATTGGAAAGGAGAGGGGGATTTTGCTCTTCTGTTAATTTAAAATTGCCTTTTGAATTGGCTTTAAGAACTTTTTTGTTGTTTATTATAAGTAAGGGGAATAAATAAATAAATAAATTTATTTTTAATAAATATTTTTTAAAGTGATTTTTGGTATTGCTGTACCTAATTTAGAAGAACTTATTCCACTTGTTGGTGTTACTACAGGTAAATAAATTATAAATTTAAATGGATCTTAAAAATCCTCCCCAATAAATATCAACAAAACAATTAGAGAGCATTGTGTTTTGTGTGTTTATCTTCTTAATTTTAAAAATTTATAAAAATAATTTTTCATTAACTGACGGGAAAATAAATATGAGAGAGGATTTTGAAGATTGGTTGAGAGCAATGTGATCCAAAACTAAACGACAATTTTTGTTTTGATTATTTTTTGTTGAAAGACAAAAATAAAATATATCCGGATGGAATATTTAATTTGATTAGACATTAATAACTCATCATTACCTCTACTTTTAGTTTCAAAGGGGTTTACTGCCTTTTTTTCCTTTAAGATATAAAACAATTTAATTAGGGCTACAAATAACCACATTTTTCAATTAAAATTTTCTTTTAATTCTAAAGGAATGTTATTAGCATTTTTAATCCCTTCTTCATTGGATATACTTACTTGGCTACCAATTAGAATTAAAAGAAGAGAATATAAATTAGCTACATTATTAATAATTGAAGATTTAATTATGGTTTTAATTGGCCTTTTTGGAATGATTGCTGGATTACAGGCTAATTTAGTGAATATTTTTAAATAAATTTTATGTTAATGTACATAAATATTTTTTTTGAAAGATTTACTAGAAAAATTTAATTTTTTTTAAATTAATAGTATTTTGTAAATATATTTAAAGAAATAGAGAATGAATCTTTCATTTAAATTAATTAAATCTCTACTAAATCTTTCAAATCTTTAAAAATATTTAAATATTTATTGTCTTTTAAATTAAAAGAATTAATAAAATTTTATGAGCTTGAATAGAAAATATTAATAAAAAATTCACCGAAAGTATAATATAATAATAAAAAATTCACAAAAAATTCATTTTCGTTTAGATTAAGTAAACGTATTTTTTAAATCCTCTAAAAATATTTTTAGAGGCATTCAGCTTTTATTTTAATCCTATATAATTTTTAATGTATAGATTCCCAAATATCCGAAATTTCTTCCAATCGTGTTCCCCAATTATTTAGTAATCAGTATTTGTATTAGAGACGGGTACCAGAGTTGTTTCGAAATTTCGATTTACGATTTTCGAGGGTTTTTTCTTTCGATTTTCGAATTCTTGAAAAAATTTGAATTTTTGGCGCCTAAGTGGAGGATTTTTGGCTTCTTGGCCTTCCAAAATTTTTAAAATTTTCGCCTGCGGTGCAGAAAAAGGAAGATTTAGGCCAAGTCAAATCAAGTCAATATCTGCCTATTGGACCGGATTGAAAATTAAACCGGAATTTATCCCTCTCTACATATAGCATTTAAGAGGGGTAAAAAGGAAAATTGAGGATAAAAATTAATGTTATTATCAATTTATTGATTGGATAAAGCGAGACGGATAAAGCAAAGGGCATAGTTGTGAAATTGAGGAGAAGGAGAGAGGGGGGGGGGTTGTGAGGGGGAGGGGGGGGGGTTGTGAGGGGTAATATGTATGTATGTATTTATAATTCTTATTTTTTATTTTCTTTTTATTAAATTAAAATGCTCCTTCACTGCATCAAACTATGTTTTTTAAACTTTTATCTTACAACTTTGCTTTATGGTTTAATTAAAGGGATGGATATAAATCTGTCTGCAAGTATGTTTAACTTTTAAATATTTTTATATCATCTTTTAAGAATGATAAATTTAATATTAAAATTAATTTATAAAAATCTACTACTATAATAATACACAAATTCTTGTTTACCATCTAACCTACCCCTCCTTTTACAGACACAACTATAAGAATTAACACAATCTTTGTTTTATGAAGATAAACTTAATTATTTAAATAATTGTTAATATATTTTGTTTAATATTATTTTAATATTTTCTTTAAAATTAATTTTCTCTTAAAACTAGTTGATGATCGAAAAGGCAAAAATCCTGTGCAAGAAAAACATCCAAATAGTACAATTAGTAAATTTTCTCTTGTCGAGTTGTCCTTTTTGATAAGAATTTTAAATTCTATTTGTGATGAAGATTTGTATATTTTTACTAAAATAAATAATCAAAATGAACAAGAAAAAGAAACGGTCCCAGAAATTGAAAAAATTATTCACGAAAAAGGGATAAAAATAGCTGTGGAGATTGGATTTAAAGAATATAATGAAAATATTTTAAAATTTATTAATAAAATTAATTCTGTGAGTAAAATTTTATTCTTTTTATTAATTTTCTTTTGAAAAATTTTTAATAGATTTTTTTATTAATACTAATTTTCTTAGTTTTATTATTAGAAATTTCCTAAAAAAATTTTTTAAAGTTAATTTCTGACAATTTTCAAAAAATCCTGAATGAATATAAAAATAAATTACCATCTTTTATACAAGAAGATAAAAAATTAGATTTTATACTTGGAAGACATGAAGATATAAAAAAGTTTAAAAAAGTAAAAAAAGAAAGTGTATTGAATAAAGAAATTTTATCAAATAAATTTAGGTTTAATTTTTAAAAATTTATGATGGTTTTATTCCATTTCCCAGCTAATTTTGACAAATAAAAGTTTTTTATTACTTAAAATATTTTTTAAAATAACAATTAATCTATCAGCAGATAACTTATGAAAATATAAGAATTTTTTTATAAATCTCTAAATCAATTTAGAAAAAGATTTTTAATTATTTGTACATATATTTTTATTTATCTATTTAGCTATGAAAGTCGCGAATTGCATCTAAAGTATTTATTAAAGCCACAGAAAAAAGAAAGAAATTTATTTATGTTTTATCAACTGCTTATTTTAGCAAACATATTAATTAAGTCTTTTCTAATTAATAATGAAAACAATATAAATTATTATAATGAAAAAATACATCCGTAAGTCAAATATTTTAACATTGATTTTAATTCTCAAAAACAGGCCCCGTTTTTTGTTAATTTTGGAGGATAAAATATTTTTGTAAGCCGTCCCCATGCTTGTTTTCTTTGTTTTTAATTGTCTTTCTCAGAACTAAGAATTAAACTATAAGCTTATACATATTAAAAATGATTTGAAAGTTAAGTTTGTTGCGGTTACGTGTATCATATTATTAAAAATTTAAAAATTATTAGTAATATTTAGAGCGTGTTTTTTAGGTTTTTACCTATTTTTTTGCGAACAGCCCTTGATGAGATAAGTCGAAAAAACACTGTTTTACCGCATAGTGTAACGTACTTTTCGAGTTATTAAAACCTAAAAAACCTATTTCGGCCTTTTCGGACCTAAGACCTATTTTGAGCCTATTTCGAACTTTTTTGGACCTATTCCAGGTTTTTTGAAAATTTTTCTTAAAATTTGCTTATTTTTAGTCAATTTTCGCAAATCTAGCATCTCAAACACCCAAAAACCCAAAAATTTTCGCCTGCGGCGCTAGTATTCTGGTATATCTACATTTAGTAGGTATACTAGGAACCAGTGTTTGGAAGCTCGTACCAAAATTCGTACTCGTACTCGTACTCGTACTCGTACCTGTGTACGAGTACGAGTACGAGTACGAGAAAAAAAAATTGGCAAGTACGAGTACGAGTACGAGTACGAGAAAAAAAAATTGGCAAGTACGAGTACGAGTACGAGTACGAGTACGAGGTAAAAAAAAGGCCTGTACGAAAGTACGAGTACGAGTACGAGCAAATTTCAAAATTCCAAACACTGCTAGGAACTAACCATCGTACTAGGAACTAACCTCGAAAATTGTCAGGTTAACATTTATATTAGACATTTCAGTGATTTTCTTTGACTATTGAACTCTAATTGATATAGGCCCCTAAAGAGGAAAATTCCTAGCGGAGACGAAAATTCCGTTTATTTCCTTGGCGACGAATATTCCGCTGTTGACGAAAATTCCGAAAATGCTGGAGACGAAAGTTCCGAAGTGTCTTGGAGACGAAAGTTCCAGAGACGAAAATTCCGTACACCATCTCGTCAACTCCCCTTATATCACGAAATCCCTTCAAATGCTACGGTATTTAGGTTTAGGCATTGTTATATCACTCAAATTTCGATAAATTTCTATTTGAAATTATAAAATATCATGAAAAGGTTCAAATTTAGTAAATGTAATATCATAAATATTTTAATTTCAACTAAAATTAGAACCTATTTTGTCAAAATTTGGACCTATTTTGGCCTTTTTCAACCTATTTCGGACCTATTTTGGAAATTTTTTGGACCTAAATAGGATCCTATTTCACGATTTTTTGGACCTAAAAAACATGCTCTAGTAATATTAAAGGTGTGAATAACGCTAGTTAATTAGCGAAAATTTTTTTCTCATGTTTTTTAAGGTCTACTTTAAAAAATTTTTTAATCCTTCCTTATTTTTGTGTATTATTTTAGCTATATTTATTAACTATTAAATTATTATAAACTTGTCCAGTAACAACAAAAACATTTAATTGTCTAGGAGAATTCATTATTGCCAACCCATCCACAAATTGCGCAGAATTTTACTTAAAGAAAAAATTATTTAAATTTTTTAAGGGAAGCAACATGGTAAAAAATCCTAGTCAAAAAGTTTATCCCGGACGAGTTTATAATCATCTAATAGGAAATAAATTTAATAGGTAACAAAAATATACAAAAATAAAGTAGGCCAGAAGATAAATTTTCCGAGTAAACCTTGAAAAACAACAAATTTCCCCCAAGTAAAATGCCCCCAATGTATTTCGCTGCCTCTAACATTTATTTTATTTTAGCGAACAGATTTTAACTGTTGCTTATCACAAAGCTTTAGATGACTTTACTTTTAGAGCAAATCGTTATTATTTACTACTAGATAAATTGACTATTTATAAAAATACAATTACAACATTTCCTAGCAATAATAGAAGTAAGTAGGCAATTAATAAATTAAGAATAGTTTCTTCTTTAATTTAAATTTTATAATTTCTGAAACAAATATACTCCAATTTTTATTTCCTCCAATCATTTAAAATGTTAAATAATATACATAGTAGATATCCTGCTGATAAGGGAACATTATTTTACTTAACAATTCAAATCCCTAAAAATATTTTTTTTTCAAAATCCTAATTGAATTTTGATTTAAATTTTGTTCAAATTTCGGCTAATTTTTAGTAATAATTTAATATTTCAGTGCAAACAACAACCATCAAAGCGGTATATGACCCCAACCGTGAAGAAATTATGTTGACTTCGTTTAATAATGCATGTTTTGCAAATGACACAGAATTTGATTTAAATGTGTTAATTAAAATATATAAAGGACTTCTTTTTCTGATTACTAAAGGTAGGTAATTTGTTTTGATTATATATTAAGAATTTGATTTTTTTAAATAATTAATTTATGGGTAATTTATGGGTTATGTGCTTGTAGCTTTTTTTGGGGTTTTTTGATTCCGATAAGTTTTATTCTTGAATCTTGGAAACTTTTGTACTTTAACATCTCTAGTATTTAGCAACCCAATTTTCACCTAACAGAAAACAAAGTTCGATACCTGAATGCATTTGTTAAAGTGTGTTTTGATTGATTCCCTGTTTTTTTCAAAATCCTAACTGATTGAAAATCTTTTCTTGTAAATCTTGAGTCCTTCTTGTAATAGCCTTCCTGTAAATCCTGAGGCAGCAAGCATGCAATTTTCAGAAATCAAATTTTTGAAATTTTCCCACTAACATAGCTTTATATGCCATTAAAGATAAAATGAATAATTTTTTACCATGTATGGGAAGGTAATAAAAACGTACCTTTATACCAAAGTTCATCCGAATCTCGATAAGATTTCACCGTCGGGACCTAGCCTAAGTAAGATAGGGAGAGACATGGGAGAACGTGCTATCGAGATTAGACTGTATAAATTTTCAGAGAAGGAGAAGGCTGAAACAAGTCAAAATGGACTGTTGTTAATTGGAGGAGGTCATCATTAAGAGATATAAAATTATTATTATTATTTAAGTATTATTTATTATTACAACCATTAGAGTTGGTTAAAAATATTTTTATTTTTACAATGAATTTTTAAAATGTTTTTTTTAATCTTGTTTTTTAAATTATGGTTTGTTCGTTAATTTTGTTAATTGGAATAAATTTGGAATAAATTGATATGAGGTTTATAATAGATAACTTATTCAAACTTAGGGAAAAAAGAAACTTTAATTTTTCATGTAAAGGCGGTACAGTAAAAATCTGAAAAAATTCCTTCCAGCTTCCCTAGCGATGTGATGGAGAATGGCAAAAAATCCGATTCTAACTTACACAAATCATCTAGATCTCTAACTCCAAAGTCAACAGAAAATGTGATAATTTGTGCTGAATCAGAAGTTTATTTTAAAATGTAAAAATTAATTTTTTTTCAAATCCAGATTCGGCGTTTTTCTTCCACGTTGACGGAGGTCCAGCATTAATATTAACTACTAAAGTTAATAAATTTTACACATTTTAACTAAATTTATTACGGAAATTTTTACTTTTTAATATTTTTAACAAAATGACTTTTAATAATAAATACAAATATATTTAAAAGTCAATCACTCCCTATCTAGGGATGTCTTCACAACCACATAGACATTCTTGTACTTTACTCGAATTGCAATTACATAGCATGTTCATTTACGGAAGAAGAATCTATTAAAATAAAAATATATTTATATCTACTATGGAGATATCTGTGCAATTTTGACACTTCCGGTTCCTGGCGGCCAAAGATTAAAAGTATATCGTATTTTATCTAAAATAACCCCTGAAGGTTATTTTTTCGATTGACCCTTAGAGGTGGGCTAATCTAGATAGGGGGGTTAGTTTAGGGGAAGGGGCTTTACTTCGATGTCTAAGGCTTTCGAAACTTGAATTTATTATTATAACAGACATTGAATAAAATTTTTTTGAAATTCTTCAATATTAAGGTTGTTTATTTATTTAATGTATAAATAAAAACAATTCACTTGTCGATCTTGTGATGGAATTTTTACTCCTCTATACTCGACCATTTCAACTAGTTCAGGGTGATATTCATCCCCAATTGGTTGATTAATTAATTGTCCATTTATAAAATATTCTTGTAACAAATTCCGAATATTTTCATTATTTGAAAGATATTCGGAATAAAAAAATTTGTATAAATTAGTGGGGGCATTCTCAATGAAGTTTGCCAATTGAATACTTTCTTCCTTTTCAAGCATTGTATTTATGTTAAATTCATTTGTCCACATTGAAAAAGGGCTTTTGTTGTCTATCATTTTTCTTTTGTTTCCTTAAAAATTTTTTTTTATATTACATTTTTGAGTGAAGGTAAATAACGTTAGAATTGTTAGAAACAATTAAAAATGCTCCAAGATTTAACCCATTAATATTTTTGGTTTTTTTTAAATTTTTACTTGAATTAAGTAGAGTATCTCCAATTTTTATTAAATTTTGACTTAATTGTAAATAAATATTTTTATATTTAAATTCGCTTAATCATTTGGGAATGTTAAAAGTTGAATTTAAATATTTATAACAGATTTTACTCTAAACATTAAATAAAAATTACTTTGGAAAGTAAAAATAATTGGAATGTATCGTTCAATATTTTTTCGATTCTCATAGTTTAAGTTGTGATCGAAATCTATTAACAAAGCTAAATCACGTTCAGCATTCCTTACAATTAGATTATCTAGAACTAAAAAAGATAAATAAAATTTACTTTTGGTTAAATCCCGACAGAAGACCGATTTATTTATTTCCCTAATTATTCCCAATATAAGACAAGTAAATGTTTTAGCGAACTTTTACTTATTTATCATCCATTGATAACCCCCTAAATAGTCTTTACTTCCAATTAAAGGAATTTGGGGTTGTTATTACAGGAAGTGAACCAACTTACATTTGTTTCGATCTTCTATGTTTGGAAAATGCACTACTTCCATAAATATATTCAAATTAGTGAGGAATTTATTCAATTTGTTGGCTTTTACTTCAAATACATCGTAGGCTTTAATATACTCAAAAATAGATATTTGTTCCCTAAATTTAATTTTTTATAGAATTTCCTTAAAGGACTTGATAAAATTTATTTATTTATTTTTTTTGTAAACTGAAAGAAAGGACTTTCTTGGTATTTTATTAAAGATTTACTTTTTGTTTGCGAAAACTTCAATGTATATTTTTGAATTACTTCGATGAACAAAATTTTTGATAAGAACTCTGACAAGTCCTAACAAACGATAAAAAATAAATAAATTTTTTTCTTGCTGGAATGGTGTTTTGTAAAGTTGTAGAAAATCTTTAATATCTTCGTTGCTTAAATATTTAAATTAGAAAAAAATTTTTTAAAATTGAGTTTCTTGAAAATTTCTATATTATTAAGTTAGATAAATCTTTTTATACATAAAATATAATTTCTGTTATAGTGATAATCTAAAACTATTAGTTTTTTTCGAACCAAGACGAGGTCTGGACAAAAATTTCGTTATCGAACCCGAGTCGATTGATCACTAAAGCGATAAATAAAGACTTTAAAATTGAGTAAATTTTTAATTTCTTTTTAAATTTGTACCAATGTTACTTTTTCTATGAATCTTTAGATTTTTAGACCGGCTCTTTTTCATATAAAATATCAAAGTATGATTTCAAAAATATTCCAAAATTTAATTAAATTATTTACCTAGAAATACTTAATAAAACTAAATTTTCTTCTTTATCAAATTCCTCTTTCAAAATTTTTGAATTATCCTCAAATCTTTCTAAAAGAAATCGATGTATCTCCATTTGATTAAAATTGTTTATACGTGAAGATAAATTATTAGAAAACCAAACAAGAATTTTTTCAAAATATTCAATCATCTTTAAATAAATTATATTTAATGATTTATTTAAGGAAAATAAAATTTTATTTTTATTATTTTAATGTTTCTCTAATATATTCCTAATATTGAAATTAAAAAGTTTTAAGTAGATCTTAATAAATTTAAAATAAAAGTAATTTTAAACATTTTCTAGCCCTAATAATTAGGGATCGGATTTTTAGATGGCAAAAACCTTAAAATTGGTACTTGAATATGTTGTATAAAATGCCAAAATAGATAAAAAATTTAAATTGTTAAGACTTTCCCAAAAATTTACTTTCCCATTATTAATCCTTTACCATTTTTCATATTTATGAAAGCTAAAGATACTAAAATTATACTATAACTAAAAAAACAAAAATTAAACGAGAATACATATAACAAATATTATCCATACAACCTAATTTTTAAGAAGATTATAACATTTTAATTTCAATTAAACGCACAGGATTAATTTTTGAAGCAATATATAAAATATTAATATCATCTTTGAAAATTGTATTACCAAATAATTCTTTTTCTTTTTCAATAAGAATTTCTCGTATAGTCTTTATTGTGTACAAATCCTCCTCTTCGACTGAGTTTAAAATTCGAATTAAATACGAAAGCTCGGTTAAGCAAAAACTAAATGTTCTACTCAACGTTTGAATATTATTGTGACCCGATCTGATGTGATCTGAATTTTTTTCAAGGAATAGAAGAAATAAAAAGTAAGCTGTAGCTTTTCCGGCCCTATCCGAAATGAATGCCGCCATCCAATTTTTCCTTTTCTCCTCGAATGGGGGAGAAAAAGTTAATTTTTCGGCTGTAGTAGGGGGAGTAAACTCAATTTTTGAGTGAAAAATTTGATTTTTTTGAAATCAATTCGAACTTTAAATCGATTCATTCGAAAGAACTAACCGAGCTGAGTCGAATGACAGCAAAATCAACGAAATCTGATTTAATTGGACCGAGATACAGACCTCCCAAAATTGAAGAGGCGAATCTTGGATAAAAAATTCGAATATACAAATGTTAGCTCATTCGAAAGAGCTTGTCGAACTGAGTTAAAAGACACTAAAATCACCGTGATTGAATGTGTTTGGACAAGGTTACCTTACCCCGGTATACTATACTACAGCCGAAAAATTAACTTTTTCTTCCACATTCAAGGAGGAAAGGAAAAATTGGATGGCGGCATTCATTCCGGATAGGGCCGCTTTTCCTATTTGTAAGCTTTTCCCATTTAGATAACCAAAATGTTAATGATAAAAAATATATGTTAGTTAGCTAAGCCGATACTTGGCGTAAATTTCAAAAAAAATAATTTTAAACAAGATTACATAATATTTATTTATATTTAGTCTAAAGCTTATTTAGTGGATTAAAAATACCTGGAACTCGTTCCATTCCATTGATCAACGTTTTTGACATAAATAAAGCCAATATTAATAAAAGATTGGATATCATGACGGAAAATATCATTTAAATAATTAATTAATATTTTAATTAAAAAATATTTTAAAAATAACTTTATTTAAAAATTTATTTATTAATCAGTCGCATTTAAGTGGATGTATGTAGGGTGCACTTTGACATACATAAAAGCAATAATTTTGAAATTTATTTTTTATATTTTTAAAATTTCATCATCTTTATAAAGATATGGATAGTCTAGACAAATATATTTAAAATATATAGAGTTCAAAATTTGGAAAATGCCAGATCCGGTTTCCGGATTTCAAATTTTTTTATCCAAATCTACAAAATATCAACCAATACATATTGTTTCAAACAGTTTATTTTTAATTTAATTTTTGTGAGTTGATTCAAGAAAGTTTATTTTGTACGAGTAGATTTGTCAAAAATTATTTAAAATATTTTATCAAATCATTAAAAATTCGAAAATATTTTAAAAATTATTAATCAGCCATTTCCGTCAGTTAACTGATAACAAATTAATTATTTAATTCTTTTATAAACAAAAGCAAATAAAATTTATTTTAAATATTTTTTGTAAAAAATGTCAACATTTTTAATTTATTTTTTAATTATTATAAATATTTATCTAATTACTTGCTTTAAAATTTCATCAAATTATTCAACCAAAATATCTTCAGAACATTTTGAAAATTATTATGAAGATGATTTTTCCTTTTCTTTGTTAGATGATGCAAAAATAAATTCAAAAATTTTATTTAATAAATTTGGTGAAATTAGCAAAAAGAAAATTGGGAAAATAAAAGTATGAAAATTAAACAGTAATTCTTGTTAATTATGAATATAATTTAACCAATAATTAATATATATTCAATTTTTGTTATATCCATATGATTGCTGGGTTCCTGCTTATCATAGCTCTAAGCTCGAATTTTTTCGAGACTGGCGGCATTGGGCTCCAAGTGCTGATACCTGGGGACTAATCTATTAACTAAATAAAATCTACTTTTAGATATTTATTTAATAATTATATTTTTATAGGAGGGGGGGGGGGAGGAATATAGAATAAAGAGAGGGGGGGGGGGTAATTAATCAGAAAGATACGTTAATTAATTTAAGCCACAAATCAACAAACAAACAACAGTGAAATTAAAAGCATACCAATTTAACAGCGATTTAACAAAAGACAAATTCTTTCCACTGTCAGCGGCAGCATATGGAAATGAAGAAAATATTCGAAAATGTCTTAACAAAACATTTATAAATTATGAAGTTTAAAAGATATAGAAATTATAATTGTTCTAATTATTTAGCTTATAAATGCCACTAAAGTGTATTGTAATGGACATGAAAGCCAAATCTGTTCAGGATTTGTTGCCTTATCTCATGATGATAAAGCAATCATTTTGTCATTTCGGTATTCTTACTTATTTATTTAACTCCATTGTAATAGCCATTCTCGTTTAAATAATAGGTACCGTATATGCTCGAATACTTACTCTGGGTAATTACCCCCCCCCCTTGCTGGAGGGGGTAATTATTCGAGAGGCGGTGCTAAATTTGGGGTATATCTCAATAAATCACGGAGGGAATCGATCGATTTATTTTTTGATATTGTTTATTAGACTGTTTCAATAATTAAAATTGACAATGATTTTTTCAATATATTTAAGATTTGTGTAAAAAAATGAGGGGGTAATTATTAAAGAGGGTAATTATTTGAGAGAGGGTAATTATTGGAGCATTTACGGTATATAAATAATACTATTAAAATAATTTATGAAAAATGCATACACCGGTTATTGTTGTCTTGGGGCGAAAAAATTGTATATAATGATAGGTAATTGGGGTTATATAAAAACGAGATCTGACTGCCTGCAAAAAATATTTTTACTTACAATAAAAAATATTTCAGAGGGACCAATTCATTCACTCAATTATTGCTTGAAAGTTCTGAGATTGCCTGTAAAAGTCAAACAGAAGTTAATATTGGAGGCAAGGTCAGCTATATAAGAATAGTCCGATATACTGGATTGGATCATTTAGCTTTTCATTTTTAGATTTCGCTCAGCCATGATCCATACCCAAAATATATTTTCTGTGAATATAAGGGTCCGTATTCGAAAAAGTTTGGATATCCGGATATAGGATATTGTATCCTGATATTCTAAGACTTCAAAGTTTTTGCTAGCCCTCTTGTAAGCAACTCTACATATATTATTATAAAAATAGTTAATAATTTCATTATTCACAGGTAGCTACTTATTTCACTGAGATTTATGAACAATTAAAAGCTGAAGGAATAATTGATTGTGTCGTAAATTTAATCAAAATTTATACAAATTACGAACTTTGGGTTTAAATTATCTTATATTTATTGTAATAATTTAATAAAAAAGATAACAGGGCATTCTCTAGGTGGTGCCCTAGCATCACTCGCCGCAGCAGAGATTGCTTCTAGTGGACTAATTAATGCTCAAAATATAAAATTATTAACACTTGGACAGCCAAGAACGGGAAATTGGGTTTGGGCTGCTGCTATGGATCAAATTGTAGATTTTATATTTTTGATTATGTGGCAAAAAATCTTAAAGATTTAAATATATTTTCAGCTTCCCTATTATAATTATCGTGTTGTTAATCATCGCGATGTAATTGTTCATTTACCAATGCGTTTTTTTGAGGGATATCATCATTATAGTACTGAGGTTTATTTTTCAAGTTTATTGAGACATAGATTATCAAGGCTCTGATTAGTGACTCTGATATTGTTTTAAAATCTGTTACATTTTTTTCTGTGCTTGTTTTGAATACTTAATTTTTAACCGAAATAAAGATTAGAGTTCAATATACTTTTAGAGTTATGTAAATAAATGATTGTGAATGTAATAACAACTGTACTTATTTGATAATCATGTCCATAAAATATTAATATATCCCTAAACCCTACATCTTGATTTATCAAAATTTTTTTTATTAATTTTTAGATTTGGTACAATAATGGAATGGATGGCGATGAAGATGGGGAAGAAGATACATTTATTGTTTGTAATGATATGGACGAAGATGATGATAACTGCAGCAATTCACTTTGGCAATTGAAAATATTTTTGAAAAATAATTATTCTTTGTTATTTTTAGGTATTATAAAACAAGTCATCACATAAATTATTTTGGTTACAGCAATATTGGAAATTACGGAAGAAATGGATGTTCTGGAGAAATGGTTAAGTAAACTTAATTTTGAAAAAAATTAACAATAGTGTTTATGATAAGTGCATATTAAGAGGATTTAAGTGTATATGTTTATAAAATAAAACCAAGCTTGCTCACGGATACTGATTTTAGTATCCGTATTCGGATATTTACGTTGGATCTTGACACTATCTGTATCCATATCCGTGTCCAAGAGCAGGTCTTAATAAAACTCCTAATTTAACACTTTAACTTTCTTTGTTTTCTCCCAATGTGTATTTATTCAAGACAATTATTTTACCAAATTTACAAAAATTATATCTACAAAAATATACAATACAATTTAATTTAATAAAATATTAATCACAAAGCTTATTCTCATTTAAAATTAATTTATATTAGGAATCCCTCAAGCTTTATTTATTACAATACTACTATTAAAAGGTTTAATTATAGAAATTTTGTTGGTTGAATTGTTGTTACTTTTAATATTTACAATATTATTTTTTGGTAAACAGAAAATAAATACTTTTAATTTATTTAAAATAATTTTTGTTTCTGCGAGAACTTCTTTGTTTTTAATTAAATAAACAAAAAAACTTGCTGATGAACACATTGCAAATAAAAACCCGAATATATAGGTTATATAACCAGAAACAAGTTTTGGGTTGTCTGTGTACTAAAAAATAAAAATTAAAAAATGGGGAGGGGTCTAGAGATTTCAAACAGGGCTGTCCTCAATTGCGGATTTCGTATTGCGGATTACGTATTTTTTGACTTGCGGATGCGTTTGCGGATTTAAATGAAAATTGCGGATTGCGGCTGCGTAAAATTTTGCGGCTGCGTAAAACAGCCCTGATTTTAAATCTGAATTGATTCACAAGTCCGTTCTATAATATACAGAACTCACATTTGCATAAAAAAGAGCCCCAAAAGATCCACCCCACAAAAATCCATATAAAAATAATATCCAAATTGTAGTTGCTGTTACTTCTAATTGTCTTCTCCAATGATTGGATGTACTTATTGTATTTTGGGAAGAATTCCTTTTTAGATATAAAATCAGAAATGGAATGTAGATTACTTTAAAAATATTTTGTTAAAAAGTTTAAAGTTGAAAATTTTTTGTTTAAGGAAATTATGTAGGTGTTTTATAGGTATAAAAATCTATGAGATCATTTAAGTACAGACAACTTAAGCTATTACACCTTCCTTCCAACCGAATTGACTTAATGGTAGTACTTTCCCTTGCAGTGTTCTCTAGTTTTAGTTAAAGTCGACTATAATTAAAATTTGCTTTCGTTAGAAATTCTTTCTAAAGGCAAAAGGATATAACGAGAATTATAACGAGAATTTACAAATAAATAAAAAATTTAAAGAATATAAATCTGCGATAAAGTTCTCAAATATATTTCAAGTAGATCAGGTGGGTATGAGCCTTTAATTGGGTTATAATGTAATGATAAAAACTAGAGTAAGTCGAGTCCGAGCGAGTTCGAGTATACTCGACTCGATCGCTCGGGTTTTTTTCGCTTTTACTCGGGCTCGGAACTCGGAATCCTAATACTCGGATTACTCGTACTCGGACACTTCATACTCGACGACTCGGTTAAAACTGAGTATTTTATATTCCCTTGTCAGCCCTATCGGAATGGGCTGACAAGGGTAGTAAAAAGGAAAATAGAAGAGGGCAGAAACACCTCTGTTCTTTTCCGCTTCACTTTTTCTCTTTTTACCACATTGAAGGGGAAGAGTAAAGGAAAAAAAGGGAAAAGGAGTCTTGTTTTTCTCTTATTGGAAAAATGATTAAAAATTTTATATTTATAGAATGTCTGTTATTTGGAAACAATTTTAAAAAAAGTCAAACGATGTTGTAGTTTGTAATATTTGTTTATTAAAATTAAAACGGCCTGATGGATCGACGACAAATTTATGGCGTCATCTAAAAGCAAAACATCCGGATGAGTTTGAAATGTTGGGTACAAATGAAAATCGATCGGAAACTCAGGTTTTTGAAATTAGATTTTAATACAATTAACATTATTATATATATAGGAATCGATAATCAGCTTTATTTCAAATAAGAAAAGTAAAAGACGAGGCAGAAGAAAAAATGGCAAGAATTATGCTGAGGCAAAACAACGGATTTTATTTTTTTAATGATCCTGACGTGAAAAGTTTGTTTGCGCAGGCATATCCTGATCTCCCAGTAGATTTTATTTATATTTTAATTTTAATTTTGTAATTATAGGCTTTTGGATCACAGAAATATTTTCGAAAAAATGTAATTCCTAGAATGGCAGTAGAAGTTACACAAAAGATAAAAGTTGGTGTTGGCAACAATTATTTTTCGATTACCACAGATGGTTGGTGTCAACCTACGAGATCTATTTATATTCTTTAAATTTTTTATTTATTTGTAAATAAACCTTTTTCATGTTTACTCACTTATTACTCGCGCCAAACTGTCACCTATCATCTGATGACTGCAGAAAATTATGGTAGAGAGAGGAAAGGAGTAGACTGCTGAAAAATATGCATTTTTGCAGAATGCCTTTTGCGGACATGGGGGACACGAGCTGGACATTTACCCGAGAATTAATTATAGAATAAATAAATTAATTATAGAATTAAAAATTTAAAAATCTCACAAAATAGGAGGGCCAAACAGCTATTTGAATAAAATTGCCCAAACCAGCTGGACATTGGAGCAGATGCCGCGCCCATAGAACACATTGCTATAGGTGTTATGTTATCCCCGCCATAAACTTTTGTGAAAGTATCAATAGCAATCGAAATTATTTGAATTGTGAAAACAATCAAGATTAGCTTCTAAAATTAATTTAATTATTTGTTGTCGATACTATCGTCGTATATGCCAACATAATTATCCATTGTAATTTTTGTTTCAACCTCTCCCTGGGGGGGGGGGGATAATTTATAAAGGTGGGTGTTGTAATCATTTGAGAAAGACAAATAAATTTCAGACTAATCTTGACTTCCAAATATTAATGTTTATAATATAAAACTAGTTTTTGATAAAATTTATTACCAAATTAGCTTTCCATTTATATTTGAGAGGATTAATAACCATATAGCATCGGTCTGCAGCAATGGCTAAGACAGCAATTCTTGTAGCCGTAAATCCCATCCCCATCGGTGTATTTATCTTAACAAAATATTTTCTATAATGTTGAAATAAAGGAATAAATTACATTAATGACTAAAAAATGTGTGAAAATTTTTTTGTATAATGGAATTGAGTTAAACTTTTAATTAATAAACTGTGAATATATTTCCTCTTTTAAGGAAAGAATTCAACATATAAAAATTTTAATTAAATTATTTTTAAAGAACATGTATTTTTCAAAATTATTTACCCAAACACAAATTAGTCGAGAATATAACAAAATTCCTTTAGAAGATGCATTTATCATATATGTTGTTCTGATGAAATGTCCGAAAGCTTTAAATTATTAAAAAAAAATTATTTTATAACCCAAAATGTTCTCTTACCAATAAGAATATCAGCAAAAGACAATAGAATCATATACCAGGTATATTGACTTTTCCTCAAGCTTTTGCTCTAAAAATAATTTTTTAAAATATTAAAAAATAATTAAATATTACATAAAACACAAGAAAAATCAGAAAAAAATTTGAGATAAGTCCAACGAAACTTCCCAAATAGCGAATTGTATTTAATATTATAGACTCGTCCCATAACGCATATAAGGATCGTTGAGAATTTGTTGGTGACATTATTTTAAAAAATAGATATGAATATTTCTAATTATTTAGACTAAATAAAATTTAAAAAAAAATTTTGAATTGGAAATTTTTCTTATTAAATTAAAACTATAAGATTGTAAGACATAAACCAGACAGAATTTAAAGTAAATTAAGAAAAGCTATTTATTCAATGATTAGATTAAATTAATTATTTTAAAATTTAATTTAAAAGATTCTTTTTTAATTCCTCAAAAACCTAGCAGGAGGTTTATACTTAAATGATAAAAATTGATTAAAACTTTGGTTCTACTTGACTTTATGAGTCCAATCAAACTTTATGAGTCCAATCAACAAAAAATTGGATTTTTCTTGGTGTTGCAAAGTTGTGGTATGGTTCCAAAACATTTCTTCATGTTCGGGACCTAAGCCCACTGGGTCTGGGACCATTCCTTACCCTATCCCTCGAAATTTCTTAAAGTTATAGCCAATTGTTTAAAATTTCAGAAAAACGATTATAACTTTCAGAAATTTCGAGGGATAGGGTAAGGAATGGTCCCAGACCCAGTGGGCTTAGGTCCCGAACATGAAGAAATGTTTTGGATCCATACCCCTACTTTGCAATACCAAGAAAAATCCAACTATTTTTTGATTGGACTCATAAAGTTTGATTGGACTCATAAAGTCAAGTAGAACCAAAACTTTCTAGTCCCTTTTTTGTTCAAAATTATTTGGAGTTTATTTTAGAATCCGTCATGTATATTCTCAAAGTTCTAAAATTTTTGAATGGAATTCTTATTTTGTCTGGAGATTTTTTTAAATAAACTTGTAAAATATTACCAAAAAACACATTTACTTAATTTAGAGTAGAGCCCGGCTCGATACGATTTTTCATCGATAATTATCGATATTTTTCGATATTTTTTTTCGATATTATCGAAAAAATATCGACCGACAAAATTTTGACTTTTTCGATATTTTTCGGTATTCGATATTTTTTCGATATTTATCGAAAAATATCGACCGACAAAATTTAAAAATCGAAACAATCGACCGACCAAATAATAAAAAATCGAAAAAAATATCGAACGTCATTTTTGTCAAAAATCTGACATTTTCGCGCCAAAAAGGATGCATTTTTGCTTCTTGCCCAACGGAAATTCAAAAAATTTTCGCCTGCGGCGCAGAAAAGGAGAAAGGTTTCTTCTATATTCACGATTTAGTTTGTTAAAGCGAGATGAGAGTGAGATAATATGTATATGGTACTTAACACTGATATGAATTAAGAAAGATTTCGGTAGATTTAGAGAGATTTCAATGAATTAAGAGTAACTTGATGGGATATCAGAAGATTTTGTGGGATATTTGAGATAACCAAGGATCAATACGGATATTATTGATATCCGGGGTAATCGACTATTTGTATAACTTATAGAGGATTAAGTGGGTAAAACCGTCCAAATCCATTAAGTGGGTAAAACCGTCCAATTTAAACCGTCCAAATCCACCAATATCCCATTTAATCAATCTTAATCTTATTAAACTACTAGGTCTATTGTGTTATTCATTGGTTATAGAAAATTTTTGAAAAATCGAAAAATATCGAGACTTTTTTTTCGATATTTTTCGGTTTCGATATTTTTCGATATTTATCGAAAAAATATCGACCGAGAAAATTTTGATTTTTTCGATATTTTTCGATATTCGATATTTTTCGATATTTATCGAAAAATATCGACCGACCCCTCCGGCCGGGCTCTAATTTAGAGTCAACATATAATTATTCTAATATTTTTAAATTTTGTTATTAACAGGATTATTTGGTTCAGTCAATTTTATTTGACATTTTTAATGTCCCTATTAACTTGGCACTAAATTAATTTTAATGTCTTTTATTACAAATAATATTTAATAAAAACCTTCATATTTTATTTATTTATATACTAATTACACTAAAACCAAAAATTTTATAAAAAAAAGCATTAAAAGAGCATTTTCACCTGTCAATATAGTATATAAATACCTGACATTTTTAAAACTTTTTATAAATTATTTATACGAATTTTAAATAATAACTAGACATGGTAATTACTAAAAATTTCAGTATATATAATTAATTATTTAATAATTTTTTTTTGTTATTTGAGATAAAATAAAAAATAATTAAATAATAAAGTTTTTTTAAAAGAATATTTTGAATATTATTATTTTAATATTTAATTTTTGATTGTTTAAATTAATAAATTCTAATATAATTTTTTCTTAAAAATTATTTCATGTAAATAAAATTAATTTATGAGTAAAATAAATTAAATTTTAAATAATTTATTTGCACAAATTTAGTTCATTTATTTAATTTCAATATATTAATATATCTGTAAATAATTAAATTCTATTATATAAAGAAAGATTACTGTAAAATCTACTAATAAAAAATTTATTTTTAATTAAGTTTGGGTGCTGTTGTTTTTACTTTTTATTAAATAAATAAAATAATTTTATTTTCTTAGAATTGTATTTGGTTAAATTGTTTTGGTGGATGAATTTAAAAGTAAAATTAAATTTAAAAGATAATAAATATATGATAATAAATATACAAAACAACCTGAAATAAAAAGAGAAGAAAATTATTTTTAAAAACAGTAAAAAAAATTTTTTTATAATTTAAATGTAATGAGAATTTAAAGTACAAATGTAATAAAACTGAACTTTTCCCACAATAGGTCTTTGTTTTGGACTTTTATTTAAATGCGGGTGATGAAAGCCCACTCATTTTAAACGAATTTTACTTTAAAAGAAGTTTCTAGGGTTAAAAAACCTGAAAAAAACTAAAAACAACCTGAAGATAACATAAGCGTTTTGATGTTAAGGGTTGAAAAGTTGATAACGATGGAAAGGATGACAAACGAGATCAAGCCTTGGAACGATTTAGGAATAATTTTGATAATGAATATACAAATTTGTTTTTTTTTAAAAATATTAAATAAATAATTTGAAAATTGTATTTTTAATTAGAAAGCTGGTTTTCTCAAAAAGCATATTTAAAATTTTTAACTTCAACAATTAACCTTGTCACACATATTTTAGTTATTAAAAGGTCTTTATCCCAAAGCATTATTTAATAAAATAATTTTTCAAATAATTTTTTAAAGTTTTAAAAATTATTTTTTAATTTAAAAATAAATTATATTAAAATCATGTGACTCTAAATTTATTTTTAAAAATTAAATGAATATACACAGCAACGCAAAAATTATTTCCTATAGTTGGAAATAATTTTTTTGGAACGTGGACGTATAATTTTGCGTAGGTCAAAAACACAAATTTTGGTCTAAAAATTTTTAAAATTAAAATTCTGCCAAAAATCCATATAAATCTTGTTAGTTATTCACTAAAAGATCTGTATTTAAATTTTCAGAAAATTCGGATCAATGCAAACGGAAAAATTTCAAAAAATGGAATGGACGTATAATTTTGCGTCGCAGTGTACATAGTATATTCAAGTATAAAATTAAATATTCTGAAAACTTTTATTCTCCCCATCAAACAGCAAAAACTCGCTGTTAAACATAAAACTTTAATTTAATTATTTAATTTTATAATATTTTAATTGATTTTTATAATTCGATTAATCGCTTTTGAAAAGCGCTATGCGTCTTGCGATAGAAAAAAAATATTTAAAAAAAGGAGAGACAAAATTCCGCGCGACTTACTCTCTCACCTTTTCCCTTTATTTTTCTCTTGCTAGACATGGACAATTTTTAAATAACGTAGCATAGGATAAGCATTAATAATGTATAGCTAAAAATATTATATAAAATTAAGAGAAATTCTTTTAAAGAATTCTCTCTCTCTAATAATATTTTTTTAAAGATTGCCTCTTCATTACTCCCCAAAGGCTTTATTATAGAGGGCTAATCATTTCTACATTCTTTTATTTATTTAATTTTTTCTTTTAATTTTTTTTAAAATTTTAAATAATTTAAATAGATTTTATAAAAAACAAGTTCTTATTTAAAAGACTTTAAATGAAAATTTTCTAAACTTTTTTAAAATAATTGGAGTAATTATGAAAAAATTACTTTTCAATTCAATTATTTTTATTTTATTTTTTATTCCCCAATTAATTCCAATTTTTGGTAATATTATAATTTAAAATAAAAATTTAATTTAATTAATTTTAACGTCTAAGGCTTAAAGTTTTCTCGTCCTGAAAATCTTTTGGTAGAAAATGCTAAAGAAAATGTTTTTTATCTCTTTCAATTCCCTCGTTCTTCCAATACACTTTGCTTGTCTTAAGTTGAAGTTTTTCTTAAATTAAATGGAATTAATTTTCATGTAAGTTTTTAGAGAAAGGAAAGGAAATATTTTTTAAATTACCGTATTTATTCTAATACAATGGAATGTAGAATGTAATATCTCTTTTTTGAGGGTATCGAAAAATAGAAAAGCGGCCATTCTATTAGAATAAATACGGTAATTCTTTAAATTTATTCGACTAAACAAGTCTGCATCCTTCAAATCTCTTGCTATCTCCAAGTTAAGAGTTACATATGACGAATGCGTAAATTCAATTACTTGTTTTTTTCCTTCTTTCATTTTGCATAAATATTTTTTGAATAATTTTAATATAATTATTTTAGCGTATTTCAAATAAGTTATTTTTGGATTCTCCTACCGGTCAAATACCTTTTGCACAATACAATGGGGAATATATTGATGGTTCAACAAATATAATTTCTCGGGCGAAGGAAATTATTTTTGAAAAACAAAATGAAAATTTAGAGAATGAACAAAATTTAAATTCGAAAAAATTAAAATTTAAAAAGTTTTCTAAAAAGGTTAAAAATATTCCCTCAAAAATTAAAAATAAATTTTTTCGTCGTGAACCTTTAGAAGAAAAAATTATAAAATTTTCAGAAAAGTTGTTCGGGTAATTTTTATTTTATAAAATATTAGTATACATATTTATTTACAATCTTAACTTTTATTGTGAATATTTAGTTTCTTAATGGTTGATAGAATAAAGCGTTTATCGAAAGATTTTGGAAGTTTGGAATTTTTGTTGGAAGATGATGGACTTGTTGAAGAATTTATTTATTCGGATCCAATTGAAGACAAACGTTTATTTATAAAAGCCGATAAGGGAGAAAATCACGAATTAGAAACAGATAACCAAAGAAATTATAAAGTTTTGGCTACTCCTAATTTTTGGAAAGCATTTTTCAAATTCGAAAAAATCTGGAATAAAGGGGAATATAAAGAATCTTTGGAAATTAAGTGGAAAGGTGTGTAGGTTTTTATATTTTTAGTTATTAATTTTGTTGGCCATTCTCTCGGTCGAAAAACGGCCTATCGTTTCCTTATCAACACATAATATTTGACTCTGGTTGATAGGTGATATTACTAATACATACCGTATAACCTGTAATAATTGCCCTCCCTCAAATAATTACTCCACTTCCATTAATTCCCCCTCCAGCGATAGATTGAAACAATAATTACCCTCAAACAAATGCCCTGAAACACGTTCAAATTTCAAACCTCGATTAATTACCCTCCCTCGATTAATTACTCCCTCCAGCGAAGGTCGAAACAATAATTACCCTAGGTAGTTATTAAAGGATATACGGTATATCCATTATATCTTTTAAATAGCAAGAAACTTAAATTATAATTATTTAATGTCTTTATACCACAATCGACGCTCTAGGAATGAGCTGTTATCCTTAAGGAAATTACATACATAGGAGGGATGTCTTTTTAGGTATATAGAGCTTTGACTTTAGTTTACACTCAGTTTTTCTTTTAAAGAAGAGGAGAAAAAATTAGAAACAATTGTCAAACAAAATCAACAAAGTAATTATTTTATCAGGGATGGGATTCTTACCCTGTTCCTAGCTTAAAGATTGAAATATTCTTTAAACAAAATATGTGCTTAACTATATATATTTTGGATAACAAAATTAAATTTTGTATTTCCTGTCAATTCGAAATTTCAAAAATATACGGCTGCGGCGCTAAAGTTAAATCAAACAAAATTTAAAAACACAAAATAAACTTAAACTAAACTAAAGCAGTGTGTGAAAACACCTTTAACCCTCCCTCTTGCTTCTACATAGTTAATCTCGACAATGGAATTTCTGAAAAATCTGAAAATTTCATTCAGATTTTAGTTTTATGCATTTTTAATTGTCAATTAAAAGTTTCGGATTTTTATTTTTCGTCAATCCCATCCCTGATTTAAATCAAGATATTGCCTCGACAAGTTCAAGTAAAGGTATTTTTAATTTCTAGTAATTAAAAAATAAATTAAAAATAAATTGTTTTAATCCCTATTAAATTAATTTTAATTAATTATTTAAAATATTTCTCTAAAATTTAAAAAATTTTCTCAGATTTTAAGAAAAAATAAATATTATTTTAATAATTAATTTAAAATTAAGATATTAAAGGAAAATCAATAATATCTATCGAAATTGAAGAAAATAATCAAAATAAAATGGATGAAATTAAAGAAGATTTTCTTAAAAAATATGTTAATCTAGAAATGAAAATAAATGATTGGGGTAATTTTAAAAGCGAAATAAATGAGATACTAAAAGGATTTTTGAAATTAATATTAATTAGAGATTGGTCGACGAAAAATGATGTTTGTTTTTTTTCTAAAAAATTATACATTTAATTTAAATATTTGGTTAAAGATTTAATATTTTTTAAATATTTTTTTAAATAAATAATTAATAAAAAAAACTTTTAATAATTTATTTAAAGTACGAACACTATATCGAAAACAATTTAAAATATATACATAAAGGTGTTAAAGAAATAATGAATAAATCTTTTAAAAATGTTGGTGAATTTATTTTTGGGAGAAATTTTACAGAGGTGAGTTTTAAGTAAATTAATAAATTTATGAGATAGTAAAACATATGTATCATTCAAATAATTCCTAAATGGATCCAGTTGATTTGACAGTTTAAATTAGAGAACGGTCTGCGAGGGTTGTCAGTAGTATATATACCACTTTTATGCCAAAAATAAATTTTTGACATAAAACCGTCACAAAATTTTCTACAAATATTTTTCAATAGGATTAGAGGGAAATTATTTTTCAATATGTTTATGGGGTTTAAAACAAAAATTTTCTACAATTATTTTTCAATAGGTTTAGGGGGTTTTAAAAATTAAACCAACGATGCCTAACTTGCCAGAGCGGACGGGTTAGCACGCTTTAATCGCGGTATGGACGTAATTGTAAGAATGTTAAATTTTTAATATAAATAGATGATATTTCACCAAAAACCACTTCACATAAAATTAATTATTAAATTAACAATAAAATAAAAAGTCAATAAAATAAAATTACTTTATCCCCGTACAAGATCTGATAAACGTATAAAATTGTTGAAATGTAATAAATTTAAATCAATAAAATTCCAGTTTGAATTAATAAAATAAATTAAATTAATAGAATTAATTTTTGTTTAATAAAATTAAATAAAAATTTTTATTTAATTTAAAAAATTAATTGAATTAATTCAATCAATTAAATTAATAAAAATATAAATTTATAAAATTTATTTTAAAAATAAAAAATTAATAAAATGAAAGAAGAAAGGAATTGAAAATTTTTAAATTTATTTTACTAATAAAATGATGTTAATAAAATTATTTTTTAGTACAAATTAAATTACTTATTACAAATTAATTTAATAACATTAATTAATAAAATTTTATAATCTTTTATAAATTTATTAATAAAAAATTTTTTAATTTAATTACCTAATAAACTTTTATTAATTTAATTCATAACATTAATATAAATAAAAAAATAAATTTCTAAAATAAATTTTATTAATAAAGTTAGTATTAAAGTGCAAATTTTATTTAAAATGTATAATGGAAAACTTCTTCTATTTTTACATTTATATATAGCGGGTAAATGGAAAGAAAGAATGAAAAAAGGAAGGAAACAAAAGATTGAAAAAATTTTTATTTATTACATTTATTTATGTAATGAGTTGGAAATATATTTGGGAAATGAATGGATATAAAAATTCTTACATTTATTTAAAAAGTGAAATCCAATAGGGGAAAGGAAGGATAGGAAAAATTTTTGTTTTTTATTTTTTTACATTTATTTATATAGAGTCAACTGTTGTAGGGGAGAAGAATGACTGGAAAGAATGGGACATTTGCAAAAGACAAAATTAAGTGTTAAAGAGAAAATCCTCTGATTAATTACTTTCCTATGCCCTATCTTTTCCCGACGTTCCTTTCCCCTATCACATTCCACTCTTTATAAATAAATGTAAAAAAATAAAAACCAAAAATTTTTCCTATCCTTCCTTTCCCCTATTGGATTTCACTTTTTAAATAAATTCAAGAATTTTTTATCTCCATTCATTTCCCAAATATATTTCCCTCTCATTACATAAATAAATGTAATAAATAAAAATTTGTCAATCTTTTAACTTTAAAGTTAATACTTTAGTCAGTTATCAAACGAGCAAAGGATCAAAATGTAAAACATTCAAAGGAAGAAGGGCCTAAGGCTATTCTTGATGCAATGATTGATTATGATGAGGATGAGGACGAGTCTGATGACCCAGATCCAAATGCTGTTATTTCTTTGGGCGAGGATGAAGAGGAATACAAGCAAAAGCGAATCGAACGTAAGTTTGATATTTTTTATTTAAATATTTTTTAGGTAAACAACGTGCCGAAACATTAGTTCCAGAGGGATTGCTTAAGCGTGCTCAGGTGCTTAAAGTACCGCGCCAAGGAATTTTCATTCACCAATGCAACGACTGTCGAGAAACGCAGAAGAAACGACAAAATTTTCTTTACAAAACAGGAAATGCTATAAATTTTATGCTTACATTCGAATTGTGCGCAGAGGACCTCGACAAAAATATAAACCTAGGGGCGTATTACGCTGCAATTTGGGGTATTACATAATTATCAGATAATCTAAAAATTTTTAAAAGGTTTCAAGGAAATGTATGAAACGCCTGAGGAACAAACGTCCAGCTTTTCAAAATGTAAGAAAATTATAAATAGTGAAATTATTGAAAAATTTTAAGCTGACGGTGTGTTGTACTTTCGACGCGGCGCAAATATTGCTTCAGGGAATGATTATAAGCTATTGGGCTTATTGAAATATTGTTGGATTTTGCATCAGGTAAAAATTTCATATTAACTACGATTTATTTTAAAAGTTTAGTGCGATAAATGTATCAGTCTTCAGAGGTCCTTAGCCAGTGACATGTTCTTGCATAAATGTGGGGAAAAATATGAGCTGAGTTTCATGGTAGATTTCCAAAAATTTTTAAAAATAATTAATATTTTGTAGGTTTGCGAGGCCTGTAAGGACTACAATAAGGACTACCAACAAAAAACTTTTGATATGTTTAGCAATTTTAATAAGAAAAAATGAATATTGATAACTATAACTTTTGTTGAATAAAGGATATTTTTTAATGGAAATTTTATTTCTCATTCGTATTATCGAATTTTATCTTTTAATTTACTAATTCATCTTTGGAGTTCTTTACAGCTACAGCTCTTTATCTCAAATTTTACAACGCGTTTTGTGAAATAAAAGGTTTCGTTTATTCTTTTTAATTTTAAATTAACTTTCAGATGGATCAACATGTAGCAGATATTGCACTTGAAGAGCTCAAAGAGAAACGTAGACGACTTGCTAGACAACTTGAGCAACTTTTCGATGCAGAGTATGACGAAAAACAGCTTAAGTCGGATCTTTACGCAGCGTTTATTCAACATCATCGGAATAGATATCCGCAAATGTCATTAAGTAGAATCCACGAGCATTTTTTGAAGGAAAGACACGCAATGGGAAGACAGGTTTTTATTTGAAAAAATTTTCAAAATTTTATTGAAGGCCATTGTTGACGTCGTCAAAAATGAATTGTATTATGCGCTAGGGCATACAAATAGCAAATATTGGGGGCAAATTGATCTGCAATCTGCAATAGACGTTTGCTGCTACAGAAATTATATACCCACAAAGAAGAAAAGAGGTAGTTAATTTTGTCTAGCATTAGAAGTATTTCATATTTTTAGAAAACTCTCCTGTTATAATAATGAACGACATAACTAAACGATTGGAATCACAACTTAATATTGAGACAAAGGACGAGCAGGATTTAGGAGTTGAAGGCACATCGGGTACATCACAAGACAATGTGTCAATATTTATGCCTGATACTGTGAATTATTTCACTACCACGGACAAGATACCAGAAGAAGATGAATGGTAAAAGATATTCAAGAAAGCGAGTTTTTAAAAATGTTTCTTTTCTAATGAATAAATTAAAAATTACTATTATTTTATATAATTTATAGCGTTATTTTCGCAAAAATATTTAAAAAAATAATTTAAAAATTTTTTAGAATTTTAGATGAATCAAAGAAATTTTGGAAATTATTCCATAAGTCACTTTTATAAAGAAGACGTATCAGAGAACATCAAAAGTTCAAAATTTAAAATAGGAGTTTTCAGGTCTATAAAAAATTTTTTCTTATTTAATTTAAAATTCTAGAACTGTTTTCACAGTGAGGAATGTCGATGATGCTCCAGAGGGCAGCGATAAACTTCTCGAAGATTTAGTAGACCATTTTATTGCAAAGGCCGACAAGGCGGCGGGTGAAAAATCTGAGAAATGTTCAATAATTATAAGAAGTTCCGTTCTTGAAAAACCCATTCAAATACCATATAGAGGACTGGCACAAAATACACCTCAAGTTATTATGGAGCAATTTGATGCCGTTGACCAGAGCGGAAAACGTATGGGGAGACCTTCTTTATACAGTCAGCCTATACATATTGAGGTGAATATTATTCTTTTATAATATATTTTTTATTTAGATTGTTATGGGCCCTTCGAATGATGAGGCACGTGAATTAATAAAACAAGGCGAGGGAGGAATGGGCAGGAATTCGAGAGAAATTCTCCAAGGAGTGGATCTAAACAATCTAATCCCTGTAAGTGCATATTATTTTAATTAAAAATTGAATATTTAGGTCCATAACGAAAACCTTAACCCTCCAGCGAATATTCATTGTCTACTTCTTGCTGTTCAACTTAAAATACTATATGTCAACTTGGAAAAGACTAATATAGAGAAGAAAAAATTCCACAGGCTTATAAATGGACAAAATAAGAGAGCAAAAACCGGGCGAACACTTTTAATTAAAGAAATGCTACAGCAAATGCCAAGATATGGCATTAGTTATCCTACTTACGCGCCTCAGTACACTGTTGAAGAACATGTTCCATTGATACAACGTTTTCTGGATTTGCGTTTTCCTGGAATGTACCGAATTTCGGTATTCGGCGAACAAGGAAGAATCCGGCCAATATGGAAGGGAGCTGAAAGGGCGGAACACGAGATTGCTCTATATTTAAAAGGAGAACATTATTATGGGATTAGAAACCTGAATGCCCTCTTCGGTTCATATTATTGTATTGATTGTGAGACTCCATACACAAAGAAATTTGCACATCGTAATAAATGTATTGCTAAATGCCCTCGATGTTGTGGGATTGGATTTGGTTTCCCATGCAAGGTGATTGAAGGCTTTTCAAAAAAATGCTTACAATGTGCAAACACCTTTAAAAATCCTGATTGTTTTAAAAGACATACAGAAAAGGGTATATGCAAGATTTATAAAAGGTATTTTTCAAATTAGAAAATTAATAACATAAATTTTAGATGCGAGAAATGCGGACATATTTACCGCGCTAAAAATTATTCGGCTGTCACCCAAAAATCAGACAGCGAGTCTACAGATGAAAGTGAACTTACCGCAAATAACAACAACAAGGGACATGTTTGCTTCATACGCTATTGTAACCTATGTCGTTCTTTTCACAAACGCGAAGAACGATGTTATGTACAACCAATTGTACCAAAAATAAATAATGAATATCTATTGGTAGTTATGATTATTTTAAATAAATTTGTTCATTTTAGATTGTCTTTGATTTTGAATGTGAACTTTTATCTCCGACAAGAAACGAGCAAGAGTGGAAACAGCTGAAAAATGATGCCTTAATGCCTCTTAGTACAGTTCCAAATGATGATAACTACCAAGTACATCATGTGAACTGTGTATCGGTATTTAATGTTTTAACTGTAAAGTAAAAAATTTTCAGGCATTATTGATGTGTGCACGATGTATCGGAAATGATAATTGGAAAAATGAAAAAACAGGTCGTTGCAAAACATGCGGTATGGACATGCCAAGAATGAGAACATGGACTGCAGCGGATTTTTCAAATCCCCTGCGTGAATTTTTGGAATGGCTAATTAATGGATTGGGGAAAGAGCGATCCGGAAAAACATATGCTATTTCTCATTATGGAGGGTTTGTTTACTTATATTCATTTTCTCATTATTAATTTAAGTCGATATGATATGCATCTATTATTAGGCGAATTGATAAAACATTTTGGAATTGAGCCAAAAATTACAAGGACGGGAAACAAGCTTTATGAAGTCCTAATTAAGAAACAAAGAAACAGATTTCCTTATATTTCATTTCGCGATTCATTCAATTGGACTATGCTTAAGCTGGAACAACTACCAAAAGCCCTAGCTCTTGAAATTGACGAAGGAGGCAAGTCGTTCTTCCCTCACGGATGGAATTTCAATAAGAATATGAATGTTCGACTTGACGGATTACCTGATCAGCAATATTATTACCCTGATTCAATGGGAAAGGAGAGAAGAAAAAAATTCGAAGAATGGTATGAAAAAAATAAAAATGACCCATTTTGTCTTCGTGAACAAATTGTCGAATATTGTCAACAAGATGTACGTATTCTCGCTCATGCTCTCGTCAAACTTCAACGCCTTTTCTTTGAGCTAGCTACTGATCCTGCCAAGCGAGATGACGTACTTGTTAACTCTATGACACTTGCCAGCGCATGTATTCGTCATTTCTGTAAGTTTTAAAAATTATTATTTAATTTACTATATTTTAAGGTATAAACTATCTGAAAGAACATCAAATGGGAATTATTCCCGATAATGGTTATCATCGGGATTCAAATCAATCTGCAATCGCTTTAAAATTTCTTCGCTGGCTCTCACACAAGACAGGTCTTCAAGTTCAACACCAAGAAAGTCCAGAAGGAGAAAAAAGAGTCAAGGTTTCGGATGGAAGTATTTTGCGTCTTGATGGATATATTAAAAGCATTGGAGGAGTAGACCAAGCTATTGAATTTTTGGGATGTGCATGGCACGGACATGAATGGTAATTAAATTTATATTGCAAATTATTTGCATTTAGTTTATATCGCCAACATGAAGTTTGTTTAAATGGAAAGACAGCGCTGTATAATAAAGATAAACTTTATGAACGTGTTCGCTTATTGAAAGAAGAGGGAATTTGGACTACTGCCGTATGGGAATGTGAAGTTATGAAAGAACTTGAAGAGGATCCAGAAATGTCTCTGTTTTTTGATACATTGCCAGATATTGGCCCGCTGTATCCTAGAGATGCTTTTCATGTATGAATTATTTAAAATTTAGCATATAATTTTAAATTAAGGGTGGAAGAACAGGACCGTTGGCTTTAAAATGTGATTTAGAAGGATCAGATGATTTTGAGATTTCGTGTTTTGATGTTGTAAGTCTTTATCCTGCAGTGAATTTTTATGCGTTTTATCCGATAGGTAAATTTAGAATAGCTAAATATATTTTTATTTATGTTAGGCCATCCAAATATTTTGGAAATAAACAAGGATGTGAATTGGACTAAACCTGAGGATTTACATCCATATAGAGGATTATTCAAGCTCTTCTTAATTCCTCCAGATGATCTGTATCTTCCAGTTATTCCAGAACGAATTCATGGAAAATTGGTAAAAATTTTCTAAAATTTTATATTATAAATAAACAGATCTTTCATCTCTGCCATCGTTGTGCAGTGGAAATATCTCCAGGTGTGGCAATACGGTCAAACAGTAAATATAACAAAGAAATTGGTCACAAATGGTGTCCGCACACAGATGAGCAACGAGGATTTGTTAGTACTACTTGCTCGGTAGAACTTGAACTTGCATTGAAAAAAGGATATCGCGTGACTAAAGTTTACAGCATTTATCATTGGGAAAAGTGGTCAGACACCTTGTTGCGGCCTTATGTTCAGGATATGATGCGTCTAAAAATTGAAGTAAAAATTATTTTATGACTTAAAAAACCAATGTAGGCGAGTGGATGGCCGGCTAGTGTGTTTGTCCCTGGAAATCATGAACTCGAGAAACAGAGAAAAAAAGAATTTATTGAAAAAAACCAGAGTGAATATGGAATACATTTAGATCCAACACGGATTGAAAGAAACGAGGGCATGCGTTACCTTGCAAAGACATGCAACAATTCAATGTGAGAATTTTAAATATTGTTATCATTTTTTTCAATTTAGGTGGGGTCGATGGGCGCTGCGGTGTAACTTGTCGCAGGTATTTTTCTTAGAAATCTGACATTCAAAATTTTTAGGATTGTATAACGAGCTCCCCCGTCGAACTTCATAGCGTTCTTAATGATCCAAAACTTGAACTAGGCGCCGTAGAAATGCTTGCTCCTAATCTTTTTTCCGTTCCATATCGGCATCGCCGAGAATTTGTACGCCCACATGACAAATATAATATTGCAATAGCATTGATTACAACAGCAACAGCAAGAATAATGCTTTACGACTATATGGAAAAAATAGTTAAAGAAAAAGATTGCAAGCTACTTTACACTGACACGGATAGCTGCTTTTACGTGCATCGCCGAAGACAACCGCCTCCTTTTCGTGTGGGTGAGATGCTTGGTATGATGGATCGCGAATATGGTGAATGGAACATTATTGCATTCTATACTGGAGGGTGCAAGCAGGTATTCAAGTATGCTTTTGATCAAACTCAAATTTTCCAGTATGCCATGAAAATGAAGCATAGAAATAATGGAGAGATTAAATTTATTGTAAAATGCCGAGGTTGCTGGGACAAAGTTGATTCTCCTCTTGACTTTGAACAATTCAAGGTTATTTTTCAAACGTTTCTAAATTTGAAGAATAATTTAGAAAATGGTTGAAGCGTATGGAGAGGAGCAAGAACCTGTCATTCTGGAAAGAACACATTTTCAACCCAGTTGGCGTAGAGGGGAAGTTACAAGCAGATCACAAAAAAGGTATCATATATTCTTAATTAGTATCAATTTAAAATTCAGACGATATGCGCCAATCTACGACAAGGGAATAGTAGATGATAATTTTGATTGTTATCCTTATGGATACAGAGGTGAACCACTTATTGATCCTACAGAATAAAATATTTTGAATAAATTTTAATTATATATTTTTAAAATCAATGTTTATTACAAAAAATATTTTAACATTTTGCAATTAAAATCTACTTTCAGATTTTATTACCTAATTACAGATTTGATTATTTATTGATAACAAAATGGCTGACAATTTAGGTAAATTTATTTTCCCATTTTAATAATAATAATTAATTGTTAAGAACTCACTACAGCGATGGTAGAGAAATTAGCATTAAATTCAAAGCATATTTGCATAAAGACTACACCACTTATCAACATTCTCTGTGACTTCAATGGAGGATGCGTACCAGAAATGCTTAATTGTGAAATACGAAATAATTACAGCGAAAATTTGCAATTTATACAATCTCTAACAAGTATGTCTCTTGAAGATGTTAAGAAAGCCGGAGTTGGACAAAAGGAATTTAATGAAAGCAGTATAATTCCTGGAAAGCGATGTATAATAGCAAATCATCTTAAAAATCGTTTTATTGAAATGTATCCTAAAAAGTTTACGGATATGGGATCTGATCGAATGTTTGCTTTACGAGGATATTTATCCATAACCATTCGGTATTTTATTTGTTTATTAGATTATATTCTATTTTAAGTCAATTTTATTATGTTCGACACCGTGTCAATCTTGTTTATCCTCATCTTCCTCTTGTGTGTGTTTCGGGTGGTGGAAAGCATGAATATTTTTATCCAATCGAGTGCTTGGATTTTGTTGAAATCGCTAAACAATCTGGAAATTAATTTTAATGCGTATACCTAGAATAAATATTTTTTAAAAATTATTTCAAACAAAAATGTTTTATACATTTCTATCTATATTGATTATTAATACATGTTTTTAGTTTTCAGAATCGCTATGATCAGTGACGTAAATCTTGGTATAAAATTTTATATTAAGAATTAACAAAAAATAATTTAAGAAACAACTTCACTTATGCTCGAACGCCTTAACTTGAAGCCTGAACAAAATTCTTTGCCCCCTGAAGAAATTATTGGGACACAAAATCAAAATATATTTATTTTCAATTCCCCCAGATGTGGATTCGACAACCGATTTATAACAACATTTACTTTGCTTGGGCGTTCATTCTCTTCCATTGAACAGTATTTCATCTGGCAAAAGGCTAGATTTTTTATGGATTTGGAACTTTCTGCTGAAGTGCTTATGCTTAATAATCCATTGGCTATAAGACGAATTGGAACCCGTGTGAAAAATTATAATAGAAATGAATGGGATTTAGTCAAAGATAAGGCAAGGATTAATTTTATGAAAGGCATTAAATAAAAATTCTAGGTAATGTACACAGGGTTGTGGGCCAAATTTACTCAGAATGTGCAACTCTTCAATCAGTTACGTGCAACTGGAGACGGACTCATTACACATGCATCGGCATCAAATCTATATTGGAGTAATGGATTGAGCCATAAAAGCCCGTGTCTGAATGATCCAAGTATTTGGGAGGGAGAGAACAAACTTGGTGAACTATTGATGGAACTACGAACCGAAATTAACAAAAGTATTTTTTAATTTATTTTTTCAAAAACGTTAAAATTGAATTGTAAACTTTATTTTGTGTTAAATAAATTTCTTCTTCTGATTGTGCTCCAGTAATAATGCATTTTCCGGTTGTGAAGATAATTATAACTGTGCGCGATTCCTTGAGTCTTAGACACATCCCAGGAAAAAATTCAGGATTATAGGATATGTGCCTAGCCAGCCATGGGGGTGGAGCGAACCGCATCGAATCATACAAGGCTAAACATTATTTTTTATTCAATACTTAATATACCTGGTAAATTTACGAATCCTCCAAATGTAAAAGAAGAAACTATATTCTGAATTCTAAAATTGTGAATATTTATGAATAACTCTGCTGCTGCGGAAATTATTTTAACAAAACATATGAGAGCGGTTTCCGAGTCTTTTGCAGACTTTGTTCCGACGCAAACTATTCTTCCATTAGCAAAAAGTAGCGCTGTAGCAGTTATTGGTTCTTTTATTTTAAATGTTAGAGCAGAAAAGCGCTCAGGATGATATTTAGCATTAGGAATATTAGCTGCAAGTTTATTAAGATCTAGTTTGTTGTTACTTTCTATCAGACTAGCTGTAGATACCACGTTTTGAATAATTGCTTTTTGATACATTTTAAGGGCCTATATAAATAATTTAAAGAATTTATAATTAAATAAAAATGTTTATATCTCCATTCACTATGATAATTTCCGGTGCCACAGGGAGTGGCAAAACCCAATGGTTATTAAAATTCCTGGCACATACTGATCAACTCATAGATCCTCCGCCTTCAAAAATATTATACTGTTTTGGAGAAATTAATGAAACTGTTTTTAAGCTCAAGGAAATGGGAATCACTACTTATAATGGGGTTCCAGAATCAGAACTAATTAAGCAGCATCAGCTTTTAGTTTTAGATGACTTAATGCTTAGTATTCCAAATGATTTTCTAGATTTACTTTTTACTCGCGGTTCACACAATTGGGGAGTAAGCGTGATTTTCGTAACTCAATCCCTATACGGACGAGATATACGAACGGCTCGCGCTAATTCACATTATATTCTTTTAACAAAAAATCCTCAAGGCCTTCTGCAAGTACGGACACTCGGCTCCCAACTTTTCCCAAAAATGCTTAATTATTTTCTTGAAGCTTATCGAGATGCAACATCGGAACGATTTTCTTATCTATTAATAAACATGCATCCTAGCACAGATGAAAATATGAGATTATCTACAAAAATTTTTCCTGGAGAAAAAACTACTATATATTTGCCGATGTAATATATAAGTGCTCAAAAATGTTACAAATAAAAATGCCCACGTATAATTATAGCCCATACGTTAAGGATAATTTTGAGTTTCTTCAACAATTATCAAAAACTACTTCAGATAAAAAGAAAAACGCTCTTATTCTTTCAGCAAGCGCAGACCAAATTTTAGCGATTGTTGAAATTTGTGCTAATATTCTAAAACATAATTTTACTTTAAGTAGGAGACAGCGCAAGAAATTAGCTCAATTTGCTGACTTCTATAGAGCCATCGCTCGAACGCGTACTGAAAAAAGTGCCAGAAATCGCATACAACAAGGAGGTAGTGCTGCTTTAGCTGCAATACTTGTACCAGTCTTGGGAGCTTTAGCGGAACACCTTATTCATAAATTCTCTCAAGAATGAAACATACAAAGAAAATGATTATGGTGCCTGAAAGCGAATATCTTACGCTTTTAGGCATGATTAAAGGCGGAGATTTTCTACAAAATGAGAAAGCTCAAACAGACATGGAATTAAAACAGACTTTGGATGATCCGAAGATATCAGAAGAAGTGAAAGCAAAAAAATACAATTGGTTATATAAGAAGAGGCGTCAACTCAAAAACGAGTTGGAAAATCGCCCACAAAAAGTTACAATCGATGAAGGAAAACCTTCTCCAGAAGTTGCCCCATACTTGCAGGAAAACATCGCTAATACACCAAAACCAAAGTTAATTCCCAGCAAAATTCACACATATTCTAACACCGAATATCCGTCTGAATCTGAAGTGACTCCTAAGTTGCCGCGAGCAAAAAGAAAAAGTGCAATTCCGTTTTCCAAATTCAAGGGTATTATTGCGACACGATATTCCACAGAATTGGATAATTATGTAAAAGATAACGCAGAAAAATTCAGAATAAGTAAGAACGGGAGTTTTGAGTCTAATGTCCCCGGAAGACTTGTAAAGAATAGCAATTTCACAGATGTTCTCGCATATGTAAAGGGTGAGACATCCTCACCCCCAAAAGGTTTCAGTTTTTTATTTAACCGTCTTTCTAAGGACCCGTTAGTGAAAGAGATGATTAAAGAGACGCGTGGAGAAAGTAGTACAGAGGAAAGTTCAACCGATAATCAAACAGGTACTGGGAAAAGAAGAAAACGAGTTTTAGTTAAAGTCTTGCCTATAAATTCACCGGGATTAGTAAGAAGAAAAAACAAATTTATTCCACAAATATGGGAAAAGCTTTAGATACATTCTTAGAAAAAATTTATTATTCACTTAATTCTCCCGCCTCTTACGCCGGGATAAATCGCGTCTATGAAGAAGCGCGTCGTAAATACCCGAAAATAAAATTGAAGGATGTTTATGATTTTCTTCATAAGCAGAGAGTCTATACAATGCATAGGCCTCTAAGAAAGAAGTTTCCTAGAATGACCACTAGACCAAGCGGCCTGCACACAGATTGGCAAGCGGATTTGGCAATCTTTGATCAGTTAGCTAAATATAATGATGGGTACAAATATCTTTTGGTATGTATTGATGTACTAAGTAGAAAACTTTATGCGGTGCCTGCCAAATCTAAGAATTCTGAAGATATGATTGAAGCATTCGAAAATATTTTTAAAATTTCTAAAGGGATACTTCCTCATAAATTATATACGGATCGTGGGTTAGAATTTGAAGCTAGACGTATAAAAGAATATTTTAAAAAGAAGGATATAGATAAGCGTGTAGTTTATAGTCCCGATGTTCATGCTTCTATGGCCGAAAGGGCCAACCGTACTATCAAAGAGCGATTGTATAGATACTTTAGCGAACAAAATACACTACGTTGGAACAATGTTATTCAAAAGATTGTTTCAGGAATAAATGCAAGTATTAATCGAACCACAGGCGTGACTCCAAATTCTGTTACGTTTAAGAATGCTGGGGAACTTTTTAATAGACTATATAAGGATCCTAAAAATATACAAAATACTAAAACAAGCTCAATACTCGAGCCAGGACAAATTGTTCGTATCACAAAAGAAAAAGGTAAATTTGAAAAGGGATATTTACCCAACTACACTGACGAATTGTTTCGCGTACATATTAAAAACGACAATAGATCACCCATCACATATAAGTTAAAAGATTTTGAAGGAAATTTAATTGAAGGGATATTTTATAGAGAAGAATTAGTACCCACACAAGAAGATACAACTCACCGTATTGCTGAAATTTTAAAAACACGTACACTTAAAGGGATTAAACAACATTTTGTTCGTTGGATTGGATACAACGATAATTTTAATAGTTGGGTTAACGAAAGCGATATTGTTAGAAGATAAATATGGATTCATTTTATGTAATATTGCCGTCAAATACAGGAGGGATTGAAGGAAATACCACTTCTAAATTTACTGTTCGAATGCCTGACACTCTTGAATTAGATTCAAGCTGGACTGTTGCACTTTCAAATATTATATATCCGTTTTCCTTTTCATTACTTGGTGATTCTGATGAACAAGAATCAATAACAGTTTTTCGAAGATATGGAAATGAACTTTATCCTATTCGTATCGAGATACCAGATTTGTCCTTTGCCTCAGAAGAAGCATTAGAAGAGTCTATAAATGCTGTTTTGCTTGATGTATGGAAAAACGAACTGGATCGCGAGCGAGAGGAAAAGCGGCTTGAAGATAATAAAAAAAGAATTTATGGGAATTATCGTAAAAGGCGTTCCGTCGTCGAATCTATTAAAGAACAGTATGATAAACATGGTTATTTCGATTTGAACGCGGATGAACTAAATAAATTTATCAAGCTATTGTCGGAAGAGGATGAAGCAATTAGTCCAAAACTTACAAATTTGAGTCCAGGAGAAGGCGATAAAAATATTCGTCTTTTGCCTCCTGCAAATCAAAAATCCCTTTACTTAAAAGTTATTGATAAATTTATTCAGCAAACTTTTTTTCAATTAGCGCCTACGGAGCAATTGGTTAAAAATGGCTATTTCGATATGCAAAAGCAAACCTCATTTAATTTTATGAAATTTTTAGGCAAAGAACAAGTTCGATTACCTCCCATAAGCCCTGCCCCTCTCGCAGTAGATGGTATTGAAAGAGTTCGGTTTCGTCCGTATACCGATCAAATGGAGCGAATCAAACAGGCTATTAAAGATTTTATGAATCCACCGAGGGCTGGTCAAACTGAGGAGAAAGTTGCATCTGTCAATAATCAAGAAATAACCCCTGAATCACCTCCACAAACAGCTGTTGAGCATGAGAAACCGCAGGTTAATTTTTCGCTAGATTCTATCACACAACAATTGGAAAAGGAAGGTTATTTTGATATGCAAAAGGACCGTGCTTATAAATTTATAAAATATTTAAATACGGAAATTAAGGGTGCAAAACTTCCAAATGTATTTTCGGTTTCGGGAAGCGCTGTTGAGACGGTTAGATTAGAGCCACAAACTGATCAGAAGGATCTAATAATGAATGCAATTAAAAGCTTTATGTCATCTTCCCCATCCGAGTCTATTCAACAACCTGAAACAACAGATTCTGAAGAAGAAAGTTTTGTTGAAAATGATCAAGAAAATTCTAATGGAATCGAAGAAACTGAAGAGCATTCACCTACAATTCTAAAGGCTCCGATTACTCCTGCAGTGACAAGTCCGATAATCGAAGCTCCGCCCACTCCAATGACAAGTCCAATAATCGACGCACCTCCAGAGACTCCGGTGACAACACATGAAGAAAAACACCTTGAATCTAAGGACAAAACTCCTCTAGATGGAAAAATAACGCCCCTTACATACATAGAGGAGCCGGATGAAAAGCCATCATTAACTGATGATCAAAAAGTTCTAATGAAAATGGCCGTTCGTGCAGCGACAAGAGCATGGAGAAATAGTGTCGAATTGGCAGAGCAAACACAAATAAATATGGAACTTGCTGAAAAATATTGGCAGAATGCACGCTTTAAGTATGCATTGAAAGATAGTGTGATTACATTAAAAGAAACGGGCGAAATTGTACATTTAAGAAAAACACCTGATAATATTCTTGACTGGGTTAAATCTCAATTAATATTGTTAAGTAATCGTAAAATTGCAATTGATAAATGGACACAGGAATGTTTAGAGTATGGAAAAAGAGCTTCGGAAGCACAACTAGAAACTGAAGCTGCAGAATCCCGTGGTGATGTTACAGAAGCAAGAAAGGCTGCGGATCGTGCTAAGGCCGCAGAACATAAGGTAAAGGAAGCAGCCAGTCAGGTTGAAGAAGCTGTTGCAGGGCAGAAACGTTTATCAGAAGAAATTATTGGTAAAGTTGACGCAGAACTTGCAAAACAGGACACGGCAATCGAGGATACTTCGTCACTTCTTGTATCTCCAACTATTGAAGATGAAAATGAAACATTACCAAAGGAGAATATCGAGGAAAATATTGAGGGGCATGAAGCTCTAACTGACGAAGACGAAGAAGAGTGGACACCTCCATTACTAGAGGAAGAAAATATCGAAGTACATGAAGAACCTTCGATTATCGAAGAAATTATAAAGGAGAAAACGCTTAAAGATACTCCGCAAGATTCTCAAACAATATCCGATGAGGACGACGAGCAATGGACACCTCCATTACCAGAAGAAGAAAATATTGAGTCGAAAGAAGAACCAACGATTATCGAAGAAGATACTGAAGTAGATGATACAAGAGCAGAGACTCCGAAGGAATCACAAACGATAACCGATGAGGACGAAGAGCAATGGACACCTCCATTACCAGAAGAAGAAAATATTGAAGAAAATATTGAGGCGAACGAAGAACCAACGATTATTAAAGAAGATACTGAGGAAGAAGACGAACGAGAAAATCCTCAGGAAGAAACAATAAAGGATAAGGACGAAGAACATTGGACTCCTCCATTACCAGAAGAAGAAAATATTGAGGAACCTACGATTGGAGAAGATACACAGCAGGAATCACAAAACATAACCGATGATGACAATGAGCCATGGGCTTCTCGATTAGAAGATCCTGTAAGTATTCCGCCTTCAACGGCAAATTTATTTAAGAATAATAAGCAGACTGATTTGCCGTCACTTCCACGTCCTGAAATGTTAATAGGAGAACCTCCCGAAAGGCCTTCCTATTGGAAAAGCTTCTTTGGACATGGCGGTGTATCTGACAAAACAAAAGAAAAAGCGCCTTCAATTCAAGAAAAGGAGAAAAAAGAACCTCACAAAGAAAAGTTAACAATACACGTTGATGATTCGGATCCTAATGTAAAGAAAATGCATTTTGCTAAATATGCCTATCCTCCTGAATATCTAAAAATGCTTCTTAATTTCTCCAATATACAACTCGCTGATCCAAAATATCAATGGGTTTCGATACTCTTCGATAAATTGCATAAGAGGTTCCATGTATTCTTACAAGGAAATGTACAATATATTCAATTAAGTCGTCAATTAGCATATACTCTTGGTTTCGATTCTGAGAAAGTTCATAGTGGACAAGTGGCAAAATATATGCCTGATATATCTGGAGGTGTGCGTCAATTTTTAGTTTATGCGCCAAGGCTCGTTGAAAATAGTATAATTGGAAACGTAACCGCTCCTCTATTACGTGTTGTGAATGTAAATGGTAAGCCTGGTGATAGTATTTCCGAAGTATATATGACCGAGCATCAGCATCGTATATTAGGTAAACGTCATCCAGACATTACTATTGAAATTCGTACCCTAGCAGGAAAACTAGTAAAATTCCATTGGGGAACCTGTATACTTACACTACACTTCCAACGCTCTCTCTTTTAAAAATGACTCATGTATCGGTAGATTTGGATAAAATAGATTGGGGTCCTTTTTTAGCTGCTCAGGATGGTGGGGCAAAAACCGACATAACAGATGAAAGTCCATATTTTCAGGGAACACGATATCAACGAGGCTTTGGGGTACTCGGCACAGTAGGGCGTTTTCTGATGCCAATAGTTAAAAATTTAGCATCTAGTGCAGGCCAAGAAGCAATCAACGTTGGTAAAAATGTTCTTGAAGATGTTTCACAGGGCCGATCAGTTAGTGATGCATTGAAACAGCACGGCAGCGAAGGTCTTCAAAAGGTTGGGAAAAAGCTTCAGCAGTGCGGAAAAGGTAAGAGAAAACGCACGTCAAACCTTACTAAAGAAAACTTAGGGAAAAAAGGACGCCGCTATAGGGATCAGCTTAGTTTAGAAAATTTCTGAGTATATAAGTATAATTTAAATATAATTTTTTCTAAGTAAAAAATGACCACTGTAAAGAAAATTGATAAAGACAGTTCCGAAGGGGTTGATAATCGTCTAACCTTCTTTTCAATACCTTCTACAAATGTTGGTATTCAACGCTCAGCATACAAAGAAATACTTCCTCTTAATGCTCTCAACCAGTCTGCGGGACCCTTTATTTTTCGATATTTTGGCGATTCGCTCTATCTTGATTTGAGCAAAACTTTTCTGAGTCTGGTTTTATCTCTTGAAAGAAAAGATACGACTAGCGGTGAGTGGGTTCCTATCACAGACGGTGAAGCTGCCGATTTGAAAGGAGATAAATTTACAGGTGTTGCCCAATATTTAGGGCTTACATGGATACGGCGTCTTACACTTTCTATTAATGGTGTCCAGTGCTATGATTCGGGTATCCACTATGCATATAGATGTATACTTCTTCATGAACTTGGCGCCGCTCGAGAAGTAAGTAAGGGTCTTTATGAAGCTGCGCTTTATTATAAAGACGCAGTGGATAAGGATGATTCTGAGGGCTCTGGTTTTAAATCCCGTGTTTCTCGCTTTGCCAAAGGTAAATTATGTAGAATGTTTTCCCATTTAGATTATGACATGGCTCGACAGAATCAGCTCTTAATTCCCCATAGTGACGTGATCTGGACCATTTACAGAAATTCTGATGAGTTTCTTGTTCATGCGCCAAAATATCGCAACGCTGCAGCATTAGTAACAAACACTCATACATACCGCCTTCGGCTTCACGACATGAGAATTTTTATAAAACAAGTTGATTTGAGTATGTCTTTAAATAATGCTATTGCTAGACATCTAGAACAATCGCCTGCAAAATATGCTTATAGAAAGATAGATATCCGTAGCGTTTTCCTGGGAAAAGGCCGTCAAGAAATCACTCATGCGGCGTTCACTAGTACTTGCCCGCGCCGTTTAATAATCTGTTTTGTAAGCTCTCCCGCATTCACGGGAAATAGTGCTTTATCGCCTTTTACATTTGAACATGCAAACATTCGCTCAATTTCAGCAGAATTTGGCGGATTCCAATTTCCTGCTGTTTCGTATGATTTTGATTTTGCTGATAATAATTTTGTTCGCGCCTATGTTGATATGTTTGTGGGTATGGACCTTGATAATTGGCCAAACACTGACCAAAGAACGCTAGATATAAGTATGAAAGAATTTTCAAAATCCTCCTGTTTCTTCGTTATACCTATGACTTCAACACTTGAGGATACGAACGGACTCGAATTAATCAGGCAAGGAACTACGACTATCCGGTGTATTTTCAATCAGCCAATCAAAGACGAGGGTTATGAAATGATCATTATGGGTGAGTTCGATTCGGTTCTGTCCATAAATGCAGATCGCGTGTTAAGTACGGATGGATCTGTTTAAGATGAATTCTCTGCAAATTGAAACAATATTACGCCAATACAAACCACTTGAGAATAAATTTCTGGGTGTCTTTTCATCTAATAATATTCCTGATATTGAAACTCAAAAGCCTTTTTGCTTTGTTGCAAATACTATGAAGAAAGGAACTGTCGGGGAACACTGGATTGCCTGTTATTCAGATAGAAAAACCACATTGGAATACTTTGACTCGCTCGGAGACCCTCCTAACTGTGATATGCGTCAATCTATGCTAAATCGGTTTTCAATAGTTAAACAAAGCCGTTATTCTATACAATCTCCGTTATCTGATACATGTGGGCATTATTGCATTTGTTTCCTTGTAAACCGTTCTAAACAAGGAAGTAATTTTTCTTCCACCCTTAGGAAACTGCACTCAATACCTTCAGAAAGTCGTGATGCAGTTATAAGGAGATTCGTCCAGATTAGAACTGCTACCTAGTATATAAGAATACTATTATTATTAATAATATAAGCAAAAATGATAGGTTTTATACATCTAATTTTCTTAATCAGTCTCACCTGGGCTTTTAAACAAAATGATAGTAATATACTTTATCCCGTTCACGGCCCATACCCTCCAAATGTAAATGCCTGTTTTATTATTGATGAAGCACATGCGCTTTCAATCGGCCCTTCAGCACATCCAAACAAAGATATTCTTCTGTTGATTGCATATGTTCTTGATTTAGGATTGATATTTGTATTAGCAGTTGTATTCAGAGCTCATGTAAATTTGAGAAGAAATGGAAACGGCGATATACCCGGTATTCGTTTTGTAAATGGCCCTCTTAGTATATAAGTAATGTCTATTTTTAATGGAGAAAGCCAAAAAAGGGAGGTATGAACATTCGTACTAGCAACAACATGTCAGAATTGAGCAAGTCTGCAAAAATATCTTCTACATCTCCTCCCGTCAAAACGGTTTCTCTTATTCACTTACTTTGTAAATTTAATGGAGGATGTGCACCAGAAACGCTTCACAGGGAAATGCGTAAAAAATACAACGAAAATATTCAATTCCTTCAAACTCTCACCTGTATGACAAATGAAGAAGTTGCCATCAATGGAATTGGTCAAAAAACATTTTCAGACAACAATATAAAGCCTGGAAAGAAGGCTATAGTAACAAAGCATTTAAGACATATTCAGTTCGAAGTATATCCAAGTAAGTTGACAAAGTTGGGAGCTGATCGAATTTTTGCATTAAGAGGATATTTACGTGTGACAATCAGGCAATATTTCTATGTTCGACATCACATAGACCTTGTTTATCCGCAGCTGCCTCTTGTTTGCGTTGTTGGCGGACGACAGCATCAATATTTTTATCCTCTGGAATGTTTGGACTTTGTTGAAGTTGAAGAACAAAAATGAATGGGAATTTATGAAACACTATATAAATGATCATTAACCTTTTATGCATAATATGAAAAATGCTTTTTAAGTTAATCTTTGTTGCATTAATAGGACTTGTTGTTAACTGTGAAGATAAAATAATGAAAAATGAAACAAAATTTACATTATTTCGCAGAACACCAAAACCAATAACTTTTGCTCATGTTTTACAGGTTGCCTTACCTTCTCATTCAAATTTTAAAAATTTAACTTGGGAACCGAGTGGGCATGTTTGGTTTGAGTACGATGAGAATGAAAAAGTTTGGAAACATGTATACAAACCAACTTTTTCAGTGGTGTATTATAAACCAAATATATTCGATTCCGCATGGTTATTTGTTAAAGAAACTTGCTATGACATTGTTGTAGCTACCAAATCACTTGTTATCGGGGTAACGAAAATAACTTTCTACCTAGGACGTAGATTGATTCCTATTCCCTAATTCCTTGTAAAAACGTTAGAAATTAATAAACACTTTTTATCTTTTTTATGGCGTTTTTCAGTAACAATCCTATTTTATACCATTTATATAATTGCCTTTCTTCAAAAAAATAAGAAAAATTTGTGATCGCTTATTTGGCCTAGAATTACGTTTATCTTATATTAAAATTTTAACAATCCAATGAGTACGTCCATACAGCGATTAAAGCGTGCTAACCCGTCCGCTCTGGCAAGTTAGGCATCGTTGGTTTAATTTTTAAAACCCCCTAAACCTATTGAAAAATAATTGTAGAAAATTTTTGTTTTAAACCCCATAAACATATTGAAAAATAATTTCCCTCTAATCCTATTGAAAAATATTTGTAGAAAATTTTGTGACGGTTTTATGTCAAAAATTTATTTTTGGCATAAAAGTGGTATATATACTACTGTTGTCTCTCGGGTCTGCGAGGGTTGTCTCGATAACCGGGATTCTTTATCGAGTTCTCGTGTCTCTTTCTCTAGTCCAAATACTTAAAATTAGCCAACAATTAAGGTACCGGTTAACATTACATTTTAAATATATTTTTTAATTTTAAGGCAGATGCTTCCTTGTTTGCCGTATTAATTCAAATATTTGATACAGCTAAATCTTTACATATAGACAACATATTTTTATTTACAGCTTACAAGGAAACTTTTATGTTTTATGTTAAACATGTAAAGACAAAGTTAGGATTAGATGTTGAGGATAAAAAAGATAAACAAAGACATTTGTCTCTTAATTATGAACCGGTTAATACAGAAGACAGTGAATATAACGGTTAATTATTTTAAACAATTTAATAAACAAAAATATACAGAGAATTTTTTTTTACCAATCTAAAGTCGATAGTGTGAAGGTAGAGGTCGGGGTTTACCCAAAAAGGCTTGGAAGCTATTTTGTTTTTAGAAGCTATTTTCTATAATTAATAGATATATTGCCTAAAAATATTGTGTTTACTATTTCACACTTGAATCTACCTATACTTTCTTATAAATTTTAATCTTTTTTTATTTGTGGTCGAAATTGGATTTTTAATAATTACTAAAATTTTGATTAATAAATTATTTTAAAGGTAATTTTTCAAATTAACAGGTCCATTTATTTTAAATTTGCCCACCAATTTGAATTCGTTTATGAAGTATAATTTTGAAGATTTTCTAAATATATTTGAACAAACAAATATTAACATAATTTTAAATGAATTGAAAAAATATAAATTTACTTGGGATAAAGAGGAAAATTTATTGTTATTTGCAAAGATTGGTATGATAATTAAAGAAAATTCAAATTTAAATTTGGATGAAGAAAATATTGACTATTTTAAAGGAATGTTTTTGGAAGCTATTTCCTATATTTGCAGTGAATGTAGAGGAGATTTCGAAACGTAAGTTTATTGGGTTTTTAAAGTTCTTTATCCCTTAATGAATTTTTGTTTAGGAAATAAAAAATAAATTTTTATAAGTGTCGATTAAGCGAATTATAGATATTTATATCGATAGGGATCCTCAAAAATGAATAGGAATTTAAGTAGATTCCATTTGTAACAGGGATCGCGCCGACCCGATTCACGATTCACGAAAATCGGGAATTTGATTTTCTGTCAGCGCGTTCCCTGATTTGTATCATCTTATCGATAATAAATTAATTCTCGCTCTAGGAAAAAAGTAAAGATTTTTGATTCTCTTAATTATCTAAATTTAAAAAAATCAGTGTTGGTCCTCGTATCGAAATTGAGTTGATAAAGAAAACGAGAAAATTAGTTTATGATACAATTATTGAATTTAATGAAGAAAAGATTGCTAAAAATGTTTCTGATGAAATTAAAGAATCATATAAACAAACATTTCCACAAAAAAGAGAGAAGGAAATTGAAGATTGATTTTAAATTAAAAAAAGTTTTTTAGACAACGTTTTTTAAATTTTTTCAAATGACCTGACGTTTTTAAAATGACCTGATGAAAAAAAAATTATTTTATTTTTAAACAATTAATTATTACATTTTTAAAATCAATTTGGCTTTTTTTTTAAATTTTCTGTGTAAATATTTCACCCCCAACAATTTCATAAAATTTAAACTCGAATTGTATTAAAAAATATTTCTTTTTGTTTGTCTTTTTTTGAATGAAAAAATTTTGTATTAAAAATTTAAAAATCTTTGTTTGCAAATTTAAAAATTTGTTTCGAAAAACACGTTCTTCATTAAATCAGTCATGGTAAAACAGTTTTAATTAGGTAATAGAGAATTAGAAAATAACAGATTGTTAAAAATTTTAATATTAATTTTGGAGATAATGTTGTTAAATTAACAATTATTTTACCTAAATTATTTCCAAATTTTTAATTTTTAACTTTGAAAATAAAAAATCTGTCATTTTATTATAATAAATAAAATTAAAATAAAATTTATTATTAATTTGTTTTAGTTCCATTTCCATTTATTTTCCCTTCATTTCCATTAAAAAATAAATCCTTTTCTTTAAATATAAAATAAGCAACCATCCCAGCAATAATTAACAAAACAAGCAACAAAACAATTATCTTTTTATTTTTTTTTGTTTAAAAATATAATTTAAAAATATTTAAATTAACAAACCTGCAAGCAAAGTATTTTCTTGCACAAATAATTTTGGTGGCCGTTTTCCGGTTGTTGGCTTTTCTCTACTAAAAATATTTTTTAAGGTTTATTACTGTGGGTAATTAATGTTCCAATCCCACGCTGGAGGGGGTAATTATTAGGGAGGGTGTGCTGGATTTAGGTTATATTTATATTCAATTGGGGCAAAATTGATTTTTTTTATATTGAGTCTTATAATGTTTCAATAATTAAATTTGGTCATAATTTTCAAAATATTTTTTAAGTTTGCGTAAAATAACTAGAGGATAATTATTTGAGTGGGTAATTATTTCTTCATTTACGGTATATCATAAAATAATTAAAAATAATTACAATTTGAGGAAATTGTTTTTGGATTTTGTTGTTGTTGAATATTTGGAGGGTATTGTTGAGGTAAGGAATTGTTTTGATTACCAAACATTACTAAATCCATAGCCATTAAAGGTGATGGTGGTGGAGGAATAAAATGCTGTTGGGTGTTTGGATATCCTCCTCCATACATTTTTTAACTTTTAAAAAATATAAAATATCTACAATAATTATTTAGTAAAAATAAATATTTTTTGATAAAAAATACTTTTTAATTATACTATTACTTAATTAGTACCTACTATATTATGTTTTAAAACTAAAATGTTTCAAAAAATTATTTTAATTTTTTTTAAATAAATTCTGATTTTAAATATAATTCAGAATTACCGTATATGCTCTAATAATTACCCTGGGTAATTATTGTTTTAGCCTCTGGTTGTAGGGGGTAATTAATATAGCGGGGGTAATTATTTGAGAGAGGGTAATTAATAGAGCGGGGGTAATTATTTGAGAGAGGGTAATTAATAGAGCGGGGGTAATTATTTGAGAGAGGGTAATTAATAGAGCGGGGGTAATTATTTGAGAGAGGGTAATTAATAGAGCGGGGGTAATTATTTGAGAGAGGGTAATTAATAGAGCGGGGGTAATTATTTGAGAGAGGGTAATTAATAGAGCGGGGGTAATTATTTGAGAGAGGGTAATTAATAGAGCATATCTTATATTTAATTTCTTTAAATTTAATTTTATGAAACAAGACAGAAACAAAGAATGTTCTTTTTCTTTTAAACATTTTTAAATGTTAATCATTAAAAAAATTTATAAATAACATTTTTAGAAAAAATAAATTTATGATTAATTTTATAAAAAATAAAAATTTTTTATATGGTAATGGCAAAAAAGTACTTTTGTTGAATAAATAAAGTGCTTGGTGATTTATATTTTCTTTTAAAAATTTAGCATTCAAAAAATTAAATATTAAAATAAAAATTTTCTTAGATGAACATTATATAAATTCAATTATAAGAAAGACAAAAGATTACACTAAAAATTAGTTTTTAAAATAAATATATCGAATTTAAATTTATATTTAAATTAATAATTTATTTTAATTTTCCTGTCGCCAAAAAAAACATTTTCTTTCCTTCAAATTTTATGGAAATATTATTTGCAGGAATAAAACAGAAGGATAAAAAAAATTAAAAAAAATTTATTTGAATGAAATTAAACAAAATTTAGATTAATAAAATATATAGTATTATAATATTTAAAAAATTTAAATTTAATAAATAATGTAAAGCAATTAACTATTTAGGTAATTCCTAAAGTTTATGCGCGAGGCGGCATGTTGAAATAATATATAGAAGGCACATCAATCTGACCACTAATTAGTATACGGTTGGAGAAGTTGAAGGAGAGATAACTATAGCTCAGTTTAGCTTTACTTTAATTTATAATTTATAAATTTAAAATAATTAAAATTCGACTATTTTATTCTAAAATTTAATAAATAATAATAATATTATAGAATATATTTAAATATTAAATATTTTGCTAATAATTTCATCCATCTTTGTCTTTAACCACATTTTCAATTTTAATTTCTTCTTCTTCTTTTTCTTTAAAATTTTTAGTAATTTTAATACATAGTAGACGTTTTCTTTGTATAATCTACAAAGAAATCTACAATATCAGTAAAATCACTTGGTTCAATATCCAAAACGTTTTCCGTACCAATTTGGCTAAAAATAAATTTAAATTAATTTTTAAAAAATTATGTATATAATTCTACGCTTACATAAAAAACGCTGGCGTTTTTTCTCGATCATTTTTCCATACTATTTTCTGCGGAAAACGCGAAGAGTTTTTTATGTAAGCGTAGCATAAAAGCTTAAATAAATTATTTTTTCCTTTTTTTAATTTGAAGTTTAAAGAATTTTATTAACAAAATAATTATTTATTAATCTCATATAAAATAAAATAAAATTTAAAATCACCGTTTTATAGCAACAATAGGCCCTTTCCATTCATGTCCTTTTAAATTTCCTTTTATTATTTCTACCCAAGGATTTAATTTTGATCCATCCTTACTAAAAGCATCACGATAAGTCAAACCAATTACTACATCCAACTTTAATTAAAAAAAAATATTTAAAAAAATAAATGAAAATTAAATATTTAGGTTAATAATTGATATTTTTATTTAAGTTGCAATTTTTTTATAAGAAATATTAAAACATTGAGAATTTTCAAATTTTTTTAGAAATCAGAATTCCGAACCATACTATCTATTTAACATAAATCCTTATTGAATTTCTTGTCTTGAATAGAAAAATTTTTGAAACATTTATATGTGCTTTTATTAAATTTGTTTCCTATATAAAATTAAATATTCATTCTCGTTTTTTTATTTAAAATACTTTTGTTATCAAAAATACACTACATTTTTATTTTTTCGTGGATTTACTTGAATATAACTATGACCAAATGTAGTTTCGCCAAGAATCATTTCCAATTGTTTTCGATTTGTTTTCCATCCTTTAGTATATTGAATTTTTGTAAGGTAAGGTTTTGTTTCTGTATTGTCTGGCAAAACAAGAATAAATGCTTCGTCCCCTTAATTATTTAAAAAATATTTCTCTATTTAAATTTTAGAAATTATTTTTTAATTTTTTGCCTGGTGTTTCTTTAAATCCAATACCACAAAAAATTTTATGTCTTTCCTTGTCTTTATTTAAGCATTCATCGCTACAATATAGAACTTCTTTCCCAACTTTATTGCATTCCTCACATTGAACCTTTGCTTTCTTGTCACAATAAACACATTTTCCTTTATACATATTAGGTATATTTTAATATTATTTTTTAATAAAAAAATAATTGACAAAATTTGGCAAGATCGCGGTTTTTTTAAATTCAATTTAAATAAACACAAAGTGTTAATTATTTTTTTATTTACAACACTTTGAGGAAACTAAGAGTTTATGTTTTTGTTATTCATATAAAGAAGGATAAAAAAGAATTGTACATATGTACATATATTAAAAACAAAAAAACGTCGTTACACTGCTCAAAAATTAAAGAATTATTTATATAAAGTATTCCATGCTATTCTTAATTCTTACTACTCTTATATTCCGAAAACTCGCGGTTTCGCAATACTTGTCCCAAAAGCAGCAATAAAATTTTGCAATAAAATTTGTTTAGAACAATTAAATTATTTTACTAATTAAACCTTGAATTCCTCCTTCATCAACATTTTCTTCAACTTCTTTAGCAGTTTTTTCGACGTTACTTTGTTCTAAGAAATAAATTTTTCTTTTTAAATATCAAAATAAATAATTAAAAATATATTTATTTAAGTAAATATATTTTATTTGAATTAAATATAAAAAATATAAGGTTAATAACCAACAAAAGGTTATTAACAAATTAAAGATTGTTAATTTAAAGTTTTTAATCTGTTGATTTGTTAATCAACAATTTCTCCACCACTGCGAGTTTTATATTAATTTTATGCCTTATTTGAAAGGAAACTTCGCTGGCCTTATATTTGTATGTATTTTTAATAAAGCAATTATCTTTTATATCACTCTAAAGATTTAATATAAGATTTTATTTTTTTATTTAAAAAAGATAAATTCAACTAAAAACCTCCTTTTTCATTTGGTTTACAACAATTTTTCTTATGTTCGGGCCAATCTTTTATTTGACATTTTCTGTCACAATAATATGCAGTACTGCATTTACTACATTTTAATTTTGCTTCATTTTGACAATTTTCACATTTAGCTATATTCAAAAATATTTTTATATTAATTATTATTTATATTAAAGCAAAAAAATTTACAAAAAATTTATCAAAGTAAAAATTCTAAAAAAATTTTAAAAATAAATTGAGAATATTATTAAAGTCAAACCTCGATATAATGACCCCCTGATTTAACAATCCCCTCGATATAACAAACTTTTCTCGACCCCTCAAGTTATTATATCGAGATTCGATTGTTCGATCAAATCCCTGATAAGGACTAAATTAAATTTTGTACTCAATAAATATAAAATTTTTTAAAAATAATTTTGAATATTTGATAAATATTTTTTTATCATTTTAAATATTTTAATTGTTACCACTCTCAACATTATAATATTGAATATTTATTAAAAAGAAAAATATTAAAAAGAAAATTAAATTAAATTTCATTTTAAAAAGAGATTTTATTTTAAATTTCAATAAATGAATTAGTTGCCCTTTAAAATTACTCTTTAAGTATTGCCGTTTAAATTATATGTAGACGTGTATGTACTTTTTGTCTAGCAAATAAAAATTTAAAAATAAATTTCTTAATAATTTTGAAATATACATATTTTTGTCGGATTTTCTTTAATCAAAGTCTATTGCACTTTTGTTTAATTTTAAACAGACAAAAATAATTTTTTTATTTTCCTACATGCTCCTTTTATGTTAACACAGAAGGGATAGAAGAGGTAGTTTGAGAGTTAAATATTCGTTAGAATTTACAAAAAACTAATGAGATTTTCCAAGGGATTATTATAAATAAGTCGGATCACCTTAATAGGCACACCCACACATTACCTCTAAAAGCAATTCGGTCTCGAGAGGCAAGTTTAGCCTGATTAAAGTCCCCCACATTTAACATCCCCGAGTGGTACATATTATTTTAGAGAGATTCATGTTTAGAGAGATTTATTATTAAAATTAATTTATATCTACAGTAGATAATGTCAGTAAATAATTCTTTATTATATATATTTTAGTTCAAAATATTTAACATTAAAATTATAAAACATTAAAATCTTTATTCTTAATAAATTGAAATTTACAAAGTTGGTGTAATTTTATTTAAACGACTAAAAACAAATACTCTATATGGCTTATTTGTTAAAATACAAACAATTGGATTAATAACTGGGACTAAATGAATTAAAAAATTAAATAAATATTGTGAATTAAATTGATTTAAATTAAATTCATAATTTATTTTGTTACAATTTGTATTGTTTGTAGAGCCTAGAAAAACAAAAGAAGATGTTGCAATAAGAATTGTTAGTGGAATAATTGCCTTAAATTAAATTAATTTTTTGTTAAAAAATATTTAAATATTTTATTTTTTCTTACCAAAATAATTAAATTTTTTGTGAGTTGTTTTGTATAATCTTTTAATTGAGAATCAGGAAATGTATGTGAATTAACATATCTAACCATTTTAATTCCAATGATAATTATAATACAAAAAGGTGTTATTGTAAATATAAATGGTATAATTACAGCAAATAATTTATATAAATTGTTTGTCTGTTAAATAATAAATAAATTAATTTGGTAGATTTTTTAGATTAGGATTAAAGAGCTGGGTAAAACATACAAATGTATATTTTGTATTCGGATATGACTCGAAGTAAGAAGCCTAAAAATCGTGTTTTTATGTTATTACGGGGTTCCCTTTTTATTTTTAATTCCAAACTGCTTTGCATGGATCATTTATTTGAAAAATTGCTGGCGAATTATTTTTAAGTAGAAATTGCTGATCATTAACGTAAACAAAATCGGAATATTGTAAATAATATAAAAAATAAATAAAATAAATAAAGACAAGAATTAGAGAAGTAAAGAGCATTAAAGTATAACGAAAATATCCAATTGTTTTGTCACTAAAATGAATATTATTTAATTTTTTTCAGTTTATTTAAAGGTCTAAATCAGGGTTGCGTCGTAATTACGAATTACGATTACGAATTACGAATTACGGCGTTTTTCCAGTTACGAATTACGAATTACGATTACGAAAATTTTTTTTAAATTACGAATTACGAATTACGATTCCGAAAATTTTTTTTAAATTACGAATTACGAATTACGATTCCGAAAATATCGGGAAAAATTACGAAAATAAATTACTTCAAAAGTGAATAATGGCTGCCATTTCTCTTTTTTACTTATTTAGAAATTAATAGTTAAAAAGGGACACATTTTTTAACTTTCAAGTTAAAAAAAGGACACACAAAAATATCTAGGTAGTCAACAAGTCGAAAAAATTTTTTTTAAAAAGGAGAGGTACCTGATTCGTAAAGAAAAGATCCTGTTAGATAAAAAAAAGTTAAAAAACAGAAAATAATTAAGCGGAAGTCTTGACTAAATATGTTTAAAAAAAGTGGAAAGAAAAATTTACAATGAAAAACCTTAAAAAATAATAAAATAAATGAGCACACTAACAATTTTAAACAAGGCGCGGATACATTATTTACTCTAAAACATGCGCAAATAGATTGTGGTCAGGGTTGCGTCGTAATTACGAATTACGATTACGAATTACGGCGTTTTTCCAGTTACGAATTACGATTACGAAAATTTTTTTTAATTACGAATTACGAATTACGGCGTTTTTCCAGTTACGAATTACGATTACGAAAATTTTTTTTAATTACGAATTACGAATTACGATTCCGAAATTTTTTTCAAAATTACGAATTACGAATTACGATTCCGAAATTTTTTTCAAAATTACGAATTACGAATTACGATTCCGAAATTTTTTTCAAAATTACGAATTACGAATTACGATTCCGAAAAAAAATTTTCGATTACGACGCAACTCTGGTCTAAATAAAGAATTTTTAAATTTATAAACAAAGATTATTACTAGAGTTTGACATTTTAAAGTTGCCGGATCCTGTTTCGGTATTTCAAATTTTTTTATCCGGAAGATTTGAGGGGATTAGGATGGATATAGTTGTGGTTTGATAAAATTTTTTTATCCGGACCAGAATTAACGGATCAAAATCCGAAAAAATTCTTATACTCGGATCCGGACGAGGATTTTCAGAAAAATTTTTTTAGAAAAATTTATCTAAAAATGTGCGAATTAGCATAAAGAGTTTAAGCACTAAAGACTTAGAACAATCATTGTTAAGGGATATCGGTGTATTTGGAGGGATATATGAGGATTTTAAACGACTAAGATGGATATCGAAATAATTTGAGGGATTAAAAGGGATATTGATGATTTGGGGGATTAGAAGGGATATAAGGTGATTTGTGGTGTTTGTGGAGTAATCCGAATCGAGATCCCGTCCCTGTTCCAACTCTAATTATTACAATTTAATTTTAACTGAACATACTAATTTATTATTAAAAATCTGTAGACAAATTGCACAGTTAAAGCATAAATATTAAAAATATACATTAAATTCCAAATAAATTGGAAAATATAAAAGTATATTCTTTCATTAGATATTAAACAAAGTAAGCCTGTTGATATTATGTAGTAAATAGTGCCGTTATCATTGTAAATTAAAACCTTAAATTAATGAATTTCCTTTAATTATTTCTGGACTCTTTAATTAAATGCCCATTTAAAAATATATTTAAAAGGGATTCTGACACTCCCCCCCCCCGACCCTCAAAAATCAAAAATTGGGGTTATTGTTAAAAGAATCCTTTTTATGGTCTGTCTTGATTTAACCGTAGAAGCATCACAAGGATGGTCATTAAAATAAGTTAATTAGGAATACTTATTTAATATAGAAAATTTCTTTGAAATGTGAGAGCTGAAATTTTGATGATAGGAGTCTCTTAAAAGGCGAAAATCTGTATCAGATATCAAAATATTTGACAAACAAGAATTATTTATTCATTAAAGATTTAAAAAAAGTTCAAACTAACTAATTGACCAAAGATTTCCATAATTAAAAAAATAATATCTAAAATACAATTTTGAATTAAAATACGACTGTGCTGAAACATTTCTTTTGGCGTTTTATAAAAAATAAGCCAAATTAAAGAAAAATTAAATATAAATCCAAAAATTATACAAAAATAATAATCAATTTGGAAAAATAATTGAAATAAAGACATTTTTTTAATTACCTTTTTTTTAAACAAAAAATTTTTTTAATTAAATTTAATAATATTTTTAAATTAAAATATTCAATTAAAGAAAGCTAGAAATAAAATATATTTGCTGAACTTTTTTTAAAATAAATTCGATATAAAAAAGAAAAATGTACATTGAAAATTTTTACTTTATTAATATATATTCTTTTTTTTTCATAAAATAATTATCACCTGTTTAATAATTATTTAGCTTAGATATTAAATATTTTTTAACAAAGAAAATTGAAAATGTATTGACAATAAAAATGTAAATTTCAATTAACAATTAGTAAGAGAAACAATTAAATAATTTAATAAAAATAAAATAAATTTTTGTTAAACACACGAAAATTAGATAAATGGCATTTAAATACATATGTACTCTTAATTGTAATTTATTAAAAATAAAAAAAATAATTTTTTTGGCTAAATTTTTAATTCTCCAAATGATAATTGACTTATTTAAAATAAAATATATAGGTAGATTTTATATTTTTATAAGCAGTGGTTAGAATTTTGAAATTTGCTCGTACTCTTTGCATTCGTACAGGCCGGTAAATGTCCAGCTCGCTGTACACATGTCCGCAAAACGCATTCTGCAAAAAGGCTTTTTCTGCATTCACTCCTTTCCTTCTCTTTCTTGACAGTTTGGCGCAGCAAAGGGAAGTGGCCTTGGATTTAAACTGAAGCAGAGTGCCATAAACTTTGGATTTAAAAATTAATATATTCAAATTGAGTGGCCGCCATTCTATTTTTCAATGCCCCAAAATCAATTGAGGGGGCTTCAGTTTAAATCCAAGGCCCCTTCTCTTTGCTGCGCCAAACTGTCAACCAATGATTTGAAAAGAAGGAAAGGAGTGAATGCAGCAGAAAAAGCCTTTTTGCAGAATGTACAGCGAGCTGGACATTTACCGTACAGGCCTTATTTTGGCCAAGTATCTCGTACTTAAGAAAGGGATTTTGCTTAGATTTTTGTTTTACAGAATAATTATAACTAAAAATAATATTGTGCCATATAAATGATTATCTTATCCATAAATTATCTTTAACTCATCTCTATCTCACTCTCCTTAATTGAAGAAATACGTAAATAATATTTCATGCTAGAAGACCATTATGACACAATCCCCAAAATTTACGAGAAATAGTCATTCTATTTGCGATAAGAACTTATGATAAATCATTTAACGAGGCATCCAACCATTTTTGTCTAACATCATTAAAACGGAATGATTTGAAAATTATGGTCTATATTAACATTTAATTAAATTTAACACTTTTTATCATTAAACTTTTTGACTTAAGTTATTAATGTAGTACCTATATTCTATAACGGGTATTTATTCATAAATATGTAAATAATTTGGAGGGCTTTATATAACAGAATAGTATATAACAGAATATCATTAATTATCTCCCCAAAACTTCTTAGCTTCATGAATATCAGTATAACGCAAATGAATAGCTACATTAGTTCTTTCAATTTTTCTATGCTAAATAAAATTTTTAAATTAAAAATAATTTTTATTTTTACCTTAATATATTTTCCTTTAATTTTTTTAATAAACTTTAAAAAATAATAATTTAAAAATATTTTTTCTTTTTTTGAATAATTAAATAATTCAGGCATATTTAAACCAACAATCCATTGTTTACACCAATTGTCTTCCCTTTAAATTTAAATTTAAAATTAATTATTTATTTATTAATTACCAGAATTTTTTAAATTTTTTCCCAGCAATTAATCTTTTCTCACATTTTCCTTTTTTTGATTTATTTGGTGAAATATGTGAATATTCTAATTTTGGATATTCTTCCAATGACAAAACTAATTCAACTCTAATTCTATTTTTTACAAAATTACAAAAATCTTCTCCAATATTTTTATCAATTCCAACACAAATAATTGTTACAAAATGATTGTACTTTGAAAAGAAAAATAATTTTTAAATCAACAAAAAATTAAAATTACTTTATCAACAAAGTCAACTCCTTTAATCCATTGTTTCAAAGTTTCATTTGAATGGGAAGCTTCGTTTAAATTGCGAATTTGTCTTAATCCTCTTAAACCTATTAAGAAAAATTATTTTTAAAAAAAGTAAAATAAATATTTAACTGGAGCAGGCCAGTGTACCGCGAGCACCGCCGAGCTATAACTTTGTTCAAAATTGTCGAATCCGTGGCGCCCTGGTATGGTTCAATTCAGCTTGTCGATCCGCATCGAACCATACCAGGGCGCCACGGATTCGACAATTTTGAACAAAGTTATAGCTCGGCGGTATATCGGGGTGTACCCATATTTAACAATATATCAGATTAAGTATTCTTTGGTAGTACTCATTTCAGATCCTAAGTTCTAATTAAATTTCCAAAAAGACAACCTTCAATAATTGTTTGTTTAATTATTTTCATTGTTGAATAATTAACATTAAAAGCACTTGACTGTTGTGGATATGCAGGTGTTAATATTGGCATTATTAATTTCGAATGTTTTTCTAATCTTTCAATATTTCCTTTTTCATTTTCTTTTAATTTTTCCGTTTCTATTTTTATATATATTTTATCCCTTTTATCAACATCTACCCAATCTTCTTGAATTCCCTGTTTATTTAGAAATGTTATTTCCCTTGCAAATAATTCTGTATCAATTCTCCAACTGTGGGTTAAACTATCGTCTATTGTACCAATAAGGAAAGGTCTAGGCCAATTCCTTAAAATTAAAAATTGAGATGTGATCAGCTTTCGTTTCACACAATATACATAAACATTAGATGTTTATGTATATTACTACAAAATCCCTATAAATATTTGGATCACGTTTAATGTCAACTCCAGTTAATGTCAATGGGCAAAGAATATGAACCATCCGTTTAAAATGTTTGAACATTAGACTATTATTTTGCTTTTTTTTTTAACTTTAAAAATTTAAAATAAATAATTTGTCAAACTAACCATGTCAAAAAAGTAAGAAAGAATCTATCTAATATAACCAAAACAGAACAAGTATTTGGATATAATAAATAAATTTTAGTTAACATAATTAACATAGAAGTACCACTCAAAAATCCAAATTGATTTCCATAAATAGAATTATCTATAAATTTTTAAAAAATAAAATATTTTTCTAAATTAGTTATTTTACTTTTTGCCCAAATTTTTAATAAAATTAATGCCGAACGAAATATTTTTATTTTTTGTTCCTCTTCCTTTGGTAATAATTCTTTAATAATTAAATTCGATTTATAACCAGATAAAGGAAAAACTCTTCCTAAACTATTATTCATTGCATTATTTAAAGCTTCATCCATCCAATTTTTATTATTTTTTATCTCTTCGGGAATTTGTACATAACTAATGTCTATATCAATTCCATGAAATTCAAATTTCAACAAAGGAACACGTATTTCTCTAATTCTTTTCAAATTATTAACCTTCTATAAATTTTTAAATAAATTTTAATTTTCTAAAAGAAGTGAATAGACATGGGGAGGGCAGCAATTAATGTCTATATCAATTCCATAAAATTAACCTTCCAAAAGCCATTTCTTCGTTTTTCAGTGCCGCAGACAAGATTTTGAGGATTTTGGATGGTCAAGGAGCTAGATTTCTTCCTATTTTTGTCCCCAGATTGTGTACATATACTTTTGCGTTAATTTCGTCAAAAATAACACAAACGCAATGCACCCGCCTCTGTTCCAGATGTACGATTACGGGCAAATATTTATTAAGAAATTGCTAGACAAATCTTTCATTTATTTTACCTGCAAACATAAATAACAGTAAAAAGACAGATCAGAGCAACTTTCCTCTTTATTATCTAAACATTTTGAATTTAAAGGTCCAAAAAATTGTGTAGCTCTACTAATTAATTTTTTAGTTTCATCGTTATTTAAATTTTCTTCTCCTCTTTCTTCATCGTAAAAATATTTTGTATTTTCCTTAACAACATAAATAGCGTCAATATCAGAATTTTTTGTATTTACTTCCAACATTAAAGATCCCCCAATCAAAAATTCATCATCAGCTTTAAATATTTCTGCCCATTTATTTAATATATTTTTTAATTTTTTAATTATTTCGTTTATATTTTTATCATTTTCTTTATTTAATTCAATTAATTCAAATATTTCATAATTATAATTATCTTCTTCGTTCTCCTCATAAAATATTAAATTCTGAATAAATTCTGGATTTAAATATTTTGCTGGGCCATATTCTCCAATATTTTGATTATCTGAAATTTATTTTGTTTTGAATTGTTTTGGAGTATATTTTAGAGACCGGACGGTACCGTACTACGACAGTATTTTTCGGCATTTATCGATATTCCGTATCGGTAGATAAATTTTTTTATTTTTTCCGTTCCGTATTCGGTACCGATGAAAATTTATAGGTATTTATCGGTATTACAGTCGGTAATACGGTACGGAATACGGTACGGTAAAATTTTGAATTTTATCGGTATTTATCGGTATCGGTATTTTTCGGTATTTCAGCACGGAATACCGTTTTGTGTGAAATTCCGATCTCTAGTATATTATAATAAACAAGCTCCTTTCAAAATAAGCTCTCTAATCATGGTGATATATCCTTCATATAAAATCCCCTCTAATAATTCTGTTTATGATTTAGTTCCGCAAAGCCTGTTTCATTAAGGCCCTTTCAGCCATATTTTCAGGAAAAACTTTTTTTAATTCTTAACCGATTTTAATAACTATTATGTCAATCAAGAGCTCTTAATTTGAGGATTATTTTTAAAACAGGATTTATATTGATAACAGGATCTATTGATTATTGTTTGGCTATAACAGTTTTATTTAAATTTAATAATATATACCAATATCCCTCTGATTCTTAAATTTAGTCCAATCATTTATTTGTTCATCAATTCTATTAAACCATTCTCCAACATTTCCTGACTCTTCAACTCCAAAAAGAATTGAAATAATATTTTCTTTTTCATTTTGACTTTTTTCTTTAATAAATACAATATTTTCTGTTAAAGAAACTAATTTTTGTAAATGTAATTGATGAATAATAAAATAAATATTATTTTCATTTAAAATTGTTTTCTCCTTAATATTTTTATCAACTTTTAAAATTCCTTCAATTAAATAAACTAAATATTTAAGTTTATTGTATAATTCAATTTGATGAATATTTTCAAAAACCTTAAAAATATTATTAGTTACGGACATATTCAGTAATTAATGGCTGTTTTTAGTCTGTTTTAGTCTACAAGCTTTAAAGCAAGGCCGTTCAACAAATATATTAAAAATATTTTTAAACAAGTTTAAGTTAAAAAATAATTAAATCATCACTTCGAATTAGACAGCCCCTCCCTCCCCGAATAATAAATTAATTACTTTATCGAAATTCTGATCATCTTCTGTTAAATTTTCCAGCCATTTTGGCATTTTTCCTAAAATTTCTTCTCCAAATATTTCTTCATAAATTAATGGCCATATTTTATCTTTTAATTGTTTAAATGCAACAAAACGTTTATATATTTCATTAATAATAATGCCTATATCAATTAAATAACGTTTTTCTATTGAAGGGTTTTCGATAAATTCTAAATATAATTTATTAATTTTTTGTTCATTTGTAAATTCAGAAATTGAATTTATTTTTAATTTTAATTCATTTAAAAATGTTGTAGAAAAAAATAAAGAAATATTTTTATTTTTTTGTTCTTCATTATTTCCTCCAATTAATTTATTTGTTAATTTCTTTTTTGGCTTTTTAGGAGGGGGAGGAGGCTTTTCTTTTATTTTTTGTTTTTCCTCAACAATTTCTGATTTTATTTTAATTGTTTGTTCAACTGTTTTCTGATTTTCTTCTTTTTCTGAATTGCTTGTATTTGCAATATTTTTATTTTTTGAAGATTTTGATTTTTGTTTCTTTTTTGAATTTTCTGATGCTTTTTCTTTGTTTTTCTCTTTAATTTTTTTCCCCTTCCCTTTACTTTCCTCCTTTAATAATTCTTCCTCCCAAAGAGCAATATTTTTTAAATATTCCTCTTCTTTAGCTTTAAGTTCTGCTTCACGTTCTTCTTCCGTTCTAATATCTGTTTCACTTATATTTTTATATATTTTATTTATATTTTTTGTTTCAATAAATAAATCAAGTCCTTTTTTGAATTTTTCTTCTCCAACTTTTTTTAATTCTTAAATTAGATGATAAATTATATGAATTAATCAATATCAAGGGCGGCGGTGGTCTCGTCGGAATATTTGAAACTTACCAATAGCCAAATCCTTTCTAAAACTTTCATTTTTTAAGAAAATTCCCAATGTACTTAAATGTGCTTCTTTAATTCTTTTCTCAATGTTACTCGTGCTTGAATTATCTGTTGATTTTACTATCTCTTCCAAGTCGAATTTATACGCCTAAATTATTTTTAAACAATATTAATTAAGCTAGCAATTTGTCACTCCTCGAGCCTTTGGGGTCGGTATTCTCGGGGATCTGGGCTTGCCGGGGACGGCATGTCGGGCTTCGGTGTCGGGGTTAATTCTTGGGTCTGAGTTCTCGGTCGGGTTCCTATTGTGTCGGGGTTTCAATAGAAAGTCTTAAATTAAAATTAAGCACCCAAAATTCGTCATTCTAGCGTTCAAGACGAAATTTTCCATTTATAAATGGAAAAATGTGCCGAATGCACGGAGGATTCACTTTTTATCACAGCAGGCGAAAATGTTGAGAATTCTGGATTTCTCCTTTTTTTAACGCCGCAAGCGATAGACTGAGAGTCTCATTTTCACATTGGATTCGAACCCAACCCTGTGTAAAAGCCTAACCAACCTATGTCAAAGCTCAAGAATCAAAAGAAAACTGGTAAACTACATATATCTAAAGTTTAATATATAGTATATAGATAATACATACTATGTTTGATGTTTCGTCTGCAGATTTGGCTTCTTCAATAACATCTAATATATATTTAAACAAGTTATACCATTTACATTCCTTTAAATTTTCTAAATTATGACAATAAAAGTCCCAATAATATTTATGAGCTAAAATTTTATTATTATTGAAAAATTTTATAAGTTTTTCTTGATTTTGCTTATTTCTCCATTTATTAGAATTAACAATTCCATCTGCAAATCTAATCCAAACTAAAAAATCTGCCGACATTTTATTTGTTTTCTTTGATCTTTCATCATTTAATGTAAAAACATTCAAATAATATTTCTTTAGTATATCATTATTTTTAAAATCTAAATTTTAATTATGTCATTATATTCTTTCTACCCCTCTCTCTCTCCTTTTTCCACAAAATATTTCAATACAAATGATCTGTGATTAAATTAATTTTCAAGAATAAATTAATATAATGCTTAATACATAAGCACTGGAGTGCAAAAGTTTATCTACGCCACCTAAAAAAATTTTAAAACAGTATATCTCGAGAAAAATTCGTTTTCATGAATGATGTTTCACTATCATTAAGTGAAACCATTTTTTCATTTTTATTTGATAAATAAATGAATTTCAAACTTCCTCGAACTGAATTACTGAAAAACCTAATTACTGAAAAAATGTTGGATGCTGATTGCAGAGGATTTGAAGGGATATCGATGGATCTGACTGCAGGAGAACAGAGACAATTGGGGGAACAAAGGACTGTACGACATTATTTCAAAGCTTAATATTTAGCGAAAACACCATTTATTTGTAAGATTTTACGGACTTTTAATTTATAGAAATTTTAACAAAATTAAAAAAAATTTCTTGAAAAAATATTTGAAAATTTTCATAAGCTAGACAACAAATATTTTTAAAAGTTGTACAGAAAAATGACCAAAATATGCACAAAATATTAAAAAATATGCGAGAATTGCCTAAATATGCACCAATATGTAAATATGCACTAAAATGCCAAAATATGCAAAAATATGCTATTATGGGAACCGGGTACCTAATGTTCACGTCGACGTAAAAACACCATTTTTGAGCTTTCAGCTCAGCATATCCGCATACAAGATATGTATTTGCATGTTTTGCGCACACTAATCATTATGCATCGTTTCATTTTATGAAAAAGGATAGAAAGGATTGGGAAGAATACATATATTTTGAAATTTTGGAAACGATTCTGGATGTAATTTCAAACACTTTGGAAGACCTGTTTTTTAAAAGACAGGTTTCAAGAGTTTAGAAATTTTAGAGACTCGTGTTGCTGAATAGCGTTCACATTTGAAAATATTTTCATGTTAAAAAGAGAGATTTTTCTCCATTATTCCCTTACCTTCTTCCAATTTTAACATTGAATATAAATTAGCAAATTTATCATTATCAATAATTAAATTGTGTAACATTGCCTTGCTTTTAAGGCTTTTTGTTAATTTTTCTTTTTCTTTTTGATTCTCATTTAAATAATATTTTAAGTGGCTAAAATGATCAGTTACTAAAGCTTCTCTTTGTTCATTTGTCATTTTTACTTTTCCTTCTTGTGTTAACCCTTTATCTTCACATTTTTTAATTATATTTTTAAATTCAGAATCTTTAAATTTTCCAACTAACTTTTTAATTTCTTTGTCAAATCCTTTATATTCTTCATCAGTTAAATTATTTTTATCCCAATAAGTAGATGCCTTTTCGATTATAATTGAATATGAATAAATAAAACAATTGGCAATTTCAATTCTTTTTTTAATTAAATCATAAAAAATATTTTCTATTTCATTAACTATTTCTTTAAATTTTATGCAAGTTTTATTTGTTTCATCGTAATTATAAAATTCCTCAGCTTGATAATCAAAACTTCTAAACTGGACAAGTAAAAGCGAAGCATTAATTCTCATTTCTGCTTTTATACTTTTTTTTAATTCTTCTTCTGTTAGATATAACGATTCTCCATCCTTTTCTTCTAATAAAAATATTCTCTTATATAAATACCATTGGTAATTAGATTCCATATCATCTTAAAATGATAAATACATTTTTATACTTTTATCATCTTTCTACACTTCCTATTGCCTATAAAATACACTTATGTTTCAGAGAGGTCCCTCATCTGATCAAACCTCGATTATACCACGCCTGCATTGTTAATTTCTACTTAGGATAAACCATTCTTCTTGAGCTCTCCTACATACTTTTGTAAATCCCGGACAAATCTGGAATATCAGAACTTCTGACTGTGGATTTAAAATATGAGTTGAGGGAAAGTTTTAATTAAATGGCAAAATATTCAGAAATGAATATTTAAATATATTCAAGGATTAGGGAGTTATTAGGATATTTATATATATTAGGACACATCAGGGATTTATCCGTAATTAGGCCTGTTTATAACGTTTAATTTTCCCTTAAAAGATAAAAAAATATTTTAATCTTCCCATAACTCTTTCATTAGGAGATCGTCTTATGTTTAAAATCATATATTTTATTTGAGATAACTATATATAAAGAATTGATCTTTTGCATATCTATAATTATCTTAAAGAAGCAGGGCCCGCTTTTCTGGGTAATAATATTTAGATTTATTATACATATATTCGAAAACCAAACCAATTGGAAACCAAATAGGATATTCGATTTCCAAATTTCCCAATTCATTTCCTATTAAAAAATATAAACGATTCTTTGATGTATGCTCATCATCAAAGAATTTTTGTATTTTCTGTGAATTTTTAATTAAATATTTCATTGTTAAATAATGAATATTATGCATTTGTTTATTCTTTGATTTTTCTTCAAACATTTTAACAATTTTATCGGTATTTTCTTCTTTTGTGCAGTCAAATTCTAATGAATAAATGATTGGATCATTCTGAAAATATTTTATAGGGTGCGGCAAAAGTTCCCGTACTTTTCTTAAACATAAAATTTATTTCAAATATTTTTTTAAATTTTATAAAATCTATAAAAAAGTGATCATGAATATGTGAGGAAACGAAAAATTCTAACAAATCTTCAAAATGTCCTCCCTCCACCAAGATACACGCGTCCAAACGCTTACTGCTGTTACTCACCTTAATCGCCTCTGTTTATGTAAATCGTATCCGTGAAAGTCTCTGCTTCAATCATGACCAGGGTGACCATCTCCAAACCACTAAAATAGGGAGCAGCCACTCAAAAATGTGGCAAAAATAGGGCAAAATTTAGCAAAAATAGGGCAAAAAATATGGCAATATTTTAAAAGCTTAAAATTAATTAAAATTTCGAATAAAATGCTTTATTTTAACCTTTTTTCAGTAATTTTAACTAAATTGAGCAAATCGGGATCAGAAATAAAGAGATCATGTGTCCGAGTACAATAAAATCAGAATTAAGTTTAATGGATACAAGGGAATTAAGTAGTTTGGCCTTTGTTCTGCTTCTCTCGCTAGTTTCACATTCTTAAAAACAAAAATGCTGAAAGAGTTGATTCATCAGAAAACTTGCTTTCAGATCAGAAATAAACCTACAATGCTGATTAATTTCGAACTATTTCCTTACACAAACGTCCAAATGACTGAATAAAATCACGTACTCATCCTGTGCGTGCTAAATCTAAGCTAGATTTACACACCCTTACAGATTGTGGAGAGAGGCTTTTTTTAACAATTTTGGAAGCAAGGCCTTTCCTTGGAAGCAATTGCCTATGATTTTATCTGTTGTGAAAGACAGGGTTGCAATTTGCCTGGGATTCAATTATTGTGGATGAGTGCGCGACCATAGTGGGAAAATTCAGTAAGCGTTTTGACGCGTATATCTTGGCGGAGGGAGGACATTTTGGATATTTGTTATAATCTTTCTTTTCATTAGATATTAATAAACATTTTTTTTATAGATTTTATAAAATTTAAGAAAATATTTGATATAAATTTTATGCTTAACAAAAGTACGGGTGTAAAATTCTAAACAGAATTTTAATAAAGGGAGGGGAAAAACCAAAAATCCTTAAGTAAAACATTTAAATAAAATTCCTAATTCTCAATAAATCAAACAAACAACTTTAATAAATTTATTTCCAAACAAATAATTAAATTAACAGAATATTCTTTTTATTTCAAACAAGTCTTCGGGGGGAGGAAAAGTGTAGTTCAAGAAACCTTTTAGCTTTAACTTTAAACGGGGAGAAGGAATATCCAAGTAGTTCATAAACAGTTCAAAAACCTTTACTTAAATCGGGGGGAAGGAATAAGTAGTTCAATAACTTTAACTTTAAACGAGGAGGTTGAATAGTTCACAAACTGACTAAAACTGTGCATTTTTGCCTTTTATATTAGGCAAAAAGTGGTAGGTTTGTAGGAGTTGGAGGGATCAAAATACAAGAAAGATGGGCATACTAAAGATTTTTGTTAAATTGTGCAGGCTAGCGGAAGGTTAAAATTATGAGAAGGAGAAAAAAGAGGGGCCAACGGTTTATCTCTTACAAAAAGAGAGAATTGTGCAAAGGCCAAAAATTTGCACCAAGTATTACAAAAGGAAACGGGGCTTTGGGGGGCTTGTTATTTCTAGAATTAGAAGCGGGAATATATATTTAAAATTGGTCATTTCGGTTAAAGATTAAATAAAGGGGAAAAAAATCAAATCCACGGGATTTGACACGGGAACTTTTACCGCACTCTGTAGATAGATAATGCGATAGTACTTCAAATTTTACCAAATATTAAATTTAATTAGATATTAAAGTTTTCTCTTGATTTCACTTGGTAAATTAAGCAGATCCTGACTTTGAATTAGGAAAAATCTCTGGATCCCATCTCGGTGTGATCTCCATTATTTATTAATAAATAATTAAATAAACTAACAATATTCAAAATTTCAGTAAATTTACTATTCATCATTTCATTCCTCCATAATTCATTACTTAAAAGTATTTCATTTTTCATCCAATTTTCCATAAAACAATGTAAAACACAAAATTCCTTTTTCGAATTATTTATTTGTTTTAAACGTTCTTCTATTTTTAAACTTTCATTAATAAATTCTTCAAATTTTCCAGAAAAGTTTGGAGATATTTGTTGAGATGTTGAATTTATTTTATTTGGAACTTTAAATTATAAATATTTAATTTTTAAATTTATTAAAAGTTATGTTTTTAATTAATTTTAAAATAATTGAAGGTTTCTTAAGAGGGGACTATAGCACATTGTGAGTGCTTAAATTTTTGAGAAATTACCCTATAGCCAATTTTTTGGCTTTTGGGCCTGCAATGGAAATAAAAAACAATTGACAAATTTAATAATATTGGGAAATATGTATTAATCTAAATTAGAATTTAGAGAGAGGATAACCCAAAAAACTAAACAAAATATTTTAAACTACCTGAATTAATTAAAAAATCTAGAAATTGTTTGTAATTAAATTTCATTGATTCAATAATTAAATCTTCATTTGGAATTTCATCTTTACACTCGATTGAAAGAAATTCAATAAATAAATTTGTTAATTTTTCCATTTCTTCACTCTCAATAATTTCTTTATCATTTTTACAAAAAATATTATTTAAAAATAATAATAAAAATATTTTTAAAATAAATAAATGTTTCATTTATTTATATCTTTTTTATCTAAAATTAAATTATTTAATTTTATTTTATTATTCCTGTTGTAATGCCTTGTAAATGCATACCTTTGTAAATGCATAGATATTCGAAATGGAACGAACACGGGACCAGTAAAAGTTATGGTATTTACTTGGTAGAACAACTTTTGTTCTTCAATATGGCAAAATATTTGTTAAGAGTAAATTAACAAAATTAATTTTAAAACAAATAGTATTTTGTCTTTTTAAAATTTAATTAATAAATGAATTAATTCTAACTAATTCGACGCTTGCTTTATAGCCAGTCGAGATCCATCTTCACTCCTCTTTGTATATTTCATCACTCTTTGCCCTTTTTCCTTTATTACACAATTAAACTCGGGAGTCCTATCATACTTAATAACCCATGTCTAACAGAACTGTATCGAAATTTCGATTTTAAAGCAGAGCCATTCGAAATTTCGATATTTAACATTTAATTTTTGTGTTTCGAAATTTGTCAAACGTTTAACCTTTTGGCGCTAAAGAAAGGCATTCTGATTTTCTGGCCAACAGATTTATTTTATTATTCCTGTTGTTTATTATTTGTGTTTTGTGTTTGAAGTAATTGTGTTTTTTATTTTTACAGCTGGGTTTGATAAAGCAAGAGTAGGAATAAAAACGCGAGCTATATCCTATCTTTTTTCCGGCATTTTACTTGATTTCTTGATTTCCCATTTTTCTAACTAGAGATATAATTTTAATAGTAATTTGTTCCTGCCTAACAGTGGGTCGGAATAGTCAGAGGTGTCGGAAATCGGAAGAGCCGGAAATCGGAACTGGCTCAAAAGTCGGAACTCGGAAATCAAAATTTTTTTTCGGAAATCTGAAATAAAATTTTATTTTCAAAACTGAATTGATATATTAAGTTGAAAAGTGGCAAATTATGATGCTTTCTTGAGTGTAATTTGAGGGAGTAAAAGTTCTTTTTGCAACTCAAAAGTCAAATTTGAAGGATTAAAAGAGATATTGTAGGATTTGGGTGATTAGACGGAATATTTGAGAATTTATAGAATCCTCCCCGTCCAAATTTACCCTCTCCATAATTCTCTCTTGCCTCTCGGCTTACAAAATTATGAAAATTTTGCAAACGGCGCTAAAAAAGAAGTTGTATGTATTTTATATTTTCAACTTTATGTTTGCTATAGTAATAGTAGAATTAGGTTGTAAGGGTAAAAAGATAGTATAAAAGCAGGCTATTTTGGTCATTCTTCAACTGCTACCAACACTTCAACTCTACTGTGCTCTGTTCTACGTTTGCTGTGTCCTTTGTCCTGCTAGGCGTCAACGTTCATTTGAAGTGTAGGCGTCAACGTTCATTTGAAGTGCTAGACGTCATCGTTCATGTATCAAGTGCTAGACGTCAACGTTCACAGAGGCGGGTAAAAAGAAACAGAGGGAATTGTGAAGCAGGCGGAATATTGAACAGGTGTGAAACAGGCGGAATATTCAAACAGGCGGAGTATTGAAACAGGGGGCATTGTGAAGCAGGCGGCTCCACTATCAGATACTATCAGAAGCAGTAGGCTCCACTATCAGATATTGTTCTGATAATAATTTGTTAAATGCTTTGGTAATTATGTAATGCTTCACGATGGTCAATTTTTTGATAATCGAGTTTGTTCTGATTATTATTACACAGTAACGCTTTTTAAGCGTCTTGAATTAGGGTCAACTTTTGAGGTTGTTATAAGTCGATTTGGAGTTAGGTTTTTTGATTGTTTGTATTGCTAGCGGGGTGGGGCGGCCGAAGGCCGACCAACTCCGCTAGTGTAATAAAATAAAAAGGAAAAAATTAAAACCAAACTTTGAATGTTAATTTTTAAATTAATAAAAGACTAATTTATTAAAATCCCTTTTACAATTACTAAAAAATTACCTCACTGATAGAAAATTTACTGTAATGGTCCAAGATTATAAATCTGATTTAGTGGATATAAATAGAGGCGTCCCACAAGGGTCAATATTAGGGCCATTATTTTTCCTTATATACATATCAGATCTACCCAGTTTTTGTGAAACAAAGGACGTAAAGATAAAATTGTTTGCAGACGATCTTAAAGCATACTCATTTTCTAAAAACACTAAAGACTTTGAAATTAACCTACAAGAATTTATCATAAAACTAGAAAAATATGCTGAGGAAAATTCACTCAAACTTTCAGCCGAAAAAACATTTCTTTTACACATAGGACCTAAAAACTCTTTGCACACGTACACACTTAATAACCAAAAGATAAATCTCAAATCAAGATTCTATAATTTCTTCACTTTCAAGAATTTCTTTACAAAAAATATTATTTAAAAATAATAATAATAAAAATAATTTTAAAATAAATAAATTATTCATTTTAACTTAAAAATATATTTAATTATTTAATAATTAAAAGGAAAGTTAAATTATGAATTTTGAAATTATCTACTTGTAAATAAATAATCGGCAATATCTTTGATGTTAATTTAAATATAAGGGCAGTATTACGAAAATAAATATTAAAGGAAATTAAAGTGCATTCAAAGTTAATTTTCGTTTCACTTTGTAGTGCCGCTCAAAATTAAATAAAAGGACAAGATAAAATTAAACTAGATTTTGTAAAAAAAGTTTTAAATTAGCATTTTCTTTGGATTAATTATAAAAAAATACTGCTACAAGTAGTTAATGTTTATAATTGTGAGAATGAAAGTTAATAAAAAGGTTTTTGCAATAATATTTAAATTATTTCCTACTCCAAACCAAATCAATTTCCTAATCAATCTTTTATTCAAATTTTTTCATAATTTATAAAAATATAAGTAGAATTTAAAAAAAATAAAGTTTTTAGAGAATCAATTCTTGCACTATAAAAATTTTGACTCTATATGAAACGAAGTCGGTAATCGTTTTTTTTCATTACTTTTCTCCATTACTTTTTTCCTTCATTGATATGACAGAATGGTCAGCATTTTCCTCCTTGTTCAATTCCATTATATTTGCCTGTGGCATAATCAAAAGAAATGATAGAGAAAATAATTAATTAAAAGGAGAATGACTCAATACAGGCAATTAATACTTTCAAGGGTCTCCTGTTTTCTTTTTGTGCCGACACAGGCTAACAAGTCATGGTCTGACAAGTTACAGTCATAACGGACGGACTCGGACAGACAAAACACGGACAGACTCGGACAGATAAACACGGACGGACTCGGACAGACAAGACACGGACAGACTCGCATAGACAAACACGGACTGACACAGACAGACTAAACAGAAGACAAGCACGAACGGACACGAACAGAAAACACTCGTGTTTTGTCTGTCCGTGCGTGTGTTTTTGTCTGTCCTCATTTGAATATGCCACAGGTAAAAAGAGTGGAATTGAACCAGGAAGAAAAGACTGACCATTATTTATAATTAAGGAAGGAAAAATGTAATGGAAAAAAGTAATGAAAAAAACGATTACCGACCTCGTTTCAGATAGTGCCAAAATTTTTTTAGATAACAGATAAATGTAAAATATTAGAGAAAAAATACATAATACATAAAAGTAGTAAGTCCCCCACAAATGTAACAGGCAAGGGGTCCACTGAAAAAGCCTGTGCCTGAGGTGCGGTATTTTTCCTTTGAAGATGCCGCCAAATCCGTGCCTAGAGGGCACTTTTTTGCGGGAAAAGTTAAATTTTGGCGCAAAACCCCTCCCTTTGGGAGGGGTTTGGATTAATTTTGTGCGAAAAAACAATGTTTTGGCGCAAAACCATTATTCTTCGGGAGGGGTTTATAATTTTTCGGGGGTCCCGGATAATTTACCGCACATCAGGCACAGGTTTTTTCAATGGACCCCCAACTGTTACATTTGTGGGGATAAAAAAAAATCAAAATATTTATTTAAAATAAAAATTATCTAAAATAAAAATTATTTAAACTAAAATAAAATGAATTGTGAAAATGGTCGGTTGACTCATTTTCTTAAAAATGCTTAGGAACGCCCCTTTTTTTTAATTTAAAAATTTTATAAAAAATTCTTCAAAGAAATTTTAAAATCAAAAAAAGTTATGGTCCAAAATATGACTGGGACTCAACTGACCGGGACTCAACCTTTTATAATAAAAATTTAAATTTTATTGTAATAAATATTTAAATCGTTGGCATTATATATTTTTAAATAGTTTGGCTTGGGTGTAAATTTTGGCTTTATTTTTTTGTTATTTTTTTCAAAAAAATTTTTCTTTCATTTTTCGTAGAATTTTAATTAAAAAATTTCAGAAGGTTATTTAATTATAAATCTTCATTAAAAAATGAGTAAAACACATCCAGAGCTGAAAAAATACATGGACAAGCAAGTCAATATTGAATTGAATGGAAACAGGTTTTTTTAAGATTTTTATTATTATTTAGTAAGAATTAATTTAAGGAGTATCTCCGGTGTTTTGCGTCGAGTTGCTGCTACTTTACCCGTAGCATTTTTGGAAAATGAATTCAATTCCTTAAATAAATTGTCGGTGCTGGCTAAAAACAGAGAGCAATCTGTTCAAGTTCAAGAAATGCTTCAAAATCTTTCACAACATATTCCACAATTAGATAAAATCCTTCTTGACATTGAACAAACTGCTGAGAAAGGGTAAATCTTAAAAACAGATTTGATTCAGAATTTTAATCCATTGATAATTTGAGTTTTCTTTGGAAATTATTTTCATAATTTATTATTTTTAGGAGATAGCTAGTTAATTCCTTACCTTTTTTTCCATTTTTCAGTGTTCTCTACATTGAGTCTCCAAATACATTTGATGTTGATCTGCCTCTAATTTGTTCATATCTAGCATATTGGTGGCAGTTTGGCCCAGAAGGTCCTAATCGACCCTCACTTCCAATAACTCAAGTCAGCAGTGAACACATAAATCGTTTCTTTTGTTCACTTCTCCTATTGATGCGTGATCATATTGGAAGAGACATTGCTCCGTGGCTTCGTCGTGCACATCCCTCAGCTGTTCCTTTAATTCAATTTGTTAGTTGTGATCCGGTTAAAGATTATTTGTTGCCTGTTGCTGAACATTTGAGAAATATGGTAGAGAAGGCATATACTGAAGAGGAAGGAATGAGAACACATCCTGATGAAGCTGATGATGCCACTGTGGCTGAGGTTGTTCTTAAACTAAATCTGTTTAAATTCTGCTTATCCTTGCAATAAAGGAAGGAATAATAATAGATTTTTAATTTAAGGATAATGCTCATCTTGTCAGAGATGGCTATGCCTTTTTCCCAATATTAATGAAATATACTGATTTGCATCGTGCTAAATGGTTAAAGACTCCTTCGTGGGAAAGTGCTGGAATTTATGAAAATGTTGCAGCTATCTATAGGTTATCTTTAGGATATGGTCTTTGATAAATAATATGCATCTTTATGCACAAAACACTTATTTAAGGTCTTCAAGTCAACATTTCAAAAGAGAGGAGCTTAATTATATGGCTCAATTTGAGGATAATGATACAGAAGATGGAGGTGCTGAAGGTGAAATGAAGACTGGTAAAGAGCCAGTTGCTGAACGAAAGAAAAGACGCCGTGAAGGGCAAGTAATGAATTAGTTTTTAATTCTATAGAAAATATAATTTTGTTAAAAAAAAGGTTCGTCGTAATAAACATGCAAATAGAATAGTAATTGCTTGTCTTAAACGACTTCTTCCTGTTGGATTAAATGTTTTTGGCGGAGGGGAATTAGATATTGTCCAACAAAGCAAGGAACGTTTTCTGGCAAAAGAAAATGAGGATAAAGTTAGTGAATTTATTATAGATTTTTATTAAAATGAAATTTTTAATTTTAAAATTTTAGTATCCTTATGTAAAGCTTTCTTTGTTGCCTGAAAAGAAATAGAAAGTAGAAACAAAAGTAGATGTGAGGACACCCAATTCGGTTTTTATTATTAATTAATTTTTGATTTGTATTATTTAATTCTGCCTTGTAGAGGCCAGTCAATAATTTTCTGAGCTGAAAATAATTTCAAAAAACTACCCAATCTATTTTTAAATTAATTTTTTGACAATTTTTAAAGGGTGTCCATTTTCTAATTCCTTGTGTTGATGAAATTCGTTACCGTCATTGTTTAAAAGAAATGTGTATTGAAATTCCACAACAAGAAGCTATTACTAAAGATAATGTCCAGTTAGACCTTGACGCTGTCTTGTATGTTAGAGTTACTGATCCTTATAAGGTAATTTCTAAGCAATCATTTGAATATTCAATAATTTAAAAAGGCTTATGGTGTTCAAAATCAGGAATATGCTATTAGTCAATTAGTTCAAACAGTAATGCGGACAGAAGTAGACAAATTAATGCTAGACAATGTTTTCTATGAAAGGACTAATTTAAATATGACTGTTGTTGGTAATTGATTGTTTTTAAAACAATTTTTGGAATAATTTTTAAATTTATTTTAGAAGGAATAAAGGAATCAGCAGCTCCGTGGGGTCTTATTTGCCTTCGATTTAAAATACGTACAATGATTATGCTGCCTGGAATACAGCGTGTAATGAAAGTAAGCTAAAAAATATTTTGAAATTTATTTTTAATTCTATAAATTAAGATGCAAGTCGAAGCTGAAAGAAAAAAGAGAGCAATGATTCTCGAATCTGAAGGCATTTGTGAAGCTGCAAAGAATAAAGCGGAAGGAGAAAAGAGTGCGCGTATTCTTCAATCTGAAGCACAAATGCAAGAACAAGTAAATAAATCTGTTTTTTGACAAAAATTAACCGATTTTATTAAATTTTAAAAACTGTTAATTTACGAAAATGATTGATTTTTTTTACAAATTTCCCAAAATAAACCGGTATTTTTAATTAACCGGAGACCGGGGATACCTGTTAATAACCGGTTGTGTCATTCCCTAGCAAAAATGTTTTTAAAAATTTACTGATTTTTTTGATTTTACAAAACAATAAAACGTTTTCAGGTAAATAAATCGATTGCATTAACAAAGGCAGCAGAAAGTGAAAAACTTTCCCAAGTTGTTCTTGCGGAGGCTGACAGAGATTCACAAATTATTCGAAGTGAGGTGTTGGGCAAAGCTATTTCCATTGAACATGAAGCTAGAGCAACTTCTCTCAAAAGGATGGGACAAGTAATTCAAAATTCTGGAGGGTCAAATGCTGCCGCATTTTTGACTGCCGACAATTTTGTTATGGATGAAAAATGGGAAAATTTTGGAAAAGCTAAAATTGTGGGTTTAAAATCTACAATTTTTAAAATATTTTACGACCCGAGACCCGGCCCGAAAAATTTTTGAAAACCTGGTCCGAGGTAAATTTTGAGATCCTGACCCGACTTTTTCTCAACCCGTTCCATCTTGTTATATAGAAGGAGGTTATTTTAAATTTTTAATTTTAAGAATGAAAAAACTATAAAACAACTAATGGAAGAAAAATTAAAAGAAAATAAACTTCGCCTGATCGGTGGAATGCGCCGTATGGAAGGACTTGACCCAAAACAACCAATACCGAGGGAACAAGTTGGTGGCTCGGCTAGTGGCTTTCTTGAGGAGGAGGAGGAGGTGAATTTTTTTTAGAAAATTTTTAAATTGGAAGAAGCAAACACAGTCGGACCTCACTATAATCAACCTCATAATAGATACGCCTCATTTTAAAATACTGTCTCTAAATTTTGATTGACTTAGGAGTTGCGCAATTATTATTTAAAGAAAAGCTTATAATGAGGTCTAACAGTATCAATTAAAACGAAGATGTCTTAATTTAAGACTGCATTTAAAGTGTAAAAAATTAAATCTCAATTGTAAACTATTGTCAGAATTAAGTAGTTACCCCACCCATTTCAGTTGTTAATGGTCTTTTGCTATTCTTATCATGAATTTGTACCTTTTATTTGTTAAATTTGTAAAAACTAATTAAATTGGAAAATAAATTTTAAGAATTAAAAAATTGTTTATTGGAATTTGAGTGTGCTTTCTGCCTCTCATAAGCATAAGGAGTGTGCATTCTGCCACTCATAAGTTTAAGGAGTGTGCATTCTGCCACTCATAGGTTTAAGGAGTGTGCTATTTGCCACTCATAGGTTTTATTGAATGTGCTTCTGCCATTCACTGATCTTGAGGAGTGTGCTTTCTGCCACTCATAGGATTTAAGAGTGTGCTTTCTGCCACTCATAGGTTTTACTCTAGGTTACTTTTAAATTAAATTTAAAAATTTTATAATAATATTACAATTTATAACCAAAGTCAACAATTCTATAATTTGGTAAAACAATTCCTTTTAAAATAATAGGGCTAAATTTTTTGGAAATGTGTGTGGTACATACAATGCCTTTCTTAATATTGGGTCTTATGAAATGGGGATAATTGACTAAAATTAAATCATTTTCTGTACCTTCTGATTCATTTTCTTCCATCATTCGTCCAAATTCCAAAACACTTTCTCGGAATGATTTGTAATGAAGCTTCTTGCACACATCTGCGTTGAGTGTTATTCCTCGAACTCTCAGTGATGTCTTTTCTTGTCCCGTTTCTCTATCTATCATTTTAAGTCCATATGCCTTACAAGCAGCCCCCACATATTCTTTTATCTCACAATCATCATATTCTTTTGCTAGATCTCCTAGATATGGTCCATCAGAAAGAGGGCATTTGCGTTGTTTTGGATGAGCGAATAAAATGCTGTCTGTGTCGCCGTACAAAACTGAACAGGCTGGTGTTCTGGCTATTTTCTGCATTGCTCTTAATAATTTTATTCTCGCCATTGAAGTCGTCCAAAGAGAAATGACAATGTTGTAAGCATTGTGTTCCTCAATGAATTCATTTTTAGGTTCATAAGTTATTAGAATGGTGTCTTCTGTTAATTTATCAATTGAATTGACTTCTATTGATTTATTCTCTGCAAATGTTCTAAGTTCGGCAGGCGAATCTGTGATATGGCTTTTTGTCAAAGTATTCCTAAGACTGAAGCGGCCCCAGAGTGAATTTAACATTAACTTGGAAATGTACCTCATTGCTTTGTCTGGCATCATCTTTTCCCTTTCTATTTTGATTCCAAATCTCTTCTTGCATTCCATTATAAATTCATCTTCTTTTTCTCGGTTATCAATTTGTTTTGGGAATCCACTTGAATGTATTTTCATGCTCATAAATTCTGCGACATATTCTTTGAAAAGTTCACCATCCCATTTATCATAATGAAGTGCTCTAAAATATTTATTCACTCTATATCCGTTGTCTAAAGCCTCAGCCAATTCAATTGATGTGCATGTTGAAACCCATCCCCTCTTTTCGTCATTATGTGTACAATTGTATTCATGTAATGTAGCGCCTCGAGGAAAATCCAGTGAACATTGTCGACATAATGGGAAAAGCAATCTATCATCGAATTTTACAGGCATGACTGGAATATCCGAGTGTTGTGGTGGTATTAAAAAAACTTTGAGGATTCCTTTCACAGGAATGTGACTGCTGTTGTACCAATTTACGTTTTGCTCATTTGATGGTATTACGATTACTTTTGGATGTCCAACAGGAAATGCTGTTGTTGCTATTGTCGATGGATAAAGCGAATTGAAGTCTAAATATGTAATATCATGTTGATCGTCTGCCTCATAGTGAAGACTAAATGGACCAGTTCTCCCGCCAAAGAAGCAATCTCGTAATTTAATTGGTCCTTTATCTATGTAGTTTGAAAAACTCTTCTTCATCTTTCTATCTCTTCTTAACAGATCTTTTATCTCACACTCCCACACTATGTCGACATGTCGTATATGTTGTTTTAAAATTTGAATTCTCTCTTTATTTTCCTTCTGAATAACTTCAACTGTCTTTCCACTGGGTAATATGTAATCTGGACGATCCCCATAGTGTTTTGGGCATGCATGCCACACACATCCATTTACTTCTATTGCTCTATCCTCACTTTTTATATATCCATCAACTTTAAATCTTCCAGCAACTTTATATTCACCTTCCTCAGAGTGGGCAGTTTGAATTACAACAGAATTTTTTTCCGCATACCAGTCGAGATACTTCATAGCCAATGTGCTTTGGTTGTCGCATGTGTCGTATCCCTTCTCAGGAACAATACCCAAATGATCAGGTTTCAGATGATTTAGTCTAAAGTGTTTCATGCATGCAGACGCGATTGTCATTGTATCGCGTATAATATCTATTCCAATTGAACTTGTTGTTTGTTTTGGTCGGCTAATTTCCAAAAATTTGCTGCGAAATGCCAATAATGCTTCTGTTAGGATTTCAACGTCGTTTAAGCAATATTCGGCTAGAGCTTCATTTAAACAAAAAGGTTGGTGACATTCTTGGGCGTACCACTTATCAAACGTCTTTTGTTTTTCTGGTAGCATACCACCATACAAATAATCAGATTTTTGAGGAAGGTTTGGTAGTGTTTTGTCGTAGTTGTTGGGAATGTTTGCCAAATGTGGAAAGAATTGTTTTTCTTGGATTTGTAGATCGAAAGCACCAACAAGTTGACCTAGTCCTACTGGGCAAATATTGTAAGAGTCACGGAATATTACTTCATTGCATTTATTATTACGTTGAACTTTCATTTCATATAATTTATTTCCTCGTCGAATCATTGATGGAACAATCCCTGCTGCAAAAATTTCTCGAAAAACCATCACCATGTCATATCTTCCGCCAAAGTGAGAAAATGCTATAGTTGTAAAGCGTCCATCAAGTTCAAATAGTAACCAATTGACAAATTCATGAAGAGGATTTGTTGTAACTCGTTGCTCGTCGACTTTTGTTTTGTAAAACGGGCGTTGTGAAAAAGTGATGTTTCGATTTGAACCGCAAATATTACAATAAATTTTGTCACGTCGTAGAAATGTTTTCCAGTTCTTTTTATCCAACATACAATTAGTGCAAACTACAGTGGCAGCAATAAAATTCACACAATGAAGTCGATCTGATGAA